>OX439484.1:126116754-126612533 GCA_949320155.1 Melangyna quadrimaculata
GATCCCCACATTACGATTGCTATCTATTTCAATACCATTCAGTTCATATCGGGCTTCATCAAACAGGAATGCAATACAATTGCTCACAAGCTTGGTCGTTTTGACTTCCGCTCCATCATTTTTCGAAACAGTCCCCTCAACATAATTTCCGAAGGTAATATATTGAGATTTCGATGTTGCACACAAATGTGGATGATGTCTTTTTACTAAAATTATTTAAATATGGTGAATAGGAATGATATTCGTATTTTGAAATACTATCATCCAATGCTGATTCTTGAAAAATATTCAGCATATTTTACTGTTTTAAGCTATTATGTTGTTATTCTTCTCTTTTCTTCAATACGAATCCTAATGATAATATTTTGTTTTTTTTTGCTGTTAGCGTTTGTACTTTCACCTTAGGAGTTGATGAAGTATTGATTATAGGGCTACATGAATACAGTCTTTTATAGAAATTATTAGCATCAGGAATAGTATTATAAATTACCATTTTTGATGATTAAGGTGTAATCGTATCGTTATTAATTCACCTCGAAAGTTAATAAGGTTTCCGTCTTGACCTTACAAATTTATTGCTATTGAACCTATCTTCTGCACGTTCACTGGTAAATAAATAACATTTTTAGGAACCTCAATTATTTTATACCTCGAGCTGACTTTGATTGCAAATTGGTGCAGTACATGCGCAGGTTGACTATTTATGAATGTTCCATCGATTAAGTTACACTCATTCACTGTATTTACACGATTGATATCAACGTACAGAGCTGATTCGTGCATCTGTTGTGCACGCAGTTTTCTTTTACTGAATCCTTAAAGTGAGCCAATTGAATAAGGATGTGAAAAATCTATATCTTCAGTGGAATTAATTTCACATTTTAAAGTGTTGTTATTTGCTCTAATCTTTATACTTGCTGTACTATTTTTTTCTTTAAGCTCTTCTTGAATATGATTATTTATATCTTCAATCTCGTAAGAACCAACAGGAAGCACTATTACATCATTACCCAGACCCACATGAAATAAGTTATTCATTACATCTACGTTAGCTATAGAGTTGTATGTTTGAAAATCCACTAATCCGCATACAAAATTTGAGTCTAATACTATTGGGGGGAAGTACTCTGATGTGAGAGTAGACTTGTTTCCGCTCAACGTAAGTGTTATCGACATTATCGGTGTGAAAGAAATGAAACAAAAATTATATTGTATAGCTTATTTATTTTGATTTACAAGAAACTCTAAACATAAATGACCATAATTAAAGGTATTAAAGTGTTGTAAGCATTTGTGATTGTAGTAAATATTATATGCATGAAAGTATCTTACTATTTCCTGAGGAGGTCTTAAATTACCAAAGCTATCAAAATATTTTACATTATTTTTATTTTTGATATAAGCTACCCAAATGTGTACCGACCCCGCTATTATTATCTAAATTTACGACTCCACTTTCCATTTTAAATGGTTTTCTTGGCAAATGTATCGCTCATGAAAACACCTCGGAAATTTGGGATACAGTTTTTACCAAATTTTAATATATCAATGTTAGTGAGAGGACGGTTGGGCAGCATTTTTAATAGTTTTTTGATTCATGTGGACTTAAAAATAACACCAAACCACTTTTATATGGCTTTAGATAAAGACCATTTCCCTATTTGAGTTTTATTGTTTCCATAGCGTTATTGTGTCGTTTATTTTCTTCCAACTGTTTTCTCCCAATCTTTGAATCGCTTATAGCTTTTACCATTCCTGCAACACCACCACCCGTTAAAGAACCCACAGCTGATAATCCTGCCAAGATGAAAAACAATGGTAAAAGTCCTCCAACTTTTGGAATTGGTATTACTCTAGGTAATGTAATACTACTTCGCTTTTTCTTAATAATTTGTCTAGCTGCATGTAAAGCAGTTGTGGCTAGTTTATTTGTGTCTTCTATGTTCAAGTTTTTGATTGGTGCTTTAGCTTTTTTACCGCATTTTTGAATAATTTAGTTTTCTTAATCCTAGGGCACTGACGGCTTTTCTTTGTCTTTGTATTTGATATTATACCCATTCCGAGAGAAGATTTAGCCTTCATCATGTTAGTAACAAAAAGACTATTTAGTTTTTTAAGAAAACGATGAATCCCTCGCTTTGAATCTCTGCCAGGATTTCTCTGATAAAATTTTATCAGCTGTATGTCTGTAATTTAAATTATTACTTTTACTGTATGCTTTATCATGTTCCCGACAAGCTTCATCTAGTTAATTGATTCCCCGATCCCCTGTAGCAAGACGCTCCTTAAGTTTAGTCCCGGGGCCACAAACATTATATGATGGCAGATGTTATTCAAATGGATGCTTGTTTATTAATGAATTAATCAATCCGTTTCCCTGAACTGAATTATTAGAACTGAATGATGTTGTTCCAAAATTAAGCAGTATATAACTGTTGTATAAGACGTAAGAAACGTTTATGAAATAATGTTTATAAAACATGGAGATTTATATAGAAACGCTTCTTTCAACAAAATGATGTTTGTAAGGCAGCACCAATCTATTTGTATACAAAATTTTGATGGAAATGTAAAACAAAAAAAGAAGCATGGTCAATTAATTCCTAATAGTATTCGAAGAATAATCGTAGGTCCATCTAATTGCGGAAAAACTAACGTAATGTTTAGCATTCTTTTAGATGCCAATGGTTTAAAGTTTGAAAACATTTACATATATTCGAAATCATTACATCAAGCAAAATATGCAATATGCATACATCAAATAATGTGAAATTATGCTGCTTATTAAGCTTACTGAAGAATTTGGACACCAGCCTCCATTATACAACATTACGCTTTCATTTTGACTCAAAGAAGTATAATTTTTAATAGAAGTTGTGATCTCCACATTACGATTGCTATCTATTTCAATACCATTCAGTTCATATCGGGCTTCATCAAACAGGAATGCAATACAATTGCTCACAAGCTTGGTCGTTTTGACTTCCGCTCCATCATTTTTCGAAACAGTCCCCTCAACATAATTTCCGAAGGTAATATATTGAGATTTCGATGTTGCACACAGATGTGGATGATGTCTTTTTACTAAAATTATTTAAATATGGTGAATAGGAATGATATTCGTATTTTGAAATACTATCATCCAATGCTGATTCTTGAAAAATATTCAGCATATTTTACTGTTTTAAGTTATTATGTTGTTATTCTTCTCTTTTCTTCAATACGAATCCTAATGATAATATTTTGTTTTTTTTGCTGTTAGCGTTTGTACTTTCACCTTAGGAGTTGATGAAGTATTGATTATAGGGCTACATGAATACAGTCTTTTATAGAAATTATTAGCATCAGGAATAGTATTATAAATTACCATTTTTGATGATTAAGGTGTAATCGTATCGTTATTAATTCACCTCGAAAGTTAATAAGGTTTCCGTCTTGACCTTACAAATTTATTGCTATTGAACCTATCTTCTGCACGTTCACTGGTAAATAAATAACATTTTTAGGAACCTCAATTATTTTATACCTCGAGCTGACTTTGATTGCAAATTGGTGCAGTACATGCGCAGGTTGACTATTTATGAATGTTCCATCGATTAAGTTACACTCATTCACTGTATTTACACGATTGATATCAACGTACAGAGCTGATTCGTGCATCTGTTGTGCACGCAGTTTTCTTTTACTGAATCCTTAAAGTGAGCCAATTGAATAAGGATGTGAAAAATCTATATCTTCAGTGGAATTAATTTCACATTTTAAAGTGTTGTTATTTGCTCTAATCTTTATACTTGCTGTACTATTTTTTTCTTTAAGCTCTTCTTGAATATGATTATTTATATCTTCAATCTCGTAAGAACCAACAGGAAGCACTATTACATCATTACCCAGACCCACATGAAATAAGTTATTCATTACATCTACGTTAGCTATAGAGTTGTATGTTTGAAAATCCACTAATCCGCATAAAAAATTTGAGTCTAATACTATTGGGGGGAAGTACTCTGATGTGAGAGTAGACTTGTTTCCGCTCAACGTAAGTGTTATCGACATTATCGGTGTGAAAGAAATGAAACAAAAATTATATTGTATAGCTTATTTATTTTGATTTACAAGAAACTCTAAACATAAATGACCATAATTAAAGGTATTAAAGTGTTGTAAGCATTTGTGATTGTAGTAAATATTATATGCATGAAAGTATCTTACTATTTCCTGAGGAGGTCTTAAATTACCAAAGCTATCAAAATATTTTACATTATTTTTGTTTTTGATATAAGCTACCCAAATGTGTACCGACCCCGCTATTATTATCTAAATTTACGACTCCACTTTCCATTTTAAATGGTTTTCTTGGCAAATGTATCGCTCATGAAAACACCTCGGAAATTTGGGATATAGTTTTTACCAAATTTTAATATATCAATGTTAGTGAGAGGACGGTTGGGCAGCATTTTTAATAGTTTTTTGATTCATGTGGACTTAAAAATAACACCAAACCACTTTTATATGGCTTTAGATAAAGACCATTTCCCTATTTGAGTTTTATTGTTTCCATAGCGTTATTGTGTCGTTTATTTTCTTCCAACTGTTTTCTCCCAATCTTTGAATCGCTTATAGCTTTTACCATTCCTGCAACACCACCAGCCGTTAAAGAACCCACAGCTGATAATCCTGCCAAGATGAAAAACAATGGTAAAAGTCCTCCAACTTTTGGAATTGGTATTACTCTAGGTAATGTAATACTACTTCGCTTTTTCTTAATAATTTGTCTAGCTGCATGTAAAGCAGTTGTGGCTAGTTTATTTGTGTCTTCTATGTTCAAGTTTTTGATTGGTGCTTTAGCTTTTTTACCGCATTTTTGAATAATTTAGTTTTCTTAATCCTAGGGCACTGACGGCTTTTCTTTGTCTTTGTATTTGATATTATACCCATTCCGAGAGAAGATTTAGCCTTCATCATGTTAGTAACAAAAAGACTATTTAGTTTTTTAAGAAAACGATGAATCCCTCGCTTTGAATCTCTGCCAGGATTTCTCTGATAAAATTTTATCAGCTGTATGTCTGTAATTTAAATTATTACTTTTACTGTATGCTTTATCATGTTCCCGACAAGCTTCATCTAGTTAATTGATTCCCCGATCCCCTGTAGCAAGACGCTCCTTAAGTTTAGTCCCGGGGCCACAAACATTATATGATGGCAGATGTTATTCAAATGGATGCTTGTTTATTAATGAATTAATCAATCCGTTTCCCTGAACTGAATTATTAGAACTGAATGATGTTGTTCCAAAATTAAGCAGTATATAACTGTTGTATAAGACGTAAGAAACGTTTATGAAATAATGTTTATAAAACATGGAGATTTATATAGAAACGCTTCTTTCAACAAAATGATGTTTGTAAGGCAGCACCAATCTATTTGTATACAAAATTTTGATGGAAATGTAAAACAAAAAAAGAAGCATGGTCAATTAATTCCTAATAGTATTCGAAGAATAATCGTAGGTCCATCTAATTGCGGAAAAACTAACGTAATGTTTAGCATTCTTTTAGATGCCAATGGTTTAAAGTTTGAAAACATTTACATATATTCGAAATCATTACATCAAGCAAAATATGCAATATGCATACATCAAATAATGTGAAATTATGCTGCTAAAGGCTAAACCAAATTCAGTTTTTATATTTAATGATGTGGCTTGTGAAAAACAAAATACTATAAGAGACTATTTCTGTATGGGGCGTCATAGCGGAGTAGACAGCTCATACTTATGTCAATCATATACACGCAATACAAAATATTTAATTCGAGATAATACTTACTATATAATTCTCTTCAAGCATAATGATCTTAATTTGAAACATATTTATGATGATCACATAAATTCAGATATGTCGTTTAAACAATTTAAAGAGCTAAGTTCAGAGTGCTGGAAAGATTTGTATGGGTTTCTAGTTATTGATAAAGATAGTTGCGTTAAAAATGGTCGTTATAAAAACTCACATAAAGAAACAGTTATCTTATAAATTGAAACAGTCATTAAACTGCTTCTCATATTAATACACCTATTAAACAGCACCGTATTGAACAGTCCTGTACTGAACTGCCCTGTATTTATTCGTTCCTATTGTAAGTGGTCTAGTTAACCGCTCTGCATTCAACAACTCTTCATAGATATGGATATCAATATAAAAACACTTAAAAATCTTATAAAGACAAAAGAGGCCTTAAAGAAAAAATATATGTTACTCAAAACCGGAAAATTCATTAAAGATACTGAAATTGAAAACACATTTTAGACAATTGTTGAACCCTTACGCAAAATCGCGAAAATGTGGAAAATAATGAAACCATGAATGGTGAGTTAAAAGACATAAAATCACCCGCTGTAAGACGTCGTCTTCAATTTAAAAGCCTTAGAGAAGAAGAAGCAGAAGATGAAGATATTTCTCCAGAAGAAGATTTTAATTCACCATTATCGAATTCAATGATATCTGGTGAAGAATCTTCTTTTAAAACACCTACATATAGCTTCAATGAAAGTACTCCGATCAACGGAACTTTAATTTCAAATTCAGATCATGATAAGATCTACGACCCATACTTTGACGTTGAATCAAATTCAAATAAGCTAGGGAGATCTTATTTTCAAATTAACGATGACAACAATGTTGTAATTGATGAAGACATTTCCATGGAACTGAGGGTCTTCTAGAACTTGTTATACATATAAACTCCCGAAAGAATACCTATACTAGTGAAAATTTAAAGCAGTATCAGAAAATATTACAGAAAACATGCGCAGATTTGAGAAATCATGATTTGAATTCACAGGTTAAAGGCACTAGAGGAGCAAAGTATAAGAAAATCATCAAACCTTTGATTCAGAATATGACAAAAAGTCATCAAAAGAAAGTCGGAAATGCATACATGAATAATACGCCTGCAATGATCTACTTAGCAAATCCTATTGACTATGTGTATTGGGACAACCCAAATGAGCTTGTTGATAGATTGAGACTTTTAATTGCATCTGAGGCATCAGGACATAACAACCATACAAATGAAATAAATTCTATTGTGGAAGAGTTGCGAGAACAAAATTTAATTTATTAGCAAAATGAGTGTTGATAAGTTCGGAAGAAGCTCCAACAAGTTTCCAAGAGCAATCGCTGGTCCCCCAGAACCTCCTGCTAATGGCTTTAAGCAATTCGAGAATGGTGACTTTGATATTGAAGGAAAACGTCTACACAATATTGGGGCACCTATAATGTCCAATCAAGCAGTAAACAAAGCATACATGGATGATGAACTGGAAAATAATGAGAAAATATTGAGAGAGTACATTGATGTACAAAATTTGAATACAATTCGCTTGTTGGATAATCTTCGAAAGTATTTTCTTCTTGAGATAGGAAAAATTAAAGAGAATCAATTCATATAAGAAAACATAATTAACCAGTCCTACATTCAGTTATTATTCGTAAATCAAAACAATACCATAACCATGTCTAATATCAATATATCATTAATTTTAAATGAAATTTTGACTTTTTCAAGGCTTCATAAAAATGATTTGCTTGAAGAACATCATGAAGAGTTATTAAGAAATATTTCATTTCTTAGTAATTATAAAAATGTTGATCAAGTTAAATCTAAGTATGGATGTCTTTTCACAAACTGTTCGTGGTCCTCAAATACATGTAAAGTGGGCCAGATACTTGTGGATGTTGTTTAATTGAAAAGCGTTTGATAAGATTAAGAAAACTGATGTTATTGTATCAAAGATTAAAATAAATGTTATTATACCTATATATGTACGAGTATATAAAACCATAAAAATGATTTTTTATTTCATTCTTTTGAGAAATGAGTAAACGTCAAGTTGTTGAAGAGCTTCACAGGTCAGCAAGAAAGAATTTCAATCGATGTAGGGTTGTTATCAAAGGTTTTGATGACCTATGGCAAGGTGATTTGGTTGAAATGATACCATATCACAAAGAAAATAATGGCTATATTTATAGATATTTATCTTATGACACTTATTGATACTTTCTCAAAATATACATGGGCAGTTGCTTTAAAAAATAAGACAGCTTCATCTGTTGCTCAAGCAATGAAGTTAATTTTCATAAAATCATCGTGACAGCCTAAAAATCTACAAACTGATGATGAAACAGAATTTTTTTAATAAGACATTTCATGATTTAATGAAATTACATAAAATAAATAATTACTATACATTCAGCTCACTTAAGGTATCAATTGTTGAACGTTTTAATCGCACAATCAAGGAGAAAATATGGAAGGAATTCAGTTTTAATGGCAATTATAGATGGATATCTATTATTTATGATTTGGTGACTGAATACAATCACTCTATGCATAGAACTATAAAAATGTGTCCAATCGATGTGAAATGCTTATAACAGAATTAAAATCGCTCCACAGGGTAAATTTCGAGTTGACGACAATGTTAGAATAAGCAAGTTCAAACATGTTTTCGAGAAAGGCTACACACCTAATTTGACAACGGAAATTGTAATTGGAAAGTAAACCTAACAAATCCAGCAACATATCTCCTTGAAGATTTTAAAGGTCAACCTATCAGCGGATGTTGATGTGATACTCTTGGAGGATTTGTTAATTCCTCGCAAGAGGCAGTAGCCCTGAAAAAAACTTTTTAGTTTTTAGGTGGACGAGGCTGGGAAGCGAACCCAGACCTCCAGCGTGACAGTCGAACGCACTAACCATTACGCTACGGGCTAAAACCAAAAAAAAAACAATAAACGAACCAATAAAAAAGTTTCATTTTCCTTCAGTTAAATTTTAAAACCAATTTAATTGGGCAGAACCCAGAAATAAATAAAAAAAACAGTGTAGGTAAGGGTGAAAAACAAAGATGCATAAGTTGGAATTTAAATATCTACAATTTTTTTTTTATATTTTGAGTGAAGTGGAAAACAAGCCCATACAATACTTAATTAAAACGAACATAATATTATAATATTAATGAACTGAAACCCAGCCAAAATCATAATAATAAGCTATCGAGTTACAAACATACATATTTCTCACAATGTTTTTTCTGTTTTCGAGTTGCATGTATCAGGTATCAACCGTATTATGAATCGCGAGTCGCAAGTAATATTAGGCGAATCTGACTTTCGCCACTACCGTTTATGGCTCACATAACTATATTCGGCTAAAAAGCCAAAAATGTGTTGAAGTTGTGTCGCAGTTTGCTATTCTTAAAACCACGACACATGTGATTTTAAAAACGTTCGACTTGAGTCGAACGTTCGACTCGCGAGTCATAATAGGGCCCTATGTGTGTATGGATTGGTACGTAGCTAATGAATAAGAAGTACAGGAAGCGGCAAAGCAAGACAAAATTAAAGCATTTTTCAAAATTGAGTCCACAAACACAAATGCATGCACAGGGTCGCAGTGAAGGTAGAAGGCTACTTGCTGGGGCGCCCAAGGGAATTGTTTGCTGCATTTCTTTGCGGGTGGTTAAGTTAAAAGCATGTACATGAAGAAGTACTGGATTATAGTTTTCATCTTCTCAGAAGTACTCAGGCGCATACAAAAGGAACATAGCTGTTCCTATGAGCCTTGAAAGAAAAAAAAGGTTTTTTTAATTTGGTTCAAATTTATTCGATCAAATAAATAGTTGAATTTTATTTATGATTTATTTGCTGAGCTAGATTATAATAATAATAACAAACAAACCACGCTTGAAGTAATAAAATAAAACTCACCTATTACAGAAACCTGAAAATTGAAAACGGATAATTGAAAATGTTTAAGCCAACAACTTATTATTACTATGTACCTGCATTCCTGCAAATAAAATCCGCTATCCAAATCCAGAACACCCTATTCCCTAACAAAGTTCACATTCCATACTTAATTATATGTTTCCCACCAAAACTGCACGATCTGCACTTTTTACAGGTGGTCTCCTATCCTATTACATTTATTTTACCACAAAATAAAATTATTATAGAATTGCATTGATGTATTTTAGTATAAATAGTCACACAAATTTATAATAAAATCACTTTTAATCCAGAAATCAATCTAGTGTTTTACTTGTCATTGCTACCCCCCACCCGAGGTAAGGAGCAACAAAGCAATTAAAACCTTCAGTGGATTCCAAAAGAGGTTTCGACGTTAAACATTGGTGACCCCGACGTGATTGCTTCCCCCCACCAGAGGTAAGGGGCAACTCATATTTTTCATATACACACATACAATCTCTTGATCTTGCGTTATTCTCCACGTATATCTATATACCGATTGTGAAGCGTAACCAGGGCTTTGACACTGGTAAAGAACATCGGGTATCCCGAGGTGAAGGCATCCAGAGTACCAGACTTCCTATCCAGCATCGAGCATCCCAACGCCAAGGCATTCAGTGTTCCAGGTTCGACATTCTAGCTAGGGATCCATCAACAATATGGATGAAATGCAAGTTCACAGCACTGTGGCTAGGCAGAAGGCCATAACAGATGAACTACTACGGCTTAAAACCAACATTGGGAAATACGGGTCGGATCGTAAGACGGCAGAATATAAAGCAAAGAAATAACAAGCTTTAGAAACTCTCTGGTTGGAGTTCTCGAAGAACCACCATGAAATAAAAGCATACGTCAAGGCAGATACGCCTTATATGCAAGCCAACACCTATGAAAAGGTGAAAAAGGCATACATTGAAATCAAGTCAATTTTGGAAGCTATCGTACCTACAGATACAGGAACGATGAAGAAAACTACTGAAGCTGCTGGTTTCATAGAGCAAGCCCCATTAGATACAAATAAGGGTCTTGGCAGAAGACAACCGATAGAAAGTATCCCACTAGCAGAAATGACCAGGATGTTAAGAAGACAAAACACAACCGTACAATCACTACGGCGATTAATCTCCAGTCTCAAAACAACAGAGACTTGGAGTTCTACGTTTTGCACCCTCAAATTACAATCACTCCAGAAATCCAGCACAGGATGGGTACGACATGAACGAGTTTTATATATTAGAAGATGAAGTCCAGCAATTTATGATTTCATTGACAGATAAATTGGAAGAAACCGCCATTCAGAGATCATCATCGTTCCAGCACACCATGACTCCTACTTCAGAAAACACTCCCAGGCAAACGTTAAGCCTGCCAAAGATAACATTACACAAATTTGATGGGAGCTACTTAAAATGGAAGCAGTACAGCGATCTATTTAGTGAGCTCGTTGACAAACAAGACATTGCAAACTGCCAGAAGCTGTTCTATTTGAAGACCACATTGACAGGAGAAGCGGAGAACCTAATAAGATATTTCACGACATCCGACAGCAACTACGATGCAGCCTGGCAATCGATAAAAGACCGGTATGACAATCCTCGTCTACTTGTCACTGCTCATGTACAACGACTGCTCTTGCAACCTTCGATCCAAAGTGAAGGCTCAAGAGCAATTAAGGCATTGCATGACACCACACAAGAGTGCATGCTCAGTTTGAAAGGTCTCAACATCGACACTACCAATTGGGACCCTCTTCTTATGAGCGTTCTAATCAAAAAAATGGACAGAAATACTCTTACGCTGTGGGAGCAGTCACTGAAGCAGCCAAGGCCTTGCCATCCTTAACCGAGCTCCTGACCTTTTTAGAACAAAGATTACAATCTTTAGAAGCTATGGGACCACAGGTAGTAATAACAAGCACCGCATAACAAAATACGAACCCATCGAAGTCTCAGGAATGGGAAACAGACCAATCAGATTGAGCAATCAATCCCGCGTTACTGGCTATCAGACACAAATTCAAGTATTTGCGCTCGATACGATAACAACACAACAACCCAGTGAGTTTATCAACACAAGTCATTGGGAAATGCCTCAGAACATCAAATTGGCAGATAACGGCTTCAAGGAACCGCTTGAGATTGATATTCTCATCGGAGCGGAGCTCTACCCCGAACTTCTGTCAGTGGGCCAGATAAAACTAAACAACTGTGGTCCAACCTTACAAAACACATTACTGGGATGGATAGTTATGGATCACTAATATTCCATCAACACTATTTTGCGGCTTACGAGTAGATACTTCATCTCATAACCTAGACAGTCTGGTTGAACTTTTTTGGAACCTTGAAGAAAATCTTGCTACACCTTCACAATTAATCCAAAAACGGCTTAACAAAGAAGAACGTCAATGTGAAGAAATTTTCCTGAAAACTACCACCAGATCGGAATCTGGACGCTATAACGTTAATCTTCCCTTTGCTAATAACCCAGAAATCCTAGGGTACTGAAGGGAAATAGCTGTTAGACGATTCTTTAGCCTAGAAAAACGCTTTCAAAGAAACCCAGAAATTTAAAAACAATATATTGAATTTATGAGAACCTATATCTCATTGAAACATATGGAAGAGGTAAAACCAAATGAAATATCGCCTGAAATGCCGCAGTATTTTCTCCCACATCATTGCGTTTTGCGCCCAGAAAGCAGTTCAACAAAATTGAGAGTCGTATTTGATGGATCATCAAAGACACCCACTCACTTAATCAGATCTTACTAAAAATGATTTATCGACCAATTTGGAATTAATAATTGTGATTGGAAGTGATTAAAAATAATCTTTCCGTCGGCTTTTTTTGGTCACTGTAGTTTTTGCAATGAAACAATTAAGTTACATCAGCTTTCCCGACGTTTCGGCAGGGGTTGCTGCCTTCTTCAGGGGAACTTTATTTGGACAACAAGAAAAAATATATTGTTTACATTATAATAACAATAATTGAAACAATACAAAATACATTCACTTTAATAAAACTGTGTTTAAATTTAAACTGACATTTAAAATTATTGTGTCTAATAATTGTAATATTATTTACAAAAGTAAAGAAATAACCACTTCAAACGAAGTTTAGTCTATGGAATTTAAACAAGGAGTAAAGAAACTGAAAGAATACTGTGTTATGATGAGACAAGAGAACAATAGATGGCAGAGATGTTTTGGGTGTCTTGTTTTCTGTTCATGTTGTTGTTGTTGTTGATGATGTGTAATGTTTCTAGGGTGTATCGTTTCGAAACATGTTTCTCTGTCTGTAGGACTTTGACACCTTCAAAATCTGGAGAGTGGCCGTTTTCGATACTGTGGCTCGCAGGGCTGTCTTTCCAGGATTGTTTGATTTGATATCCGATTTATGATTAGAAATTCGCTGTTTAAGAAATTGTTTTGTAGTTCCGATGTAACACTGGTTGCATGGTTCATTAGGTTTACCCTTACAATTTATTTTGTAAATGACATCAGTAACTTTATCCTTATCCGCTTTCGTTTTAAGTTTAGTGAAAAGGTGACTCAGAGTTTTATTTGATCTGAAGGCATCAGATCTTGCACACTGGACCAGCATTACAAAATGATCTCTTTTCTATTTAATTACGGTTCCGGATTCGCAAGTATGTGTTTACTGCCGATATCTCTAAGATGTATCGCCAAATACTGGTAAACAACCAAAGCAAACGATTCCAGCGCATAGGTTGGCGGGAATCTACTAATCAACCCCTAAAAACGTATCAACTAAATACTGTCACTTATGGTACTAAATCTGCACCCTATCTCGCGATAAGATGTCTTCATGACTTAGCCGAAGGCTAAGGCAGGCCACAAGCATTTAATTGGCGCAAACATTATCCACCAAGATATATACATCGAAGATATATTAACTGGAAGTAACAATCTAGAAACAGTGACGCAAATGCAGTCAGAACTAATACAGCTTGTAGCTCAAGAAGAATTCCATCTACGAAAATGGTGCTCTAACACACCTTTACTATTGGAAGGAATACCACAAAAAGACTGGGAAACGGAAACAATCCTTCATGATCAAGAAGAAGGATATATAAAAAGTTTGGGATTAACCTGGCTACCAGCATCAGACCAATTTCTCATCAAAACAAATTGGAGCGAAGTAACAAAGGTGACCAAACGATCTATATTATCCGACACTGCTCACATTTTTGATCCATTAGAAATAGTGAGCCCAGTGGTTATACTAGCAAAAATCAACAATATACTGGACCGATTCACAAATTATTTTATCTTGGATAAACACAACATCGCCACTGAAGACCTTTGTAGCTAATCGTATAGCAATAATCCAAGATGAAACCAAAAAATCACAATGGAAGTTTATAAACTCGGAACTCAATCCAGCTGATCTTCTATCCCGAGGGATATTTCCTGAACAACTTTTAAAGTCAACGGTTTGGTTCCAAGGTCTAACGTTCTTGAAGAAGCCCAAGTCAGAATGGCCCAAACAACCATTAAGCAAAGAAGAAAGCCAAGTTTTAGAGATGAAAGTTATGAAGACTGTACTACTAGCATCCCCGAATTTTAATTACCACTTTGTTGAACGAATTAATCACAGCATATGGTATACGCTTCATCAGTAACCTAAAACGAGCAAAAAATTACCGATAAGTAGACACCGTTCTTTCTCCATAAGAACTAAAATCAGCAACGTGTACTATCGTTAAGAAAATTCAATCAACCGTCTTTCCTGTAGATTTAAAGGCACTTATCAAGTATGGTTATGTGTCTCAAAGCAGTAATCTAAACTCCCTCGCACCGTTTCTTGGCAATAGAAACATTATAAGAGTGGGCGGACGAACGGATGCTTCTCATCTACATTATGAAGCTAAACATCAAATGATCCTCCCAAGTTCGCATAACTTCACAAAACCATTGATGTCTGAACTACACAAAGAAAATAAGCATGCAGAACCCCAGAGCTAGTCACTGATCTAACAACTCAGGCGTTTCTTGGAGCACTGAAAAGATTCGTAGTCAGGCGAGGATGTCCAGCGAAAATCTTTTCCGATAACGCTACAAACTTCATTGGATCTCGAAATGAACTTAATGAGCTAAACTCAAAGGTTTTTACGGAAGAACGTCAAGAATCCATACAAAATTATTGTTCAGGAAGACCTTTTGACTGGAAACCGATCCCTCCACGTTCTCCTCACTTTGGAGGCTTATGGGAGGCAGCAGTAAAATCAGCCAAACACCATATGAAGCGGATATTTTCAAGTGCATCGTTAATCCAAGAAGAACTAACGACAGCTCTTGCGCAAATCGAAGCGGTTCTGAACTCCAGACCAGTGACTCCTATGTCCAATGACCCTAATGATCTTGAGGCCATAACACCAGGACATTTTTTAATTGGATCACCTTTGACTGCAATGGTAGATCCAGAATCCGCGAAGGCACCTCAACTTACCCATATTGCTAGATGGAATCTAGTAACATCCATACATAGGGAGTTCTGGCGTAGATGGACGAACGAGTACCTACAAGAGATTCAGCAAAGATATAAATGGAAAAATCCTCAAGTTGATATGCAACCAGGAACACTGGTTCTTATTAAAGAAGACTATTTGCCTCCACTAAAATGGTTGATGGGAAGAGTGTTAAGAACCATTTGCGGACCGGACAAATTCACAAGAGTGGTTGATATTAAAACCTCTTCAGGAGAATTAAGAAAATCTATTGCCAAAATTTGCCCTCTTCCAACGGAAGTCCAACCAGAGGGAATTATCAGAGATTCAACTAAAACAGAATAAAAGAGCGATCCAACTAAAGCACCTAATACAAAATCACTGCCTACAAAGGATAAACTAACAACAACCTTTGAAGCCAATTAAGCTCTCCACCACCAAAAACAAAAGGAACCAAAACTAAGAGTAAACATCCACTGAAGGGTCATTTTCTCCCAATACAAACACGCTCTAATCAAATGCCAACGAACCCAGAACCATCGCCTGTGCCAACTCAAAGGGTGAAAATAAGTACAATCACATCACTATTGGTTTTCTTATATCTACTAGGCACCGTATCCGGACAAAGCACTAAGCCCATTGCAGTAGACGTGCAGCATCTCGAGAACAGCCCTGGGCTGTATTTCGAAGATATTGGAGAAGCAAGGCTAATAACTGATGAATGGAACCTGTTCATTTATTTCAATATGACCAGTTATTGGCAGGAATTCCAAGGAATACGGAAAGGTATCAACCAACTAAAAACCAGATGTCCAGGAACAAACATTTTCAAATAACCTATGCAAAGTCATCATTAATCATTTAGAAATGCGTCTCATAGAGTCTGAGAACCTAAATGAAATCTTGAACTACAGAAATGGCATGACAATAAGAAAGAGAAGATCCCCATTTGACATTATAGGCACAGTCGCTAACAGGCTGTTTTGTAAATGGATAATTGAAAATGTTTAAGCCAACAACTTATTATTACTATGTACCTGCATTCCTGCAAATAAAAACACCCTATCCAAATCCAGAACACCCTATTCCCTAACAAAGTTCACATTCCATACTTAATTATATGTTTCCCACCAAAACTACACGATCTGCACTTTTAACAGGTGCTGTCCTATCCTATTACATTTATTTTTCCACAAAATAAAATTATTATTGAATTGCATTGATGTAATTTAATATAAATAGTCACACAAATTTAGAATAAAATCACTTTTAATCCAGAAGTCAATCTAGTGTTTTACTTGTCATTGCTACCCCCCACCCAAGGTAAGAAGCAACAAAGCAATTAAAACCTTCAATCGATTCCAAAAGAGGTTTCGACGTTAAACAGAAAATATAATTATTAGTTTTAATTTTAATGAAAGTGGGCCATCACACACTGGCCCAATTTTAAACTGAACTAAATCCAGACTTACTTTTCCTTCAATCTCTAACGGGATGAGCAAAGCGGGCTGAAAATTCTGTGTACATGAACCGACTTTAATTGTATTAGTCCTCTCAGTTTGAGAATCAAAAAAAAAAAAAATTCCTTTAAAATGTTCAGTTTTGCATGACAATAGATTTGTTTTTTTTTTTGCCTAGAAACGAACAACTGTATATTTATTAGTACTAATTAAACTTTATTAGTCCGCTCAAAACAAGGATGAACATTTTAGTCTTTTCATTCCTCACTCTTCAACTCCCTCGCCTACAAACTTTCATTTCCCCAGTTTAGTCCACTTCGAAATTGAGCCTTTGTGTGCCAAAAATATTATCACAGATATTTTCCTTAGTCAAATAATTTGAAATTATGTACATTTAATCTCTGTAGTTACGTTCCTCTGAAATTAACTATTTTTGTCAATTTAGTTCTAATAAGTAACTTTTCGTTACTTCTTGAAGCAGTATAAAAATACAAACAAATTCAATATAACTGGACACAAACACTTCTTGACGAAGACAGACAGGGTAACCACAGAAATAACTTACAAATATTTTCTATTTTAAATACATAAATGTAATTTATCGCACTAAATGCAACAAATATCATCATACACTGCTTCATCTAACCATAGAGAATCAGCGACAACAACATCCGGCGATAGACAACAGGACCAGCCTATCAGCTACAACAAGCAGCACACAACCATCGAAATCGGACAAATAATCCTGTCACAGCAAGAGCGTTGCTCGATTCCGGTTATCAAATGAGCTTCATAACGGAGAAACTAGCGATACGATAACAACACAACAACCCAGTGAGTTTATCAACACAAGTCATTGGGAAATGCCTCAGAACATCAAATTGGCAGATAACGGCTTCAAGGAACCGCTTGAGATTGATATTCTCATCGGAGCGGAGCTCTACCCCGAACTTCTGTCAGTGGGCCAGATAAAACTAAACAACTGTGGCCCAACCATGCAAAACACATTACTGGGATGGATAGTTATGGGGAAGATCATCACTAATATTCCATCAACACTATTTTGCGGCATACGAGTAGATACTTCATCTCATAACCTAGACAGTCTGGTTGAACTTATTTGGAACCTTGAAGAAAATCTTGCTACACCTTCAAAATTAATCCAAAAACGGCTTAACAAAGAAGAACGTCAATGTGAAGAAATTTTCTTGAAAACTACCACCAGATCGGAATCTGGACGCTATAACGTTAATCTTCCCTTTGCTAATAACCCAGAAATCCTAGGGTACTGAAGGGAAATAGCTGTTAGACGATTCTTTAGCCTAGAAAAACGCTTTCCAAGAAACCCAGAAATTTAAAAACAATATATTGAATTTATGAGAACCTATATCGCATTGAAACATATGGAAGAGGTAAAACCAAATGAAATATCGCCTGAAATGCCGCAGTATTTTTTCCCACATCATTGCGTTTTGCGCCCAGAAAGCAGTTCAACAAAATTGAGAGTCGTATTTGATGGATCATCAAAGCCACCCACAAACATATCACTTAATCAGATCTTGCACACTGGACCAGCATTACAAAATGATCTCTTTTCTATTTAGTTACGGTTCCGGATTCACAAGTATGTGTTTACTGCCGATATCTCTAAGATGTATCGCCAAATACTGGTAAACAACCAAAGCAAACGATTCCAGCGCATAGGTTGGCGGGAATCTACTAATCAACTCCTAAAAACGTATCAACTAAATACTGTCACTTATGGTACTAAATCTGCACCCTATCTCGCGATAAGATGTCTTCATGACTTAGCCGAAGGCTAAGGCAGGCCACAAGCATTTAATTGGCGCAAAAATTATCCGCCAAGATATATACATGGAAGATATATTAACTGGAAGTAACAATCTAGAAACAGTTACGTAAATGCAGTCAGAACTAATACAGCTTGTAGCTCAAGAAGAATTCCATCTACGAAAATGGTGCTCTAACACACCTTTACTATTGGAAGGAATACCACAAAAAGCCTGGGAAACGGAAACAATCCTTCATGATCAAGAAGAAGGATATATAAAAAGTTTGGGATTAACCTGGCTACCAGCATCAGACCAATTTCTCATCAAAACAAATTGGAGCGAAGTAACAAAGGTGACCAAACGATCTATATTATCCGACACTGCTCACATTTTCGATCCATTAGAAATAGTGAGCCCAGTGGTTATACTAGCAAAAATCAACAATATACTGGACCGATTCACAAATTGTTTTATCTTGGATAAACACAACATCGCCACTGAAGACCTTTGTAGCTAATCGTATAGCAATAATCCAAGATGAAACCAAAAAATCACAATGGAAGTTTATAAACTCGGAACTCAATCCAGCTGATCTTCTATCCCAAGGGATATTTCCTGAACAACTTTTAAAGTCAACGGTTTGGTTCCAAGGTCTAACGTTCTTGAAGAAGCCCAAGTCAGAATGGCACAAACAACCATTAAGCAAAGAAGAAAGCCAAGTTTTAGAGATGAAAGTTATGAAGACTGTACTACTAGCATCCCCGAATTTTAATTACCACTTTGTTGAACGAATTAATCACAGCATATGGTATACGCTTCATCAGTAACCTAAAACGAGCAAAAAATTACCGATAAGTAGACACCGTTCTTTCTCCATAAGAACTAAAATCAGCAACGTGTACTATCGTTAAGAAAATTCAATCAACCGTCTTTCCTGTAGATTTAAAGGCACTTATCAAGTATGGTTATGTGTCTCAAAGCAGTAATCTAAACTCCCTCGCACCGTTTCTTGGCAATAGAAACATTATAAGAGTGGGCGGACGAACGGATGCTTCTCATCTACATTATGAAGCTAAACATCAAATGATCCTCCCAAGTTCGCATAACTTCACAAAACCATTGATGTCTGAACTACACAAAGAAAATAAGCATGCAGAACCCCAGAGCTAGTCACTGATCTAACAACTCAGGCGTTTCTTGGAGCACTGAAAAGATTCGTAGTCAGGCGAGGATGTCCAGCGAAAATCTTTTCCGATAACGCTACAAACTTCATTGGATCTCGAAATGAACTTAATGAGCTAAACTCAAAGGTTTTTACGGAAGAACGTCAAGAATCCATACAAAATTATTGTTCAGGAAGACCTTTTGACTGGAAACCGATCCCTCCACGTTCTCCTCACTTTGGAGGCTTATGGGAGGCAGCAGTATAATCAGCCATATAAAGCGGATATTTTCAAGTGCATCGTTAACCCAAGAAGAACTAACGACAGCTCTTGCGCAAATCGAAGCGGTCCTGAACTCCAGACCAGTGACTCCTATGTCCAATGACCCTAATGATCTTGAGGCCATAACACCAGGACATTTTTTAATTGGAGCACCTTTGACTGCAATGGTAGATCCAGAATCCGCGAAGGCACCTCAACTTACCCATATTGCTAGATGGAATCTAGTAACATCTATCCATAGGGAGTTCTGGCGTAGATGGACGAACGAGTACCTACAAGAGATTCAGCAAAGATATAAATGGAAAAATCCTCAAGTTGATATGCAACCAGGAACACTGGTTCTTATTAAAGAAGACAATTTGCCTCCACTAAAATGTTTGATGGGAAGAGTGTTAAGAACCATTTGCGGACCGGACAAATTCACAAGAGTGGTTGATATTAAAACCTCTTCAGGAGAATTAAGAAAATCTATTGCCAAAATTTGCCCTCTTCCAACGGAAGTCCAACCAGAGGGAATTATCAGAGATTCAACTAAAACAGAATAAAAGAGCGATCCAACTAAAGCACCTAATACAAAATCACTGCCTACAAAGGATAAACTAACAACAACCTTTGAAGCCAATTAAGCTCTCCACCACCAAAAACAAAAGGAACCAAAACTAAGAGTAAACATCCACTGAAGGGTCATTTTCTCCCAATACAAACACGCTCTAATCAAATGCCAACGAACCCAGAACCATCGCCTGTGCCAACTCAAAGGGTGAAAATAAGTACAATCACATCACTATTGGTTTTCTTATATCTACTAGGCACCGTATCCGGACAAAGCACTAAGCCCATTGCAGTAGACGTGCAGCATCTCGAGAACAGCCCTGGGCTGTATTTCGAAGATATTGGAGAAGCAAGGCTAATAACTGATGAATGGAACCTGTTCATTTGTTTCAATATGACCAGTTATTGGCAGGAATTCCAAGGAATACGGAAAGGTATCAACCAACTAAAAACCAGATGTCCAGGAACAAAAATTTTCAAATAACCTATGCAAAGTCATCATTAATCATTTAGAAATGCGTCTCATAGAGTCTGAGAACCTAAATGAAATCTTGAACTACAGAAATGGCATGACAATAAGAAAGAGAAGATCCCCATTTGACATTATAGGCACAGTCGCTAACAGGCTGTTTTGTAAATGGATAATTGAAAATGTTTAAGCCAACAACTTATTATTACTATGTACCTGCATTCCTGCAAATAAAAACACCCTATCCAAATCCAGAACACCCTATTCCCTAACAAAGTTCACATTCCATACTTAATTATATGTTTCCCACCAAAACTACACGATCTGCACTTTTAACAGGTGCTGTCCTATCCTATTACATTTATTTTTCCACAAAATAAAATTATTATTGAATTGCATTGATGTAATTTAATATAAATAGTCACACAAATTTAGAATAAAATCACTTTTAATCCAGAAGTCAATCTAGTGTTTTACTTGTCATTGCTACCCCCCACCCAAGGTAAGAAGCAACAAAGCAATTAAAACCTTCAATCGATTCCAAAAGAGGTTTCGACGTTAAACAGAAAATATAATTATTAGTTTTAATTTTAATGAAAATGGGCCATCACACACTGGCCCAATTTTAAACTGAACTAAATCCAGACTTACTTTTCCTTCAATCTCTAACGGGATGAGCAAAGCGGGCTGAAAATTCTGTGTACATGAACCGACTTTAATTGTATTAGTCCTCTCAGTTTGAGAATCAAAAAAAAAAAAATTCCTTTAAAATGTTCAGTTTTGCATGACAATAGATTTGTTTTTTTTTTCCTAGAAACGAACAACTGTATATTTATTAGTACTAATTAAACTTTATTAGTCCGCTCAAAACAAGGATGAACATTTTAGTCTTTTCATTCCTCACTCTTCAACTCCCTCGCCTACAAACTTTCATTTCCCCAGTTTAGTCCACTTCGAAATTGAGCCTTTGTGTGCCAAAAATATTATCACAGATATTTTCCTTAGTCAAATAATTTGAAATTATGTACATTTAATCTCTGTAGTTACGTTCCTCTGAAATGAACTATTTTTGTCAATTTAGTTCTAATAAGTAACTTTTCGTTACTTCTTGAAGCAGTACAAAAATACAAACTAATTCAATATAACTGGACACAAACACTTCTTGACGAAGACAGACAGGGTAACCACAGAAATAACTTACAAATATTTTCTATTTTAAATACATAAATGTAAACTATCGCACTAAATGCAACAAATATCATCATACACTGCTTCATCTAACCATAGAGAATCAGCGACAACAACAACATAGACAACAGGACCAGCCTATCAGCTACAACAAGCAGCACACAACCATCCAAATATGTACTGTTGGGGACAGCTATGGTTAACATACTTAATCGGACAAATAATCCTGTCACAGCAAGAGCGTTGCTCGATTCCGGTTATCAAATGAGCTTCATAACGGAGAAACTAGCGTCAAAATTGCACCTCATAACAAAATACGAACCCATCGAATTTCAATGTGAAGAAATTTTCCTGAAAACTACCACCAGATCGGAATCTGGACGCTATAACGTTAATCTTCCCTTTGATAACAACCCAGAAAGTCTAGGTTACTCAAGGGAAATAGCTGTTAGACGATTCTTTAGCCTAGAAAAACGCTTTCAAAGAAACCCAGAAATTCAAAAACAATATATTGAATTTATGAGAACCTATATCGCATTGAAACATATGGAAGAGGTAAAACCAAATGAAATATCGCCTGAAATGCCGCAGTATTTTCACCCACATCATAGCGTTTTGCGCCACACACCTTTACTATTGGAAGGAATACCACAAACATACTGGGAAACGGAAACAATCCTTCATGATCAAGAAGAAGGATATAAAAGTTTGGGATTAACCTGGCTACCAGAATCAGACCAATTTCTCATCAAAACAAATTGGAGCGAAGTAACAAAGGTGACCAAACGATCTATATTATCCGACACTGCTCACATTTTTGATCCATTAGAAATAGTGAGCCCAGTGGTTATACTAGCAAAAATCAACAATATACTGGACCGATTCACAAATTGTTTTATCTGGGATAAACACAACATCGCCACTGAAGACCTTTGTAGCTAATCGTATAGCAATAATCCAAGATGAAACCAAAAAATCACAATGGAAGTTTATAAACTCGGAACACAATCCAGCTGATCTTCTATCCCGAGGGATATGTCCTGAACAACTTTTAAAGTCAACGGTTTGGTTTCAAGGTCTAACGTTCTTGAAGAAGCCCAAGTCAGAATGGCCCAAACAACCATTAAGCAAAGAAGAAAGCCAAGTTTTAGAGATGAAAGTTATGAAGACTGTACTACTAGCATTCCCGAATTTTAATTACCACTTTGTTGAACGAATTAATCACAGCATATGGTATACGCTTCATCAGTAACCTAAAACGAGCAAAAAATTACCGATAAGTAGACACCGTTCTTTCTCCATAAGAACTAAAATCAGCAACGTGTACTATCGTTAAGAAAATTCAATCAACCGTCTTTCCTGAAGATTTAAAGGCACTTATCAAGTATGGTTATGTGTCTCAAAGCAGTAATCTAAACTCCCTCGCACCGTTTCTTGGCAATAGAAACATTATAAGAGTGGGCGGACGAATAGATGCTTCTCATCTACATTATGAAGCTAAACATCAAATGATCCTCCCAAGTTCGCATAACTTCACAAAACTATTGAGGTCTGAACTACACAAAGAAAATAAGCATGCAGGACCCCAGAGCTAGTCACTGATCTAACAACTCAGGCGTTTCTTGGAGCACTGAAAAGATTCGTAGTCAGGCGAGGATGTCCAGCAAAAATCTTTGCCGATAACGCTACAAACTTCATTGGATCTCGAAATGAACTTAATGAGCTAAACTCAAAGGTTTTTACGGAAGAACGTCAAGAATCCATACGAAATTATTGTTCAGGAAGAGCTTTTGACTGGAAACCGATCCCTCCACGTTCTCCTCACTTTGGAGGCTTATGGGAGGCAGCAGTATAAAGCGGATATTTTCAAGCGCATCGTTAACCCAAGAAGAACTAACGACAGCTCTTGCGCAAATCGAAGCGGTCCTGAACTCCAGACCAGTAACTCCTATGTCCAATGACCCTAATGATCTTGAGGCCAATGCAATGGTAGATCCAGAATCCGCGAAGGCACCTCAACTTACCCATATTGCTAGATGGAATCTAGTAACATCCATCCATAGGGAGTTCTGGCGCAGATGGACGAACGAGTACCTACAAGAGATTCAGCAAAGATATAAATGGAAAAATCCTCAAGTTCATATCCAACCAGGAACACTGGTTCTTATTAAAGAAGACAATTTGCCTCCACTAAAATGGTTGATGGGAAGAGTGTTAAGAACCATTTGCGGACCGGACAAATTCACAAGAGTGGTTGATATTAAAACCTCTTCAGGAGAATTAAGAAAATCTATTGCCAAAATTTGCCCTCTTCCAACGGCAGTCCAACCAGAGGAAATTATCAAAGATTCAACTAAAACTGAATAAAAGAGCGATCCAACTAATCACCTAATACAAAATCACTGCCTACAAAGGATAAACTAACAACAACCTTTGAAGCCAATTAAGCTCTCCACCACCAAAAACAAAAGGAACCAAAACTAAGAGTAAACATCCACTGAAGGGTCATTTTCTCCCAATACAAACACGCTCTAATCAAATGCCAACTAACCCAGAACCATCGCCTGTGCCAACTCAAAGGATGAAAATAAGTACAATCACATCACTATTGGTTTGCTTATTTCTACTAGGCACCGTATCCGGACAAAGCACTAAACCCATTGCAGTAGACGTGCAGCATCTCGGGAACAGCCTTGGGCTATATTTCGAAGATATTGGAGAAGAAAGGCTAAAAACTGATGAATGGAACCTGTTCATTTATTTCAATATGATCAGTTATTGGCAGGAATTCCAAGGAATATGGAAAGGTATCAACCAACTCAAAAAACAGATGTCCAGGAACAAACATTTTCAAATAACCTATGCAAAGTCATCATTAATCATTTAGAAATGCGTCTCATAGAGTCTGAGAACCTAAATGAAATCTTGAACTACAGAAATGGCATGACAATAAGAAAGAGAAGATCCCCATTTGACATTATAGGCACAGTCGCTAACAGGCTGTTTTGTAAATGGATAATTGAAAATGTTTAAGCCAACAACTTATTATTACTATGTACCTGCATTCCTGCAAATAAAAACACCCTATCCAAATCCAGAACACCCTATTCCCTAACAAAGTTCACATTCCATACTTAATTATATGTTTCCCACCAAAACTGCACGATCTGCACTTTTAACAGGTGCTGTCCTATCCTATTACATTTATTTTTCCACAAAATAAAATTATTATAGAATTGCATTGATGTAATTTAATATAAATAGTCACACAAATTTAGAATAAAATCACTTTTAATCCAGAAGTCAATCTAGTGTTTTACTTGTCATTGCTACCCCCCACCGAAGGTAAGAAGCAACAAAGCAATTAAAACCTTCAATCGATTCCAAAAGAGGTTTCGACGTTAAACAGAAATTATAATTATTAGTTTTAATTTTAATGAAAATGGGCCATCACACACTGGCCCAATTTTAAACTGAACTAAATCCAGACTTACTTTTCCTTCAATCTCAAACGGGGTGGGCAAAGCTGGCTGAAAATTCTGTGTACATGAACCGGCTTTAATTGTATTAGTCCTCTCAGTTTGAGAATCAAAAAAAAAAAATTTCCTTTAAAATGTTCAGTTTTGCATGACAATAGATTTGTTTTTTTTTTTGCCTAGAAACGAACAACTGTATATTTATTAGTACTAATTAAACTTTATTAGTCCGCTCAAAACAAGGATGAACATTTTAGTCTTTTCATTCCTCACTCTTCAACTCCCTCGCCTACAAACTTTCATTTCCCCAGTTTAGTCCACTTCGAAATTGAGCCTTTGTGTGCCAAAAATATTATCACAGATATTTTCCTTAGTCCAATAATTTGAAATTATGTACATTTAATCTCTGTAGTTACGTTCCTCTGAAATTAACTATTTTTGTCAATTTAGTTCTAATAAGTAACTTTTCGTTACTTCTTGAAGCAGTATAAAAATACAAACAAATTCAATATAACTGGACACAAACACTTCTTGACGAAGACAGACAGGGTAACCACAGAAATAACTTACAAATATTTTCTATTTTAAATACATAAATGTAAATTATCGCACTAAATGCAACAAATATCATCATACACTGCTTCATCTAACCATAGAGAATCAGCGACAACAACATCCGGCGATAGACAACAGGACCAGCCTATCAGCTACAACAAGCAGCACACAACCATCGAAATCGGACAAATAATCCTGTCACAGCAAGAGCGTTGCTCGATTCCGGTTATCAAATGAGCTTCATAACGGAGAAACTAGCGATACGATAACAACACAACAACCCAGTGAGTTTATCAACACAAGTCATTGGGAAATGCCTCAGAACATCAAATTGGCAGATAACGGCTTCAAGGAACCGCTTGAGATTGATATTCTCATCGGAGCGGAGCTCTACCCCGAACTTCTGTCAGTGGGCCAGATAAAACTAAACAACTGTGGCCCAACCATGCAAAACACATTACTGGGATAGATAGTTATGGGGAAGATCATCACTAATATTCCATCAACACTATTTTGCGGCATACGAGTAGATACTTCATCTCATAACCTAGACAGTCTGGTTGAACTTATTTGGAACCTTGAAGAAAATCTTGCTACACCTTCAAAATTAATCCAAAAACGGCTTAACAAAGAAGAACGTCAATGTGAAGAAATTTTCTTGAAAACTACCACCAGATCGGAATCTGGACGCTATAACGTTAATCTTCCCTTTGCTAATAACCCAGAAATCCTAGGGTACTGAAGGGAAATAGCTGTTAGACGATTCTTTAGCCTAGAAAAACGCTTTCCAAGAAACCCAGAAATTTAAAAACAATATATTGAATTTATGAGAACCTATATCGCATTGAAACATATGGAAGAGGTAAAACCAAATGAAATATCGCCTGAAATGCCGCAGTATTTTTTCCCACATCATTGCGTTTTGCGCCCAGAAAGCAGTTCAACAAAATTGAGAGTCGTATTTGATGGATCATCAAAGCCACCCACAAACGTATCACTTAATCAGATCTTGCACACTGGACCAGCATTACAAAATGATCTCTTTTCTATTTAGTTACGGTTCCGGATTCACAAGTATGTGTTTACTGCCGATATCTCTAAGATGTATCGCCAAATACTGGTAAACAACCAAAGCAAACGATTCCAGCGCATAGGTTGGCGGGAATCTACTAATCAACTCCTAAAAACGTATCAACTAAATACTGTCACTTATGGTACTAAATCTGCACCCTATCTCGCGATAAGATGTCTTCATGACTTAGCCGAAGGCTAAGGCAGGCCACAAGCATTTAATTGGCGCAAAAATTATCCGCCAAGATATATACATGGAAGATATATTAACTGGAAGTAACAATCTAGAAACAGTTACGTAAATGCAGTCAGAACTAATACAGCTTGTAGCTCAAGAAGAATTCCATCTACGAAAATGGTGCTCTAACACACCTTTACTATTGGAAGGAATACCACAAAAAGCCTGGGAAACGGAAACAATCCTTCATGATCAAGAAGAAGGATATATAAAAAGTTTGGGATTAACCTGGCTACCAGCATCAGACCAATTTCTCATCAAAACAAATTGGAGCGAAGTAACAAAGGTGACCAAACGATCTATATTATCCGACACTGCTCACATTTTTGATCCATTAGAAATAGTGAGCCCAGTGGTTATACTAGCAAAAATCAACAATATACTGGACCGATTCACAAATTGTTTTATCTTGGATAAACACAACATCGCCACTGAAGACCTTTGTAGCTAATCGTATAGCAATAATCCAAGATGAAACCAAAAAATCACAATGGAAGTTTATAAACTCGGAACTCAATCCAGCTGATCTTCTATCCCGAGGGATATTTCCTGAACAACTTTTAAAGTCAACGGTTTGGTTCCAAGGTCTAACGTTCTTGAAGAAGCCCAAGTCAGAATGGCCCAAACAACCATTAAGCAAAGAAGAAAGCCAAGTTTTAGAGATGAAAGTTATGAAGACTGTACTACTAGCATCCCCGAATTTTAATTACCACTTTGTTGAACGAATTAATCACAGCATATGGTATACGCTTCATCAGTAACCTAAAACGAGCAAAAAATTACCGATAAGTAGACACCGTTCTTTCTCCATAAGAACTAAAATCAGCAACGTGTACTATCGTTAAGAAAATTCAATCAACCGTCTTTCCTGTAGATTTAAAGGCACTTATCAAGTATGGTTATATGTCTCAAAGCAGTAATCTAAACTCCCTCGCACCGTTTCTTGGCAATAGAAACATTATAAGAGTGGGCGGACGAACGGATGCTTCTCATCTACATTATGAAGCTAAACATCAAATGATCCTCCCAAGTTCGCATAACTTCACAAAACTATTGATGTCTGAACTACACAAAGAAAATAAGCATGCAGAACCCCAGAGCTAGTCACTGATCTAACAACTCAGGCGTTTCTTGGAGCACTGAAAAGATTCGTAGTCAGGCGAGGATGTCCAGCAAAAATCTTTTCCGATAATGCTACAAACTTCATTGGATCTCGAAATGAACTTAATGAGCTAAACTCAAAGGTTTTTACGGAAGAACGTCAAGAATCCATACAAAATTATTGTTCAGGAAGACCTTTTGACTGGAAACCGATCCCTCCACGTTCTCCTCACTTTGGAGGCTTATGGGAGGCAGCTGTAAAATCAGCCAAACACCATGTGAAGCGGATATTTTCAAGTGCATCGTTAATCCAAGAAGAACTAACGACAGCTCTTGCGCAAATCGAAGCGGTTCTGAACTCCAGACCAGTGACTCCTATGTCCAATGACCCTAATGATCTTGAGGCCATAACACCAGGACATTTTTTAATTGGAGCACCTTTGACTGCAATGGTAGATCCAGAATCCGCGAAGGCACCTCAACTTACCCATATTGCTAGATGGAATCTAGTAACATCTATCCATAGGGAGTTCTGGCGTAGATGGACGAACGAGTACCTACAAGAGATTCAGCAAAGATATAAATGGAAAAATCCTCAAGTTGATATGCAACCAGGAACACTGGTTCTTATTAAAGAAGACAATTTGCCTCCACTAAAATGTTTGATGGGAAGAGTGTTAAGAACCATTTGCGGACCGGACAAATTCACAAGAGTGGTTGATATTAAAACCTCTTCAGGAGAATTAAGAAAATCTATTGCCAAAATTTGCCCTCTTCCAACGGAAGTCCAACCAGAGGGAATTATCAGAGATTCAACTAAAACAGAATAAAAGAGCGATCCAACTAAAGCACCTAATACAAAATCACTGCCTACAAAGGATAAACTAACAACAACCTTTGAAGCCAATTAAGCTCTCCACCACCAAAAACAAAAGGAACCAAAACTAAGAGTAAACATCCACTGAAGGGTCATTTTCTCCCAATACAAACACGCTCTAATCAAATGCCAACGAACCCAGAACCATCGCCTGTGCCAACTCAAAGGGTGAAAATAAGTACAATCACATCACTATTGGTTTTCTTATATCTACTAGGCACCGTATCCGGACAAAGCACTAAGCCCATTGCAGTAGACGTGCAGCATCTCGAGAACAGCCCTGGGCTGTATTTCGAAGATATTGGAGAAGCAAGGCTAATAACTTATGAATGGAACCTGTTCATTTGTTTCAATATGACCAGTTATTGGCAGGAATTCCAAGGAATACGGAAAGGTATCAACCAACTAAAAACCAGATGTCCAGGAACAAAAATTTTCAAATAACCTATGCAAAGTCATCATTAATCATTTAGAAATGCGTCTCATAGAGTCTGAGAACCTAAATGAAATCTTGAACTACAGAAATGGCATGACAATAAGAAAGAGAAGATCCCCATTTGACATTATAGGCACAGTCGCTAACAGGCTGTTTTGTAAATGGATAATTGAAAATGTTTAAGCCAACAACTTATTATTACTATGTACCTGCATTCCTGCAAATAAAAACACCCTATCCAAATCCAGAACACCCTATTCCCTAACAAAGTTCACATTCCATACTTAATTATATGTTTCCCACCAAAACTACACGATCTGCACTTTTAACAGGTGCTGTCCTATCCTATTACATTTATTTTTCCACAAAATAAAATTATTATTGAATTGCATTGATGTAATTTAATATAAATAGTCACACAAATTTAGAATAAAATCACTTTTAATCCAGAAGTCAATCTAGTGTTTTACTTGTCATTGCTACCCCCCACCCAAGGTAAGAAGCAACAAAGCAATTAAAACCTTCAATCGATTCCAAAAGAGGTTTCGACGTTAAACAGAAAATATAATTATTAGTTTTAATTTTAATGAAAATGGGCCATCACACACTGGCCCAATTTTAAACTGAACTAAATCCAGACTTACTTTTCCTTCAATCTCTAACGGGATGAGCAAAGCGGGCTGAAAATTCTGTGTACATGAACCGACTTTAATTGTATTAGTCCTCTCAGTTTGAGAATCAAAAAAAAAAAAAATTCCTTTAAAATGTTCAGTTTTGCATGACAATAGATTTGTTTTTTTTTTCCTAGAAACGAACAACTGTATATTTATTAGTACTAATTAAACTTTATTAGTCCGCTCAAAACAAGGATGAACATTTTAGTCTTTTCATTCCTCACTCTTCAACTCCCTCGCCTACAAACTTTCATTTCCCCAGTTTAGTCCACTTCGAAATTGAGCCTTTGTGTGCCAAAAATATTATCACAGATATTTTCCTTAGTCAAATAATTTGAAATTATGTACATTTAATCTCTGTAGTTACGTTCCTCTGAAATGAACTATTTTTGTCAATTTAGTTCTAATAAGTAACTTTTCGTTACTTCTTGAAGCAGTACAAAAATACAAACAAATTCAATATAACTGGACACAAACACTTCTTGACGAAGACAGACAGGGTAACCACAGAAATAACTTACAAATATTTTCTATTTTAAATACATAAATGTAAACTATCGCACTAAATGCAACAAATATCATCATACACTGCTTCATCTAACCATAGAGAATCAGCGACAACAACAACATAGACAACAGGACCAGCCTATCAGCTACAACAAGCAGCACACAACCATCCAAATATGTACTGTTGGGGACAGCTATGGTTAACATACTTAATCGGACAAATAATCCTGTCACAACAAGAGCGTTGCTCGATTCCGGTTATCAAATGAGCTTCATAACGGAGAAACTAGCGTCAAAATTGCACCTCATAACAAAATACGAACCCATCGAATTTCAATGTGAAGAAATTTTCCTGAAAACTACCACCAGATCGGAATCTGGACGCTATAACGTTAATCTTCCCTTTGATAACAACCCAGAAAGTCTAGGTTACTCAAGGGAAATAGCTGTTAGACGATTCTTCAGCCTAGAAAAACGCTTTCAAAGAAACCCAGAAATTCAAAAACAATATATTGAATTTATGAGAACCTATATCGCATTGAAACATATGGAAGAGGTAAAACCAAATGAAATATCGCCTGAAATGCCGCAGTATTTTCACCCACATCATAGCGTTTTGCGCCACACACCTTTACTATTGGAAGGAATACCACAAACATACTGGGAAACGGAAACAATCCTTCATGATCAAGAAGAAGGATATAAAAGTTTGGGATTAACCTGGCTACCAGAATCAGACCAATTTCTCATCAAAACAAATTGGAGCGAAGTAACAAAGGTGACCAAACGATCTATATTATCCGACACTGCTCACATTTTTGATCCATTAGAAATAGTGAGCCCAGTGGTTATACTAGCAAAAATCAACAATATACTGGACCGATTCACAAATTGTTTTATCTGGGATAAACACAACATCGCCACTGAAGACCTTTGTAGCTAATCGTATAGCAATAATCCAAGATGAAACCAAAAAATCACAATGGAAGTTTATAAACTCGGAACACAATCCAGCTGATCTTCTATCCCGAGGGATATGTCCTGAACAACTTTTAAAGTCAACGGTTTGGTTTCAAGGTCTAACGTTCTTGAAGAAGCCCAAGTCAGAATGGCCCAAACAACCATTAAGCAAAGAAGAAAGCCAAGTTTTAGAGATGAAAGTTATGAAGACTGTACTACTAGCATTCCCGAATTTTAATTACCACTTTGTTGAACGAATTAATCACAGCATATGGTATACGCTTCATCAGTAACCTAAAACGAGCAAAAAATTACCGATAAGTAGACACCGTTCTTTCTCCATAAGAACTAAAATCAGCAACGTGTACTATCGTTAAGAAAATTCAATCAACCGTCTTTCCTGAAGATTTAAAGGCACTTATCAAGTATGGTTATGTGTCTCAAAGCAGTAATCTAAACTCCCTCGCACCGTTTCTTGGCAATAGAAACATTATAAGAGTGGGCGGACGAATAGATGCTTCTCATCTACATTATGAAGCTAAACATCAAATGATCCTCCCAAGTTCGCATAACTTCACAAAACTATTGAGGTCTGAACTACACAAAGAAAATAAGCATGCAGGACCCCAGAGCTAGTCACTGATCTAACAACTCAGGCGTTTCTTGGAGCACTGAAAAGATTCGTAGTCAGGCGAGGATGTCCAGCAAAAATCTTTTCCGATAACGCTACAAACTTCATTGGATCTCGAAATGAACTTAATGAGCTAAACTCAAAGGTTTTTACGGAAGAACGTCAAGAATCCATACGAAATTATTGTTCAGGAAGAGCTTTTGACTGGAAACCGATCCCTCCACGTTCTCCTCACTTTGGAGGCTTATGGGAGGCAGCAGTAAAATCAGCCATATAAAGCGGATATTTTCAAGCGCATCGTTAACCCAAGAAGAACTAACGACAGCTCTTGCGCAAATCGAAGCGGTCCTGAACTCCAGACCAGTAACTCCTATGTCCAATGACCCTAATGATCTTGAGGCCAATGCAATGGTAGATCCAGAATCCGCGAAGGTACCTCAACTTACCCATATTGCTAGATGGAATCTAGTAACATCCATCCATAGGGAGTTCTGGCGCAGATGGACGAACGAGTACCTACAAGACATTCAGCAAAGATATAAATGGAAAAATCCTCAAGTTCATATCCAACCAGGAACACTGGTTCTTATTAAAGAAGACAATTTGCCTCCACTAAAATGGTTGATGGGAAGAGTGTTAAGAACCATTTGCGGACCGGACAAATTCACAAGAGTGGTTGATATTAAAACCTCTTCAGGAGAATTAAGAAAATCTATTGCCAAAATTTGCCCTCTTCCAACGGCAGTCCAACCAGAGGAAATTATCAAAGATTCAACTAAAACTGAATAAAAGAGCGATCCAACTAATCACCTAATACAAAATCACTGCCTACAAAGGATAAACTAACAACAACCTTTGAAGCCAATTAAGCTCTCCACCACCAAAAACAAAAGGAACCAAAACTAAGAGTAAACATCCACTGAAGGGTCATTTTCTCCCAATACAAACACGCTCTAATCAAATGCCAACTAACCCAGAACCATCGCCTGTGCCAACTCAAAGGATGAAAATAAGTACAATCACATCACTATTGGTTTGCTTATTTCTACTAGGCACCGTATCCGGACAAAGCACTAAACCCATTGCAGTAGACGTGCAGCATCTCGGGAACAGCCTTGGGCTATATTTCGAAGATATTGGAGAAGAAAGGCTAAAAACTGATGAATGGAACCTGTTCATTTATTTCAATATGATCAGTTATTGGCAGGAATTCCAAGGAATATGGAAAGGTATCAACCAACTCAAAAAACAGATGTCCAGGAACAAACATTTTCAAATAACCTATGCAAAGTCATCATTAATCATTTAGAAATGCGTCTCATAGAGTCTGAGAACCTAAATAAAATCTTGAACTACAGAAATGGCATGACAATAAGAAAGAGAAGATCCCCATTTGACATTATTGGCACAGTCGCTAACAGGCTGTTTTGAAAATGGATAATTGAAAATGTTTAAGCCAACAACTTATTATTACTATGTACCTGCATTCCTGCAAATAAAAACACCCTATCCAAATCCAGAACACCCTATTCCCTAACAAAGTTCACATTCCATACTTAATTATATGTTTCCCACCAAAACTGCACGATCTGCACTTTTAACAGGTGCTGTCCTATCCTATTACATTTATTTTTCCACAAAATAAAATTATTATAGAATTGCATTGATGTAATTTAATATAAATAGTCACACAAATTTAGAATAAAATCACTTTTAATCCAGAAGTCAATCTAGTGTTTTACTTGTCATTGCTACCCCCCACTCAAGGTAAGAAGCAACAAAGCAATTAAAACCTTCAATCGATTCCAAAAGAGGTTTCGACGTTAAACAGAAAATATAATTATTAGTTTTAATTTTAATGAAAATGGGCCATCACACACTGGCCCAATTTTAAACTGAACTAAATCCAGACTTACTTTTCCTTCAATCTCAAACGGGATGAGCAAAGCGGGCTGAAAATTCTGTGTACATGAACCGACTTTAATTGTATTAGTCCTCTCAGTTTGAGAATCAAAAAAAAAAAATTTCCTTTAAAATGTTCAGTTTTGCATGACAATAGATTTGTTTTTTTTTGCCTAGAAACGAACAACTGTATATTTATTAGTACTAATTAAACTTTATTAGTCCGCTCAAAACAAGGATGAACATTTTAGTCTTTTCATTCCTCACTCTTCAACTCCCTCGCCTACAAACTTTCATTTCCCCAGTTTAGTCCACTTCGAAATTGAGCCTTTGTGTGCCAAAAATATTATCACAGATATTTTCCTTAGTCAAATAATTTGAAATTATGTACATTTAATCTCTGTAGTTACGTTCCTCTGAAATGAACTATTTTTGTCAATTTAGTTCTAATAAGTAACTTTTCGTTACTTCTTGAAGCAGTACAAAAATACAAAGAAATTCAATATAACTGGACACAAACACTTCTTGACGAAGACAGACAGGGTAACCACAGAAATAACTTACAAATATTTTCTATTTTAAATACATAAATGTAAACTATCGCACTAAATGCAACAAATATCATCATACACTGCTTCATCTAACCATAGAGAATCAGCGACAACAACAACATAGACAACAGGACCAGCCTATCAGCTACAACAAGCAGCACACAACCATCCAAATATGTACTGTTGGGGACAGCTATGGTTAACATACTTAATCGGACAAATAATCCTGTCACAGCAAGAGCGTTGCTCGATTCCGGTTATCAAATGAGCTTCATAACGGAGAAACTAGCGTCAAAATTGCACCTCATAACAAAATACGAACCCATCGAATTTCAATGTGAAGAAATTTTCCTGAAAACTACCACCAGATCGGAATCTGGACGCTATAACGTTAATCTTCCCTTTGATAACAACCCAGAAAGTCTAGGTTACTCAAGGGAAATAGCTGTTAGACGATTCTTTAGCCTAGAAAAACGCTTTCAAAGAAACCCAGAAATTCAAAAACAATATATTGAATTTATGAGAACCTATATCGCATTGAAACATATGGAAGAGGTAAAACCAAATGAAATATCGCCTGAAATGCCGCAGTATTTTCACCCACATCATTGCGTTTTGCGCCACACACCTTTACTATTGGAAGGAATACCACAAAAATACTGGGAAACGGAAACAATCCTTCATGATCAAGAAGAAGGATATAAAAGTTTGGGATTAACCTGGCTACCAGAATCAGACCAATTTCTCATCAAAACAAATTGGAGCGAAGTAACAAAGGTGACCAAACGATCTATATTATCCGACACTGCTCACATTTTTGATCCATTAGAAATAGTGAGCCCAGTGGTTATACTAGCAAAAATCAACAATATACTGGACCGATTCACAAATTGTTTTATCTGGGATAAACACAACATCGCCACTGAAGACCTTTGTAGCTAATCGTATAGCAATAATCCAAGATGAAACCAAAAAATCACAATGGAAGTTTATAAACTCGGAACACAATCCAGCTGATCTTCTATCCCGAGGGATATGTCCTGAACAACTTTTAAAGTCAACGGTTTGGTTTCAAGGTCTAACGTTCTTGAAGAAGCCCAAGTCAGAATGGCCCAAACAACCATTAAGCAAAGAAGAAAGCCAAGTTTTAGAGATGAAAGTTATGAAGACTGTACTACTAGCATCCCCGAATTTTAATTACCACTTTGTTGAACGAATTAATCACAGCATATGATATACGCTTTATCAGTAACCTAAAACGAGCAAAAAATTACCGATAAGTAGACACCGCTCTCTCTCCATAAGAACTAAAATCAGCAACGTGTACTATCGTTAAGAAAATTCAATCAACCGTCTTTCCTGAAGATTTAAAGGCACTTATCAAGTATGGTTATGTGTCTCAAAGCAGTAATCTAAACTCCCTCGCACCGTTTCTTGGCAATAGAAACATTATAAGAGTGGGCGGACGAATAGATGCTTCTCATCTACATTATGAAGCTAAACATCAAATGATCCTCCCAAGTTCGCATAACTTCACAAAACTATTGAGGTCTGAAATACACAAAGAAAATAAGCATGCAGGACCCCAGAGCTAGTCACTGATCTAACAACTCAGGCGTTTCTTGGAGCACTGAAAAGATTCGTAGTCAGGCGAGGATGTCCAGCAAAAATCTTTTCCGATAACGCTACAAACTTCATTGGATCTCGAAATGAACTTAATGAGCTAAACTCGAAGGTTTTTACGGAAGAACGTCAAGAATCCATACAAAATTATTGTTCAAAAAGAGCTTTTGACTGGAAACCGATCCCTCCACGTTCTCCTCACTTTGGAGGCTTATGGGAGGCAGCAGTATAATCAGCCATATAAAGCGGATATTTTCAAGTGCATCGTTAACCCAAGAAGAACTAACGACAGCTCTTGCGCAAATCGAAGCGGTCCTGAACTCCAGACCAGTGACTCCTATGTCCAATGACCCTAATGATCTTGAGGCCATAACACCAGGACATTTTTTAATTGGAGCACCTTTGACTGCAATGGTAGATCCAGAATCCGCGAAGGCACCTCAACTTACCCATATTGCTAGATGGAATCTAGTAACATCCATCCATAGGGAGTTCTGGCGCAGATGGACGAACGAGTACCTACAAGAGATTCAGCAAAGATATAAATGGAAAAATCCTCAAGTTCATATCCAACCAGGAACACTGGTTCTTATTAAAGAAGACAATTTGCCTCCACTAAAATGGTTGATGGGAAGAGTGTTAAGAACCATTTGCGGACCGGACAAATTCACAAGAGTGGTTGATATTAAAACCTCTTCAGGAGAATTAAGAAAATCTATTGCCAAAATTTGCCCTCTTCCAACGGCAGTCCAACCAGAGGAAATTCTCAAAGATTCAACTAAAACTGAATAAAAGAGCGATCCAACTAATCACCTAATACAAAATCACTGCCTACAAAGGATAAACTAACAACAACCTTTGAAGCCAATTAAAATCTCCACCACCAAAAAACAAAAGGAACCAAAACTAAGAGTAAACATCCACTGAAGGGTCATTTTCTCCCAATACAAACACGCTCTAATCAAATGCCAACTAACCCAGAACCATCGCCTGTGCCAACTCAAAGGATGAAAATAAGTTTGCTTATTTCTACTAGGCACCGTATCCGGACAAAGCACTAAACCCATTGCAGTAGACGTGCAGCATCTCGAGAACAGCCTTGGGCTATATTTCGAAGATATTGGAGAAGCAAGGCTAAAAACTGATGAATGGAACCTGTTCATTTATTTCAATATGATCAGTTATTGGCAGGAATTCCAAGGAATACGGAAAGGTGTCAACCAACTCAAAAAACAGAGGTCCAGGAACAAAAATTTTCAAATAACCTATGCAAAGTCATCATTAATCATTTACAAATGCGTCTCATAGAGTCTGAGAACCTAAATGAAATCTTGAACTACAGACATGGCATGACAATAAGAAAGAGAAGATCCCCATTTGACATTATAGGCACAGTCGCTAACAGGCTGTTTTGAAAATGGATAATTGAAAATGTTTAAGCCAACAACTTATTATTACTATGTACCTGCATTCCTACAAATAAAAACACCCTATCCAAATCCAGAACACCCTATTCCCTAACAAAGTTCACATTCCATACTTAATTATATGTTTCCTACCAAAACTGCACGATCTGCACTTTTAACAGGTGCTGTCCTATCCCATTACATTTATTTTTCCACAAAATAAAATTATTATAGAATTGCATTGATGTTATTTAGTATAAATAGTCACACAAATTTAGAATAAAATAACTTTTAATTCAGAAGTCAATCTAGTGTTTTACTTGTCATTGCTACCCCCCACCGAAGGTAAGAAGCAACAAAGCAATTAAAACCTTCAATCGATTCCAAAAGAGGTTTCGACGTTAAACAGAAATTATAATTATTAGTTTTAATTTTAATGAAAATGGGCCATCACACACTGGCCCAATTTTAAACTGAACTAAATCCAGACTTACTTTTCCTTCAATCTCAAACGGGGTGGGCAAAGCTGGCTGAAAATTCTGTGTACATGAACCGGCTTTAATTGTATTAGTCCTCTCAGTTTGAGAATCAAAAAAAAAAAATTTCCTTTAAAATGTTCAGTTTTGCATGACAATAGATTTGTTTTTTTTTTTTGCCTAGAAACGAACAACTGTATATTTATTAGTACTAATTAAACTTTATTAGTCCGCTCAAAACAAGGATGAACATTTTAGTCTTTTCATTCCTCACTCTTCAACTCCCTCGCCTACAAACTTTCATTTCCCCAGTTTAGTCCACTTCGAAATTGAGCCTTTGTGTGCCAAAAATATTATCACAGATATTTTCCTTAGTCAAATAATTTGAAATTATGTACATTTAATCTCTGTAGTTACGTTCCTCTGAAATGAACTATTTTTGTCAATTTAGTTCTAATAAGTAACTTTTCGTTACATCTTGAAGCAGTATAAAAATACAAACAAATTCAATATAACTGGACACAAACACTTCTTGACGAAGACAGACAGGGTAACCACAGAAATAACTTACAAATATTTTCTATTTTAAATACATAAATTATATCCAAAACTAAAACGCATAAAAATAACTCTGCACTAAGGGCGCTCAACGGTTTTGAGCACCTTGCCATTTCCCACAAAAACTAATCCATCACTGTAAAAGAATTTCTCATTTGACAGGTCAGTTTTAGAAAATAACATGATGAAAGTATTTTTTTATTTTCAACAAATTTGATTTTTTTATGGAAAAATACCATGAAATATCAATTAAAAAGTATTCTAAGATAATGTATTTACCTAACAAACATCACTTCAAATTACTTTTTGTGTTATATGAACCAAAACTTACTTGTGAAATGAAAACTTTTTTTTCTCCTTATTGTTTGTGTTTTTACATGATTTAACGCAGCACCGCATGTTTTTTTTATATTTTTTTTAATAAAATTGTTGAAACTTTTTCGTTCAGTTTTGAAAGCAGATGTTTCAATGCAGGGATAATTAATGAACTCTATTTTAGCTAAAAAATCTGCGAAGATGTTTGGTGCAACCCAAATTAATACTGGATTTACATGTATCTTCATCTGCATATATGAAGAAAAGTAGAGCGGGACAGATGTATGCCAAAACTCCGAGCGTGTGAAGGAGAACCATCAAGAAGATGAACATGTTCCTCTTCATATTGGCATTATGGCACTTCCTATAATCTTCATGTAGTAGCCCGTAGCGTAATGGTTAGTGCGTTCAACTGTCATGCTGGAGGTCTGGGTTCGCTTCCCAGCCTCGTCCACCTAAAAACTAAATAGTTTTTTTCAGGGCTACTGCCTCTTGCGAGGAATTGACAAATCCTCCAAGAGTATCACTTGTCACGAATAAGTGCTTCTCATCTAGCCGTTCGGATTCGGCATAAAATTGTAGGTCCCTTCCATTCCTGTCGATAGGCGCACACAGGAATGGTTGCGAGTTGTTAGTCACTAGGCCCTGGTTCTTCGTGAGCCGTTGTGCCTCCCGATTTTTTTTTTATAATCTTCATGCGCGTAGATCTTCTGCATTTTGGTGTTCCCTCTCTATCCAACGAATTTACATTTTAATTTTGCATCCCTTTTTTTTTTGCAGAAGTCGGACGAAGATACATGTAAAGCCACCATAATTTATCATGTCGATAAATTTAAATAGCATTTTAGCAAAAACTGGTTTTAGAGGATATTGTTGCAACTGGCCATAAATACCCTAATATTTATCTCGTTGAAAAAGTTCTTAAAAGTAAGGGAGACAATGTATATGTTAAATGGTTTGACTTCCCACCGGCTAACAATTCATGGATTACTAAATCACAATTATTATAAAAGACATAAAATATTTGTTTCCTTTCTATCCCCAAATTAGTTTTCCCTAAAGTATTAATCTCCCTTCAACCTACTAATGTATCTCACAGTCAATGAACTCACATATTATGACATACTGTTATTGGTAAAGATAGTTGCATTAAAAATGGGGGTTATACAAAAAAAATCATTTAAGGAAACAGTATAATCTTTTAAAATGAAACAGTCATTAAACTGCTCCTCATATCAATACACCTATCTTAAAACTGCTGTATTGAATAGCCCTGTATTGAACTGCCCTGTATTGAACTGCCCTGTATTGAACAGACCTGTATGGAACAACCCTGCATTGAGCAGCCCTGTACTGAACTGCGCTGTATTCATTCGTTCCTATTCTAAGTGGTGTGGTTAACCACTCTGCATTCAACAACTCTTTATAGATATGGATACCAATAAAAGAACACTTAAAAATCTTACAAAGACAAAATATATGAAAAAAATATATGCTCCTCAAAAACTTCATTAAAGATACTGAAAGAATTAATTTGCCTTAAAGTATTATCTCCCTCCAACCTACCAATGCATCTCAAAGTCAATGAACTCACATATTATGCCATATGATCTCACTACTATTCAAAAATGATATCAACATAAACATTATGTTCATACATATGCATACTATATTATTATCAAGACCTGTTCCTCTAAGTGAGTCAAATCATGGCATAATGGCGCGTGAAGGCCAAGGCATAATAGGTAGGTAGATGGTTTTTTTTTTTGCTTTCTAGATATTTAGGTCTGTTGGTAAGAATATGAGTGATGCAATAATTATTAATTTATGAGTTTGATGGCGATGACGTTTTTTGATGAGTATGGCTCGTGGTAGGTAGTTAGCTATGTATGTCGCGTTTTTATTTTAACCTAGAAAAGTAGGTATGGTTGTATATAATTTGTATTAATATCTATGTAGGTACCTAGATCTACCCAAATTTTAAGTGAATGTTTATGATTACTTTTCGCTGGTTTTTGTCTTTTTAAGGTGTAAGCTTAGAAATTTGAAATTAATAGGAATGATGGCTACCATTATTTAGGATTTTCAGTAAGAAATTTAAACTTATAACTTACCCCTATGTGACATGTTGTTGAGTCTTAATTTGGCATCTAGGTATTACCTAAATCTTTACTCTTGATAATTAAAAATTGCTGAAATTTCTTTGAAATTCTCTGTTTGTTTCATGGTCGACAATCGCCTACCAATACTCTAATTGGAGTTTTAAAAAATCCTAACTTCATTTCTGCTGGAAAGAATTTTCAAATTAAGATACCTAAAATAAAATAAAATCTTGTTTAAAATTTATTGAGGAAAAAAATTAACTTGTACAAAAAAAAAATAAATTTTTTTACAAAAAAAAATAACTTTACAAAAAAAAATTATTTTAATAAGCCTAAATTGAGTAACATTTTAAGGGTTGCCACATCTTTAAAATAACTTCTTTTTTTAAGTGAACCGTGAGGTAGTCAACTAATTTATATACATATATAGGTATTTACGCTTAGCCCTGACTTACATTAAATAACAGCGCCTTTGGCGACGGGCGCCTTTGGCGACCTGCTACCTACCAGTAATTATGTAAATAATTTTCTATTTGTTAATCTAACGGGAACAAAGTGGGGGCGTTTGAATAAAAAAATCAAAATTTGATTTTAATCGCTTTAAAAAAAAAAACTGGTGATACACAATTATATACCCATATATAAAATACTCGTAAATGTCCATAACTTGGGCAATTATTTTTTGATATTTATAAATGAAGTATCAAATGAAAGGTTATATAATACAAAAATTATCTATAGGGTTTTTGTTTTTGAATCAGCTTTTTATGGTGTTATGAATTTTTGAGTAGAAGTCCCCATCGATCCTAGCTCCGCGTCTATTAAAAAGTGTTGCGGTCGCCTAGAATCTGAAAAAAGAAAATATTAAAACCTAAAGAAAAATCAAAAATAAAAATACTTACCGAAACCCGGGTAGCTGCCATCATTTGATTTGGTATTTTGTTGTTGACCCTAGACCAATGACAAAAACAATACAGATCGAGAATCTTAGCACATTAGTCTCTATAATTGTAGGGATAACCATATTACCATATACCATAGACAAAAGAGAAAAGAAGGGAGATTTGAGTTTTGACATGCATCTCTTTCGCCCATGGTGTAAACGAGGTCAGGTCCACTTTTATCGTAGTTTTTATCGTTTTATTAGTAGGGATGAATTTAAAAAAATATAAAAATGTACTATATCAAAATTCGAATCCACCCAGTGAGATCGTAGGATTAAAATCAAGTAGCGCCCCCTATTAGGTCGTAGCTGAAGCTCCCGAGAATGGTAAAAGGACTTCTAATGTTTCCAAAAGGTCACCGATAAGGAATCCAAGTTGGAAAAAACTCATGTGAAAGGGGAATATTGTTTACCAACACATGGACAGCTGGTAGGAAAATAAGAAAAGACTGCGATTGGATGAAATGGATCGGATGACAACTACGGTATGTGAAGCAGGAATCGCATCAGAAAAACCTAGGTGGGGTATACCATACTTTGCAAAGGCGAAATCAAAATCTGAATTACATTTCAAGTTCGTCATCCGAGTAAGCACCATTTTGGCTCCACGATACGCGGAGTGTAAGATTTATTTAACTTTTCTCGGTAATTCAAAAAGGAAACCGGAAAAAAAAGTGCGTGTTGATATTAATTTCGTTAATATAACTTTTTTAAAGGTTAATTTTTTTTTTTAAATAAAATCATAGTTTTGGGTGGTGAATAAATAATTTAATCTTTTTTTATTTTAATTTCGGTATACATAGAATAAAGTTACTTGGCGAATAATTGAAAATATATACCTTACATCAAAAGGATATTCATATACATAGTATTACTTATAAAATTTATGGAAATAAAAAAACCTAATAAGGTGAGATTTATGAGTGACAAATTTTTTTGAAAAATTGGTGCTGAAATGATAGTTTTGTTAACTTACTTACTTACTTAGGTCCTCGGACCTATTACGGCCGTGATGTTTCATTTACGGGACATAGGGCCTCCACTACACCTACACGCCATCGTGTACGATTTCTTGAAATGTATTTCAGCTCTCTCCAACTTTTCCCCAGTCGTGCCGATTCCTGTTCGACCGTTCTTCGCCATGTACTTCTAGGCCGGCCCACTTGTCTTCCCTCCTGTGTGAGCGGGTTCCACTGCATTGCTTGAGATGCAATACACCGATCGCCTTTTCGAAGCGTATGGCCAATCCACTGCCACTTTCTTCTTCGTATAATGGAGTCTATGGGCTCCTGACCCGTTCTCGCATGAAGTTCGGCATTGGAGATACGGTTGGGCCAGAAAATCCTCAAGATGTTTCGTAGACATCTATTAACGAAGGTTTGCAGCTTTCTAGTGACAGTTTCAGTGACTTTCCAAGTGCTGCAGCCGTAAAGCAGAACGGATTCAACATTGGAGCGGAACAGTCGTAGCTTGGTCTTTAAGCTGAAAGAGTTGTTTCTCCATATTTTGGACAGCATTCCGAACGTAGCCTTTGCTTTTCTGATTCGGCTGTTTACGTCCAGTTCAGTTCCGCCAAACGTAGACACAATACTCCCAAGATATTGGAAATCCTGTACCATCTCTACGGGTTGTCCAGAAATATTTACTTGGATTGATGAGGAAGTTCCAAGGCTGATCCTTTTAGTTTTTGCCGAGTTGATCTTAAGCCCTACGATTTCTGCTTCTCTCTCCACCCTTGTTGTCATTTGATGGAGATCCATAATCCTATGAGAGAGTAAGCATACGTCGTCCGCGTAGTCCAGATGTTTGAGGTGAGATTGCAGAGTCCACTGAATTCCTCCATTTCCATTTGACAAAGCTGCGTGCAGTTCGTCACTTATCACCAACAGGAACAGTATTGGTGACAGTATACAGCCTTGCCTAACTCTACTTTGGATTTCAAACTCCTCTGACAGCCTACCTTTGTGCAAAACGTGACACCTGGATCCATCATATGTAGCCTTGATAATAGCAATCAATTTATCTGGGATGCCCCTCCTGTGCAAAGCAAGCCAAATAAATTCTCTATTGACACTGTCGAACGCCTTTTCAAAATCGATGAACAGCAGGTGAAGTGGTGATCGATATTCAACGCACTGTTCGATGATGATCCGCAAGGTGTTGATGTGATCCACACAGGAAGATCCAGTGCGGAAACCTGCTTGTTCGGCGTCGAGTGTGTCTTCGAGGTGGTCTTTAATTCGGTCCAATATTATCCTTGCTATTATCTTGGCTACTGCAGGCAGAACGCATATTCCTCTCCAGTTTTCGCACTGTGTGAGATCTCCTTTCTTTGGGAGCTTGACAATCGTTCCTTTTTTCCACTCTTCAGGAAAGCTCTCTGTTTCCCAAGCTCTCTTAATAAGTGGGTGCAGTAGCTCGCTCGATGTCGTTGGGGCTGCTCCTAAGAGCTCTGCAGGAATACCATCAAGTCCAACCGGTTTGTTGTTCTTCAGTTCTTTGATGGCGGTGATAATTTCTTCTTTACTGGGGGGTACGGTGCGTATTCGGGAAATTGTTACTTCGGGTAGCTCAGTGGGAATAGGGTTCACTTCACTTGCGAAAACGCGGTTTAAAACCGCAGAAAAGTGTTCCCTCCACCTTATGAGCTGGTCCTCATCCGAAATTAGCAGGGATCCGTTTGGGTCTTTAACCAGGTGTTGTTTAGAGCTCTGGACACTAGTGAGCTCTTTGGTAATTCTGTAGACGGTCCTACTGTCACACCTACTAGCGGCTTCTTCTGCTTCTGTAGCCAGTGCGTTGATGTAGTTACGCTTATCACGTCGCACACTACGGTGAACTTCCCTCATCTTCATGCGGTACGTAGACTCAAGCTCGTTTCTCCCTGCTGCTGGGGTAGCTGCGATGCGAGCTTTAAGGTGTTTCCTTTCTTCGATCCTTGCCCAAGTTTCGTCGGAAAGCCAAGCACTATTTCTCCCTTGCGCCCGGCCGACTATACTTTCAGCACCGGATATGAACACATTTTTCACAGCACACCAATGATTTTCGATGGTCGTCCCCTAGTTGTTGGCGCACTGCGGGATCCTTTAGTCTATCTGTATTAAACTTGGGCATTCGAGTGTTTCCTTGGGATCTACGAACTGCAGCTGTACGCAATCTTACGGTAGCAACCATCAGATGGTGGTCCCGGGCCATTCCCATGTCAGCACCTCTTCTGTTACGGACGTCCTGGAGACTGCTTCTAAAACGCCGGCTGATCGCGAAGTGGTCAATTTGGTTGGAAGTTGCTTGTCTGTCAGTCGACACCCAACTGACTTTGTGGCACGTCTTATGCTCGAACATGGTCCCTCCAATAACAAGGCCGTTGGCGTTGCAGAAATCGACAAATCGTTCGCCATTGTCGTTTCGGTTACCAACACCATGTTTTCCCATGACATGCCTTAGCCCAGAGTTGTCATTGCCAACCTTGGCATTTAAGTCTCCCATCACCATAACTATATCACCTCGTGGAACGCTATCATAAGCAGCACTCAGCCGGTTATAAAAGGCCTCCTTCTCCTCGTCAGAAGAGAGCAAAGTTGGGGCGTAACACTGTATGATGGTGACGCGACGTACTCTAGTCCGGAACCTGGCTTTCAGGATCCTGTCACCTAAAGGCTCCCAGGAAATTAGGCTTTTGAGAGCTGTTTTGGAAAGCAGCAATCCAACGCCAGATTCCCGAGCGCTTCCAGGTGTTTTTCCGGAATAGAATAGTACAGTGTTACGGGTTGGTGACTTGAACTTCCCCGAACCCAGCCATCTAACTTCACTTATCCCTAAGATGTCCATCCTATACCGCATGAATTCCTTCTCTAGTTGCAGGAATCTGGCATTCTGAGGACCTTCTTTTCCATTGTCAAGAAGCGTCTTCACATTCCAGAAACCAATCTTTGTCCGGGTACAATAGCCAAAAGTCGTCAACGAGTTATCATTAATTATCCGAGGCGTAGTGTTGGTTTCGGTAGCGGGTTGATTTCAGTTACGGAGAATGCTAACCTCCGTAACCTATCCTAGAAAGCTAGGCCTTTTCGCACTTGTAATTTTGGCCTATTTATGTATATTGGGATACATAAATAGTTGCCCGGGGACCACCACGAGGAGGTAAAACAAGCACTTCATCGTGACTGATTGTTGCGCTACTGGCCCAGACCAAGTTCTGAGCAATCAATAGTTTCCCGATCAGGCACGATGCAGGTCGTTTTGTTAAGGTTACGATCATTTTGTTTAAAAATCGACATTTTTGGGCGGCCCGAGGTTACCAGCGGAGCGCTGGGCCGCCTTACGATTGTTTTCAATACTAGTATTATTTTTTTTATTTTTTTTCAATACCATAGATTGTTCATTACAATTATTATATTTTTTATTGCTCTTATTACCATTTGCCCTTATTATTATTATACAGTTATTTTGATATTTAGTTAGGTTAATTCAATTTGTTTTGAAATTTAAATTTCCTTAAATCTATATTTTTTCTAAGTTATAAGGCCTGTTCCCTCGGCGCTGTCATCGGGTGTCATATTTATTTATTTGTCTTTTTTGTACACCTCCAACGAGCTCCTTGCAGGTAGAGAATTTTGTTGTGTATCCACGATATTCATCAGTCCGTTCTAATACCACAAAGGGTACTTTATTCGAGGAACTTCAGGGAACTTTTCCAGTCACCTTTTGTTTTTTTTTGTTGACTTACCATTTTTGTTTTATATTGTTCTTGATAATTTCTTAAAAGAAAAGTTAAGAATTAGTTATAATAAAATCCTAAAATTCATTCTTTTGTTTGGTTTAGTTAAAAATCAGTTTGTTTGTTAGTTTTTTCATTATTATAATGCAACTGGTTGTTATTTATAAAGTAAATAAACTCCTCGCCTTCATAAAATGAAGTCCGGTTTTTTTCTGGTTTCAAAATTAGAAACCATGTTTTGCTGAGGTGAAGATTTTCAGGGGTGCCGTTGATAGCTGAACAACTTAAGTGAAAATGGTATGACCGGAAGCTGGTCATCGACTTATCTTGGGGAAATCCAAATAGTGCCAATGGATTTCATGGCAGGGTGGGTACGGCATCGCTGCACTATCATCCGCAGCGCCTTGAAGTGGTGATCGTCCGTCCGTGATCTTTTTAGTCTTTTTTGATTATTTTTCTTTCTGGCCTGATAAGTGTTTTGCTTGCAGGTGAGGTTAGGTTTCGGGGGCAAGTTCCCCCCCATTCCGGGGAGTTCAGCTGAGCAACGACAAGCAGGCCGCGTCCTTCGGAACCTAGCATTCTAATCCATTTCCAAACTCTTCCTTTTTTATTTTCCTACCTGTTCCTTTTTCCATGCTTTGCCCAACCATCCCCTCCTCCTGCCTCGCAACAAATGGCGCCCAATGTATTGGCTTTTAGCTAATATTTTTTGTAGTCTTCGTTTCGTGATAGTTCAACCAAACTTTCTATGAATTTTCAAGAATCGTATGTCTGCATCGAGAAGGTCACAGACGCACTCAGGTGTATTGCGACGATTTCTTGGAAGTTCATAGCGACTGCGGTTAGTGAGTGTTTTCTTTCTTCTTCAAAATGGACTGGGGGTAGGTTTTCGGATTCGTATGTCTTCACCTAGAAAGTCTCTGACATACTATGGTGAATTGCGACGATTCCGGAAATTGGCTGTCAGTACGCTTCTTTTTCTTAGTCCAGTTTACCTTGTATTCCCAATCCCAAATTTCAACTTTTCTATCTAAAATTTCATTTTCTTTCCCCTTGTCTAGTCTTGTTATATTTCAACTTGGACGCAGTGACCATGTTTGACGATTCCGTCGAACATCGATGCACCGTTCCAACTTTTTCTTTAAATTTTCTTTTCGATTTTTGTGTTTTGCGTTCCTCACCGTTTCAAGTCTCCTAGCTAAGTCCTAATAGACAGACTAGGATTGCGGGAACGGTGAGGATAAGCACTTCTATTTTTGTAACTTTTGCCTAGTTTTTGTTATCCCTTTTCCACCTCACTACTTCAAGGATTTGAATTCTGTCCGTCTGATGTCTAATTTTCAAAAGATGCCACTAGTCAGGTCACACCATGTCGTCAAGAAACCACCGAAGACGCTACCTGAAGTACCCCGTATGTGTATATACAAGCCAAAAACAATCTAATCTACTTGAAAAAATTCAAAATTTTGAAAGAATTGTTCAAAGTGAAAAAACCTCTTTACGAAAAAAAACAATCTTAATATTTTTTTGTTATCTTTAAAAACTTTTTTTACTTTATTAGATTCAATTATTTTTGAATTTAACTTAAACTAACCTTAATCTATTAATTCAATAATTTTTTTGTGTTATTCTACTACTTATATTAACTAGTTTTCTTAAGGAAAACCAGTTTAATTTACACATAGAAAACAAAGTTAAATTACTAATACTATTACTTATACTATTATTTATATTATTGCCTTAACTACCTATACAAATATCGATACTTTTCAGCGTTGTATTTTTTTTTTGAAATAGGATAATTTCAACAGAAAACTCACCTTATTTTGTTTCGTTGTTTCGTTAATTTAATAATAATTCTTTTAATTCCAAATGTATCCCACTGGAATAGATGAAGAAGACCGCATAAACCGGCTGATTAGGGATACTGAAATAGAAGAAAATGTTAGATTAACTAGATCAGATAGTCAAAATTTAGATAGTACCGAGAGACGTAGGATGATGCATTCCCCTCTATTATCTGATAGGCACATTCGATCCACATCTAATTTACCAGCCAGTTCAGGGATTCCGGCCGATAACAATCCGGCCGACAGCAATATCGAGTCTGTTTCTACTCCGTCTTTCAGCAATATTAGTGGGTTGGGAGCAGAAGAGAGGCCGCCTCCACGGTCAAGTTTCGGGTCGATGAACGAGACCATTTTACCTAATTTAGGCAGGGCTCTCACTCCTAGGCAAACTGGAGCAATTCCACAAAACTTGGGCGGGTGTAGGGACATCTTGGATTCCATTTCACAAAGACCGACTGGAAGTAAGAGAAAAGAAAATACTAATATCTCTGAAGATTTAAAGGCTTATATAAATTTGGCAATGGTAGAAACTTTAACATCCTATAAGCAGTCTATTCAAGCTGAGGTTACCAATACCTTGAAAGGTGGATTCCTCAGGGAGTTGAATTTAGGTAGGCCGTCTTCGACAACCACCGAGCCAATACCGAAATCTTCAGCGTACAATTATCCACCTCCAAACCATCCACCACCACAGCAGCCTCCTCAGCCAGATCCAAGGAGGAATGATTTTGGGCAACCTCCTCAACAGCGACGAAGATCTTTAGAACCATTCCGTCGAAGCCAGGATGGGTTATACCAAACAGACTGCCAGCAAGATGCTCATTTTGTACCTGAGAGAGCTCCAATAATTTGTGATGTCCAAGATTACCAAGTCAGTTATCCACCACCCTGGTGGACCCCTGGATTTAAGGATCCAATCAGGATCGATAGGTGGAATATTCCGTTCGACGGAAAACCAGGTACGTTATCGGTGGAAAAGTTCGTTTTGAGAGTGGAGTCCCTCCAGGTCAACCATAGGTGTCCGTGGTCTATAATATTACGGGACTTCCACTTGTTAAAAAGGGAAACGCTAACGATTGGTACTGGCAATTCCTGAGAACGTATTACAGGCCCGACTGGCCCACTCTACGAAAGGCTCTAATGCGCCAGTTCAAAAACTATCGGTCAGATTACGAAATCATGCTTGAGATCATGGAACGTAAACTGGGCTCCTCAGAGGACATTGACGATTTCTTAGCAGCTGTCAGTAAAACCAAATCCTAGATGAGAATGCCAATTCCGGAAGTGGAGTTGGTCAAAATACTGAAGAAAAACCTGAATGACAGATTGGTGCAGTTGGTGTATCCTATGCCGATGTTCTCCTTGGATCAGCTGAGGAATGCCTGTAAAGATGTGGAATCCGCCTTTCCAAGGATTCAAAGGATTTTCAAAAATCTTTCTCAAAGCCACCCGTCAAATATTCGGCAAATGAGATCGATTACGATGAGACGTACCAGCACTCTGACGAACAACTAGCAGCCTACCAGTTTGGTGGAGCTCGTTCAAAACTTCCTCCACGGAAATATGCTGACCCGTCAAAGTTAGTTTGCTGGAACTGCAAAACTCAGGGTCACACCTATTTTGACTGCGAGTCTGACGTCCGCAATCTGTATTGCTTTAAGTGCGGATTGGACGGTGAAAAAACATCACATTGCACTCGATGCAACCCGGGAAACCGACCGTTGAACGTGAAGGATCCGGGGGATTCGCGTTCGACTCAAAAGTAGAACCCCCAGTATTTCAAAAATTTCCAGTTGTTGATGCTGAAACAAAATCATCAGAAAGCCCTCTTACTGAAGAGGGCCCACAGAAATATAAAATTTTAAAAAGAAATGAAAACTCTTAAATAAATGATACAAAATAAAAACAATTTCAAATAAAACCTTTACATGTACGAATTACAGAGTATAACGCGGCACGAAAACGAATATTTAACAGCGCGATTTATTTACCGTCAAAGAAAATTCTTAAGGGTTAAGGAGAAACTAGGAAACGAATTTGTTCCACAGTCGTAGGTTTAGTGTCAGATCCAATGCCTTACGCGAAAATTAAGTTAGGGAACAAGGAAGTTTTAGGTTTGCTGGATAGCGGAAACAGTGTAAGCATCCTCGGCTAAAATTGCTTGCAACTGGTGAACGAACTTGAACTCCCTATTACTCCATATCGGTCTGGCGTTAAAACTGCGGACGGCAAAATCCAATCAATTATCGGAAAAGTAGGAATAAATGTAAAATTCAATGATAGAGTTGAGAAGTTAACATTCTTCTTGGTTCCTAATTTGGATCAAGAGATCTACCTTCGGGTACACTTTTGGAGAGTATTCCAACTAGCCCCAAATGTCATAAGCACCGTTTCGTTAACTGATGAAGCGGATCTTTCGAACGCTCATCAGTTGAACTCTAATCAGCAGGCCCGACTGGATGCAGTTCGGCAGAAATTTCTTTGTTTCGACCAGGATGGTCTTGGAAAAACAACGCTCATGGAGCATGTTATTGATACCGGAGATGCACTCCCTGTGAAACAGCGTCACTACCCTGTCTCCCCAGCAGTACAAGCCGTATTGTATGAAGAGCTAGATCGAATGCTGAGTCTGGGTGTCATTGGGGTGAGCCCGTGGTGCTCACTAGTGGTTCTCTTGCGAAAACCGGGAAAAAATAGACTTTGTCTCGATTCTAGCAAGGTGAACGCACTAACTAAGAAAAATGCGAATCCTCTTCCTCATATCGAAGGGCTCCTCAGCCGACTACCTGATACGTACTACAACAGTAGTATTGATCTAAAGGAATAATTCTGGCAAATACCGCTGGAGAAACAGAGTAGGGAAAAGACTGCCTTTGCGGTACCGGGAAGACCCTTGTACCAATTTACTGTCATGCCCTTTGGTTTGTGTAATGCTGCCCAAAGGTTATGCCAGTTGATGGACAAGGTGATACCTGCACGACTTAGGGATCGGGTCTTCGTGTATCTTGACGATTTATTGATTATGGCACCGGACTTCGAGACGCATATTGCCCTTGTAAGCGAAGTAGCCGACTGCTTACGCAGAGCCAACCTCACCATCAACATGAAGAAATCCAAGTTTTGCTTCAAAGAGCTGAAATACTTGGGCTTCATAGTTGGTGGTGGTCAGCTTAAAACCGACCCTGATAAGGTGGAGGCAATTGTGGACTTTCCGATCCCCAAAACCCCAAAGCAGGTTCGGCGGTTGCTTGGTTTAGCAGGGTGGTATCGGAAGTTTATAAAAGATTTTTCGAGTCTGACGGCACCCTTGACTGACCTGCTGAAAAAGAAAAATGAAAAGTTCCAAATGACGGATGAAGCACTGAGAGCGTTCGAGGATCTGAAGCAGACGTTAACGACGGAACCGGTATTGTCGCATCCGGATTTCTCAAAAAAAATTTACATCCAGTGCGATGCTTCAGATGCAGGAATGGGGGCCGTGCTTTTCCAAAAAAATGAACAGGACGAAGAAGTCCCTATTTCGTACTTCTCTCAGAAGTTTAATAAAAGCCAGAGAAACTATAGTGTGACCGAGAAGGAGTGTATGGCTGCAGTGATGGCAGTGCAAAAGTTCCGGCCGTATGTCGAGGGCATGGACTTCACAGTAATCACTGACCACTCCAGCCTTAAATGGCTTATGAGTATGAAGAATTTGAGTGGTAAATTAGCCCGATGGAGTTTGCTGCTGCAGTCATATGCCTTCGACATACAGCATCGAAAGGGCAGCTTAAATGTCGTACCGGATACTCTTTCTCGGGTACACGTAGACTCTCTGGTCTTAGAAGAAGTAGCTCCTCTCATAGATTTAGAATCTTCTGAATTTGGTTCCGACGAATATAAAAGCTTGATAGACATCATAGAAGCTAACTCAAAAGAACTACCTGATCTAAAAGTTGAAGACGGGTATGCGTATAAACGCGCATTTAGGAATGCTGGTGAAGAAACTATGCATAAGCATACCTGGCTTCTTTGGGTACCTGCGGTGCTAACCGAAGAAATCATTAGCAAAGCTCACAACCCACCACAAGTTGCTCACGGCGGTATAGCAAAAACTTTGCATAGAATTCGGCAACACTTCCACTGGCCAAATATGACCGTGCAAATCCGTGAATACGTATCTAATTGTTCTGTATGCAAGCAGAGTAAAGCGTCCAACCAAGTATCTCGTCCACCTATTGTAACCTCCTATTGTTCTAATCCTCTATTCGAAAAATTATATATTGATTTTCTAGGGCCCTATGCTAGGTCAAAGTCCGGAAACGCATTTGTATTTGTTGTTTTAGATCTAAAGAATTTCAAAATTTGTTGTCTAAATACGGTATTAGGCATTTTAAAACTGCCAATTTTGCTCCGCAATCGAATGCTTCGGAACGGGTTAACCGTTCTTTACTAGCAGCCATCCGTTCCTATCTCAAAGATGATCAGCGTGAATGGGATGTTCACCTGAGCGATATAGCGTGTGCGTTAAGAAGTGCAGTTCATGGTTCTACTGGTGTGTCACCATATTATGCCTTGTTCGGTACTAACATGATAACCCACGGTAGTAGTTATGAACTGGCCCGAAAACTGAATGCGGTAGAAGACAACGAGTTACTAACCGTACCCAGACAAAGTCGATTGCAATGCATTCGCAATCAAATTCGCGAAAATATTCTGAAGGCCAACGAAAAGTCGGCAAATCTGTATAACACTCGAACTAAAAAAGTAAATTATCTGCCCGGACAGGAAGTCTATAGGAGGAACTTCATATTGAGTGATTGCTCGAAGTATTTGTCAGCTAAATTATCACCGAAATACATTCAATGTAGAATAGTAAAACAAGTCGGCAACCAGATGTATGAACTTGAGAACTTGGCAGGAAAAAAGATTGGCATATTCCATGCCAAGGATTCAAAACAATGAATAAAAACTTTTCACGAATGCGTAATACGAAAAAAAACCTCCAATTCCAACTTGTTTAAACCGTAAGACATATTGAAAAACCAATTTTAATTCCGCTTAATCAAACAGTGATAACCAAATCACGTTATAAATTACTTCTAAAACCACACTGTTTCAATAAGTCCGTCCCTATAATCCACACAGGTTTCCTTCAAAACACCTGGGTATCGGTCAACCCAGTTGTAGTACATATCGTTAATAAATAACAAAAGAAATGTTCGCATCACATATCCCACACGAAAAATCGCACTTGGCACCGGATATTCTACAGATATACGTTAATTTAATCAATCCAACATCGAAATAAAAACTCCTTAAATTGCATTGTCAGCAGAGCACCGCACTAAACTATTTCTGAACGATGATAATGTCCAAAGCACAATGGAAGAAAAAAAACAAACAAAAAGTCCATATTAACACTGAAATTCCCCTGTACCTGAAACATAGATATTCTCTGAATGTAAACAATGTCTTTGTTAATTTTGTTTAGTATTTTATTGCATGAATGTCGGTGTAACTTATTAAAAACTATGTATTTATTTATTTAAAAAAACACTATTTTATTTATTAACACTATTTATTTATTTATAGACTATTTATTTATTTATTTATCACTATTTATTTCATGAACTTAACTAAAACATCTGTGATAATAATATTTAGTATCCGCAATGATTAAAAACTACGATCGGTGATATTTGCAATAATAAAATAAACTGTGATTTAGATTTTAGTACTAACTGTGATATTTTTTGTTTAGTTATTAGGTTAATGTTTTATTTATTTTGTTTGTTCTTTATTTATTTATTTATCTGATAACTATCTTAGAAATAATACAAAAAAACGCTTACCAAAAAGCTTTGATTACAGGTAGCGTTGTCGACTTGAGGTTTCAATTTAGATGGCGGTTTAGGGACATTTCAATCTCCTTGGTGTTGCGTTCCTTTTTTTTGTGGTGTCCTCATGCATGTAATTAAATTTGGATGGATATCTGAAAATAAAAACAAAGACAAGTAATTGAAAAACAATCTGCATGCTACTATCGGTGCATTCCACTTACCGGTTGCATAGCCTTCTTCTATGTATGAACATATGTACATATATGCTTCTCGTTGGGTCGGTGACCCCTGGCGCACAGCTGGCAGCAGGTGAAAAAGGTTCACCTCCAGCCGCAACCACACCATAGGTTTCGGTCAGCGAGACCTTTTCGTGTTCTAAATTCCTGTGCTCCAAATTTAATGAGAACACGAACAGCAGAGGTACCATAACCCAATGCCAATGTAAGTCCCTCGGATCCATGCCATTGAATGAGGTAATTCTCAAAGGATCCACCGGGCTCAAGATTGTTGAGGAAGAAAACTGGTAGTCCTTGTACAGTGCTAGTCAATTTAGCACTAAAGATAATTCTGGAAAAAAATAGGGAAAATAATTGAAATAAAAAAAAACAATGTTAAAATGTTTTATTTTACCTGGTAGCTGGTACTCCAATAAAGGCTTGGCGTAATGAAATTATACTAATATTTTGAAGGTACGCGTCCTGCACATAACCTTGAATGTGCCGGGCGTAGCATGGGTTGACTCCCCACACACAGTGAAATACCTGAAAAAAATCCATCATTTGATTTAGTATTTTGTTATTGACCCTAGACCAATGACAAAAACTTATCTTAACCCATTAGTCCCTATAATTGTAGGGATAAATATATTACCATATACCATAGATAAAAGAGAAAAGAAGGGAGACTTGTGTTTTGACATGCATCTCTTTCGCCCATGGTGTAAACGAGGGCAGGTCCATTTTGTTTTTATCGTTTTATTAGTAGTGATGAATTTAAAAAAATATAAAAATTTACTATATCAAAATTCGAATCCATCCAGTGAGATCGTAGGATTAAAATCAAGTAGCGCCCCCTATTAGGTCGTAGCCGAAGCTCCCGAGAATGGTAAAAGGACTTCTAATGTTTCCAAAAGGTCACCGATAAGGAATCCAAGTTGGATAAAATTCATGTGAAAGGGGAAAATAAGAAAAGACTGCTATTGGATGAAATGGATCGGATGACAACTACGGTATGTGCAGCAGGAATCGCATCAGAAAAACCTAGGTGGGGTATACCATACTTTGCAAAGGCGAAATCAAAATCTGAATGACATTTCAAGTTCGTCATTCGTTTAAGCACCATTTTGGCTCCACGATACGCGGAGTGTAAGATTTATTTAACTTTTCTCGGTAATTCAAAAAGGAATCCGGAAAAAAAGTGCGTGGTGATATTAATTTCGTTAATATAACTTTTTTAAAGGTTAATTTTTTTTTGAAAATAAAATCATAGTTTTGGGTGGAGGAATAAAGTTACTTGGCGAATAATTGAAAATATATACCTTACATCAAAAGGATATACATAGTATTACTTATAAAATTAATGGAAATAAAAAAACCTAATAAGGTGAGTTTTATAAGTGACAAATTTTATTAAAAAATCGGTGCTGAAATGATAGTTTTGTTAAGGTTACGATCCTTTTGTTTAAAAATCGACATTTTTGGGCGGCCTGAGGTTGCCAGCGGAGCGCTGGGCCGCCATACGATTTTTTTTTTTGTGTTGAGTGACCAATGATGATGATCCACAAATCCGTATGCCAACGTGGACTTAGAGGATAATTTTCGCTAAACGTCTTTTTGAAGGCGAACTTTTGGATCCGTTTTTATTCGGAGTCCTGCCCGAGTCCGTAAAAGATTGTGGTCTAGAATATTGGCTCCAAAGCAACGACTTGCCCTCTTGCCCAAAGTCCTGAGTCCTACCTACACCAAAGAAAAAGAAGACAAAGAAAGAAGACAAAGAGAAGGAAGAAAGAAAAAGATAAGATTGTGATTTTTTTGATTATCGTTATTTTTTTTATTGTTCAATTTTGTTGTAAATTTGCAAAAAGGCGTTGAAGTTATTTACTTCCATATTATAATTTTTAATATCATTTTTTTTTTATTATAATTATATTTTTCTATAATATTAGTTTTTCAATATTATTATTTCGATATTTAAATTTTCTTCAATAGTATCATTTTTTTCCAATAGTATTGTTTTCAATAGGTAGGTAGGTAGAGATGGCGGTCACAAGCATCCTTGCTCGATGACCCAATTATCGCTGTAATGGGCCGTTTGTATACCATAACTCGTTTGACCTGTGGGTTAAAAGAACATTTTTAAAGAAAAGGAGGGTGTTTTGTGAAAGATCTCCCAACGGATCATCGCCTACGTCCGAGTTCAGCTGGAGTATGCTACGCTAAGCAATTTGCTGATTTGCCCGGGACGCATACGATCTGATCCCTTAGGGTGATCGTCTAGTCGCACACTCGGATATGGTAATCTCTGTACACCTCCGTCTGTTTGCACAACATGACTTGTGGTAACCAGAGAAAGTACTACCCGCCTGTATGACCAGACGCTTTTATTGGATTTAGACATGAGGTGAAACTTATTAAGGATTTGGACATAGGAAAAACACCCGATAGAACCAAAGTTCGCAACTAAAAACCATCTACACTGTGCCAACTAGGCAACTTGTTGACTGGTATTGAAGCGAAGGTTGACACAACCCTCCGGTCCTCGTGCACCATGAGCCACCTTCAAAAACTAGTAGTCTGCTAGCTCACAGTCATAGGAGTTTGGGGAAGAAAATGGTGCAAAAGGAAACCGAAGTTAATTCTAGATCCATTGAAACATTCTTGAACTTGAAAATAGGAAAACACTCAAGAGGGTCGAAGTCCGCAACTAAGACCCATCTACACTGCGCCACCTAGGCACTTGTTGGCTGGTATTGAAGCGGGTATCGGCCCAATTGTGTGATCTTCCGGTCCACGTGCACCATGAGCCACCTTCAAAAACCGTTAGTCTGCTAGCTCGCAGTCATAGGAGTTTGGGCAAGAAGACGGTGCACGAGGAACCGAAGTAAATCCTAGATCCATTTCGTCGCGTTGAGGAAAGAAGTCAAATCTTTGATCTTTCATCTTTCGTTCCGGAGAGTTCGTGGAGGTTGTCAAAAAAGGGCTTCCCAAAAGATTGTTGCCTCATTCTGGCCAAAGCGGGACATTTACAGAGGAAATGAAAGACTGTTTCCTTTTCCTGCTGGTCCCCACCACTACGACAGTGAGTATTGTAGGGGATGCCAAGCTTCGCCGCATGTTCTCCTATTGGCCAGTGTCCAGTGCATGTTGCAACAATCCTTGCTATGTCTCGCCTGGGTCTGCACATTAGGTTAATAGTTCGGGATTTATTATAGGTAGGCCAGATTTTTCTAGCAATAATGCAGTTAGTTAAACTATTCCACCTACGATTAGATTCTGAGAGAAAAATTGAGAATATATTGCCCTTCATAACTCCAAGAGAAATACCGACTCTTTCCGCAAGTGAGTTATGAAGGGCTGAACCTTGCCTGGCCAGCTCGTCAGCCTGCTCATTCCCCTCAATGCCACTGTGACCCGGAACCCAGATAAGAGTGACCCTGAGGTTAGTGTTCAGACTCAGAAGCTCTTCCTGGCATTGTCGTACTAATTTTGAGGATGATGTAGCCGAATTAATGGCTTTGACAGCCGCTTGACTGTCTGAGAAAATAGCTGTATTTTGGTTCTGGTTTGGATTTTGTTTAAGTAGCTTGCATGCTTCCCTGATCGCCAGTACTTCAGCCTGAAAGACACTAGCAAAGTCAGGTAGCCGAAGAGACCTGGATATATTTAGGGACTCCGAAAAAATACCCGCACCAACACCGCACTCCTTCTTTGACCCATCAGTAAAGATATTTGTGTCGAAGTCTTTCGTCACGACGTCATCATTCCAATCTTTTCTGGATGGGAATATAACTTTAAAATCTTTACCGAGGCTCATTGAAGGGGTGCAGTAATCAGTCGGAGTCGAAAACATTTCGGTAGGAATTAAACCCGTGATGTTGCTGTGCCCATAGGGTTTGGAAACCAGGAGTTCGATTCTTTTAGTCTTATCGCGCTGCAAGATACTAGGTATTTAATGTGTAAATCTAGTGGTAAAAGGTGTAGAAAAACTCCTTAAGCATCTGTTGGACAGGATCGAATAGCCCCTGTGGTGCCAATGCTAGCTGTTCTTTGAACCTTCCTAAGTTTGTTGATATTATACAAATTCTTTAATGCTGGCCACCATACAATCGAACCATACGTGAGAATAGGTCGCACCACGGCTGTGTATGTCCATAAAATCATTTTTGTCTGGAGGCCCACCTCTTACCAAAAGTCTTGCTACAGGCATAGAAAGCTATACAGGCCTTCTTAACCCGTTCTTCAATGTTTAATTTCCAGTTTAATTTAGGGTCGAGAATTACACCCAGATATTTTGCACTGGAGGAGAGCGAAAGTGTTTGACCGTTGAGTCGAGGTAGATTGAGGGGGTCTATCTTTGTTTTGGTAGTAAAAAGTATAAGTTCAGTTTTGCTTTGATTAATTCCGAGTTACTAACCTTCCTTAAAGCCACCTCCGTGATCTCACTTATCACAGGGGTAAACTTACCCGACACTAGTAGCACCAAATCATCGGCATACGCGACCGCCTTCACTCCACCCCTCTCTAACTTAGCGAGAATTTTATTCATGACTAAAAGCCAAAGAAGAGGAGACAGAACACCACCCTGGGGTGTTCCTCTACTGACGTGTTTGGTTAACATTGTATTTCCTAACGTAGATTGAATCCTTCTACCCCTGAGCATGGAAACTATCCACTCCCGGATGTAGAGCTCTACACCAAATTCAAAAAGGGCTTCTAGAATTGACTCAGTTAGGACGTTGTTAAAAGCACCTTCTACATCTAAGAATGTGGCGAGTGTATATTCTTTGAAGTTAATAGTTTTCTCAATTGTACGAAGGGCCGTCTCCGTGGACTTACCCTTTAGGTATGCGTGTTGAGAGTTTTCAAGAGGGCATCCAACTAGGATGTCCCTAATGTGTTTGTTTAGGATGCGCTCCATCGTTTTAAGCACGAAAGAGGTCAGACTAATTGGTCGAAAATCCTTCGCGGATTCATGGCCCCTTCTACCGACCTTCGGGATGAAAACTACTCTGACATGTCTCCATGTCTCGGGTATATGGTTGAGATAGAGGCAACCTTTGAAAATTATTTCCAGCCAAGGAACAACCACATCTTGCAGTTTTTGAAGCATAATAGGCAGTATGCCATCCAGGCCTGGAGATTTATATGGAGAGAAGGAATTAATTGCCAGGCAATATTTTCTCTTGTTATGTTGATATGCTCTACATGAGCTAACGGTGTGATTTGAGTTTCAACTGGTTCCGGTTTACTGTTTTCACACCCCGGAAAGTGTGTCGTCATCAGTAGTTCCAAGGATTCAGCTGGAGAGACTGCCCACTCCCCATCGTTCTTTTTCAAAAAAGACGGGTTGCAATGCTCTTTTGACAGAACTCTACCACGTCTTGGGGAGTCTTTGATGTTTTCTATTGACTCGCAGAACTCCCTCCAGCCTTGTTTCTTGGCTGATGCGACAGCCGTATAAGGCTACTTTTATACGGTTGATAAAATTTGTTTTTGTGGCAGATGTTGAAAAGTTTCCTTGTCGATTTTCTGAGTTCAGACAGATTTTCATTCCACCATGGAGGGAGAGTTTTTCGGCTATATTTAACTGGGCAAGAGATCTTGAACGCCGTGTTCATAGATGCTTCAAAGGTTTTCACCTTTGACTCTAGATCTGCAACCGATTCTGGACTCAGATTGGGTATATTGCGCAGTTAAGAATTAAAAATTTTACTGAACTTCTTCCAGTCAATTCGTTTAGGATTTCTATAAGGAGGAGGGGTTTCAGACTCAAAACCTATGCTGAAGAGTATCCACCTGTGGTCCGAAAACGAATTCAGAAGAGATACCCTCCAATTTTCCACTAATAGATTAAAGTTATTGTTGACAATAGTAATATCGAGAACATCCTCCCAACCTTCAAAATGTTCAGAGCTCGTTAAAACGAAAGTGGGAGTATTGCCTCTGTTACAAACAGTTAAATTATTATCAATGACAAAATTAAAAAGAGACTCACCTCGTTCGTTTATCTCGGAACTTCCCCAAAGGGTGTGACTTACGTTTGCATCACATCCAATCAGGAGGTTTGTTTTTTGCACTTTCGCCTCGGCTATGAATGCGCACACTTCTTCTGGTGGTGACTGCTGGTCATGCCCGAAGTAAGCAGATGTCAAGATTAAGCCGTTTGCATTTTTTGCTTTCAACCTGACGACTGTCAGATCAGGAGTGCTAAGATTAGGACACAGAAAAGCTTTTAAGTGTTTTTTTTAGCTAAAATACAAGTTCTAGGCTTACCATCGTTTGTGTTTGCGATCTTGTAGATCAGGTCGTATTGTTTATCTTGGAGGCCTCTCACTCTAGAGCGATTGACCCATGGTTCTTGGACGATGCCTACATCTATATTTTCCTCACAAAACTCTCAGATTATCCGAGGCACATTTTGAGTGCTTCAGGTTAATCTGAATGACTTTTAGCAGCGCGTTTTTTAATTTTCTTTCGATTCTGCAAAGCCAGGCCCGGCGACTCGCTAGGGACCTCGACTCCATCAGTGACATCGTCTAGCTCAACGTTGTCACCAACTTTGCCGGGGTCTGCTCCCTGGTTCTGCAGAATCTTAATTTTCGCACATCTTATGCCAAAACGCAGCTTGAATTCGGCATTCTCGAGAGCCCCAATGCTTTCCTCGCTGATCATCAGAAGGTAAGATGCACTGTTCCTTTGCGGCTCCTCCGCCTTAATGACTGTCCAGTCGTGAATCAGAATCAGTGGATTTAACCTCTGAAGACTACGGATCAGCTCCTGTCTGCTTGGCTTAATGCTCATGGGCAACCAGATGCGAGCCTTAGGTCGTTTAGGGATGTCCTTAGCTGGGATGAGCTTGAGCTTCAAGCCCTCCCAGTCATTGCTAATCTTAGCGATGCAGGTCCTAAGGAACTCCCTAGAGAACACGTCTGCGCACCTGATTACCCTGTATCCCCTGAGCACCTCCCAGAGTAGGTCGGAAAGGAAAGGTCAGCCCCGGCAGAGCCGATATACTGGGGTAAGGCAAAGAGTATGACGGACCCTGCCAAGGCGTCCGAAAAAGCTCGTTAGCGACTGGTTTACCCCCCAGCCTTCCATTTCTTCGGCACGGATTATGAAAATCGCTCACACCACCACTGAAAATTAGAGACCCCGTATCTATGGTCAAATCGCATTGCTGAGCGTTAAACTATTGAGAAGTAAAGGAACGTCTCAGCAATTCGACCTGACCTTAGCTGATCACCATCTTGACATCGCACAAGATAAAAACTGTGGTGACCATTAACCGCCCGGCACCCACTAGGAGGGTTTGATACGAAGATTTTTTCCGAGCATTGTTTTCAATACTAGTATTATTTTTTTATTTTTTTTTTTCAATACCATAGATTGTTCATTACAATTATTATATTTTTTATTACTCTTATTACCATTTGCCCTTATTATTATTATACAGTTATTTTGATATTTAGTTAGGTTAATTCAATTTGTTTTGAAATTTAAATTTCCTTTAATCTATATTTTTTGTAAGTGATAAGGCCTGTCATATTTATTTATTTATTTATCTTTTTCGTACACCTCCAACGAGCTCCTTGCAGGTAGAGAATTTTGTTGTGTATCCGCGATATTCATCAGTCTGTTCTAATACCACAAAGGGTACTTTATTCGTGGAACTTCAGGGAACTTTTCCAGTCACCTTTTGTTTTTTTGTTGACTTACCATTTTTGTTTTAGATTGTTCTTGATAATTTCTTAGAAGAAAAGTTAAGAATTAGTTATAATAAAATCCTAAAATTCATTCTTTTGTTTGGTTTAGTTAAAAATCAGTTTGTTTGTTAGTTTTTTCATTATTATAATGCAACTGGTTGTTATTTATACAGTAAATAAACTTCTCGCCTTCATAAAATGAAGTCCGGTTTTTTTCTGGTTTCAAAATTAGAAACCATGTTTTGCTGAGGTGAAAATTTTCAGGGGTGCCGATGGTAGCTCAACAACTTAAGTGAAGATGGTATGACCAGAAGCTGGTCATCGACTAATCTTGGGGAAATCCAAATAGTGCCAATGGATTTCATGGCAGGGTGGGTACGGCATCGCTGCACTATCATCCGCAGCGCCTTGGAGTGGTGATCGTCCGTCCGTGATCTTTTTTGATTATTTTGCTCTTTCTGGCCTGATAAGTGTTTTGCTTGCAGGTGAGGTTAGGTTTCGGGGGCAAGTTCCCCCCCATTCCGGGGAGTTCAGCTGAGCAACGACAAGCAGGCCGCGTCCCTCGGAACCTAGCATTCTAATCCATTTCCAAACTCTTCCTTTTTTATTTTCCTACCTGTTCCTTTTTCCATCCTTTGCCCAACCATCCCCTCCTCCTGCCTCGCAATAAAAGAGGGGGTCAAAGGTCACGAAGCATGGTATTTCCCTGATTTTGATCAAACAAAAATCTTCGACTAATTAAACATGACGTAAATATTTTAATTTATCATTGAAATATAGGATCAAAAGCGTGCTCACAAATATCTGGGGTGAAAGGTGTTTTTATAGTAGGGGTGGGGTTGTAGATTGAAGAATGGGGTGTGGACTTATAATGAAAAAGTATATAAAATAGTGAAATTGTGCAAAAAAGTGGACAAACGATGTGCCATATGCGTAGGTTACCTCAAAATAATTTTTTGTGGTTTAATATCCCCTAACCCCTCCTCAAAAACCACCCGTCTACCCCCTTCATGACTTCGTTATCATAAAAAATATCATATTTTTGCACAATTTCATTGACACTATTTTATAAACTTTTTTCAATATAAATCCACACCCAATTCTTCATTCTACAACCCCCCCCCCCCCCCCCTACCTTTAAAACACCCTTTCACCCCAGATATTTGTAGGCACGCTTTTGATTAACGTCATGTTTCAGTAGTCGACGATTTTTGTTTGATCAAAATCAGCGAAATACCATGCTTCGTGACATTTGACCCCCTCTTTTTAATAGACGCGGAGCTAGGATCGATGGGGACTTTTACTCATAACACCATAAAAAAGCTGATTCAAAAACAAAAACCCTGTATATAATTTTTCCGAACTTTGTAGGAATTTATGTCTAATTTTCCTGGATTATAATGTTTAAATGATCTTCTAGTTTTAAGTGTTTGACTAAAAATTAATTGAAGCAGTTTATAAAGAAAAAAATAGTATTTAGTCAAGTCAAATTTTGAAAAAAAATTTACATACATTTTTTTCCAATTTTTGTTCTCTAGTTTAAGGTAATTGTTAAAAAAAAAGTATTATTAAAATTGATTCAATACAAATTGGCGTTTCGTCCCGGCGTTCTCACTTGGACTCTTCAGTGAGGGCCTTGTCAAAACGCAATTTGTATTAAGTTCAATCCAGCTTACATCAACTTTACAGCTAAAATCAATTGTGAACTATATCCAACCCAATTAGAATTTCTAATCAAGAATTGTTGGAAATTTTGTTACCCGTGGTGTAGCATTGTTTTTATATGAGTTTTTTTTATAATACAAATTCTATATACTATTGAATTACATCAGCCAAGTAGGAGACTTAGCATTATTTAATTGGACTTGTTGAATTATTGATTCAATATAGCTTTTAACGGCCTTTAGTCCATAAAAATTGGCGTTTCGTCCCGGCGTTCTCACTTTTTAAAATTGTTTTTCAGAAAAATTGTTTTAAGATTTTTAGTTTTTAAAAGTATAGATATACCTAAGGTCCTGTACCTTTGTTTGTTTGGCAACTTTTTCATACCGAAGCATAGCAGTTCTCGAGTAACGGTTATTTTTTGAAATTTGAAAAAAAAATCTTACTTTGAACCAGTTTTTTGCTCACACTGTCCACAATTGATTTTTGCATTAAAACACAAATTTTGTATTAAAACATTGACTTATAGTTGCACTAACTTTATTGAGTAAAATATTTTTCATTGGCATCACCATTTGCCTAAAATTCATTAGTTGATATTGAACTTTGCCAAAATAAATTTTGACCTCAATCTTCTAAAGAGCTCCATATGGCTCAATACAGGTTTTATATTTCAAAAATTGCCCATTTTTCTGTAGTTTTTAAAAAGGTATGAAATTTTTTAAATAGACAGTTATGACCGTTTGAACCCAACCAACATGTGCTGCAATAAAAGTATGTAAAAAACACAAAATTCAATTTTATACCTGTTTTAGATTTTCCCAAGTATCAATAAATGTATGCGTTTTTGGGTGCACTTATTAATGAGTTTTTTTATTATTGTTTTGTTAATCGGGCAAAAATAATAAAACTTTATGTTATTAGGAATTTTTTGAATAAAAAATTGACCTCAAAGTCAAAATTTTGCTCGGGCAAGAAAAATTGAACACCATTTAAAATTAAATATCTTGCAACCCTAAACACATTTAAACGTAGTTTTAAAGGCTAGTTATTTCTAACTAAAAAAAGTTCAAAATGAGGTCCCTACCATTAGCACTGACAGAGAAATTAACCTTATTAGGGGTCAGGGTACACCAAAGTTAGCCTTTTTTTAAATCCTCAAAAAATGATGTCAAAGTTGAAAATCAGAATTTACTATAAAACTATTTTTTTCTTAAAATATGACCAAAATTCACATGCCAAAGTATGGGTTACGAATTACCGAACACCCTCTATACATATAAGTATGTGCATACCTACCTATAGCTGTGTATAATTCAATTTTCAGTGCATTGTCCGTCTTGCAGTTTACATTCATTTTCGCCTTCTTGTTGAAAATGTGTAGAATACATACCTATAGGTAGTTTTAATTAAACGAACAAAGTTGAAGATACATAGGCGTAGCTAGGTAGATATTTCAAAAATTGCTAGGTAGGTAGGTACCTATACCTAACCTACACTCAAACAAAAAAAATTATTTGACAACTAAAACTTATAAAACCACTGATCTCTATAATACACTGGATAGTGGATTCCCTATACGTATAACAATTTTTTTTGAAGCAAATTGAATCTGACAATTGTATCCTTGAACACTTTTGTCTCTTTTTTTTACCGAAGGAAAGATAGAGATAGTTTTTTATCATCACAAAAAATCGTACATTGATATCAGCTGTTTGTTTGACAGCACTGGTTTGGTTTGTTTGTAGTACAAACGCAAACGAAAACAAAACATAAATAAAATTGTTTAATTTGCTATTGTTTTCCATTAATTTTTATAAGTGTTCATTAAAAATTGTAATATTTCTCTCAAACTTAAATACATGTTGAAGAAATTCAGTTTAAGAATTGTTTCTGCGTATTTAACAGATAAAATATATACCGAGCGCTCGTTTTCCGTAGTACGCGTCTTATAAAATGTTATAAAATTAAAATTGTTAATTAAATTAAAAGTATCTCGAAATATTGTTTGCGTGTGTTTACAAACTGAAACTATCTTAGCCAGTCTTGTTCATGAAAGATGGATTGTGCTCTAAATTGGAGGCTGAAGAACTGCACCAACCAGATTTTCCAAAACTTGTTGAAGGTGTTAAGCGTTTGGCAAAAAAAAAAAACGGATCCTATGGTACAATGTATCATTGAAGAATCTGCAGAACACATCATTGTTGGGATGGTCTCTCAGAAGATATTGACAAGGGTGATTTGATTTCAAAGGACGATTTCAAGATTCATTAATTCTGTTTCAAGACTCGAGTGGCAAGCGATCTTGGCGTCGCGATATCTTTATTTAAACTAAAATTATGAATTTAAAAACCACAGACATTTGATTATTCCTATTTTGTTGCATATTTTCTTTTGTGTTTCGTGTTTTTTTTTTGTTCCTTTTGAGCGAACTAAATTAGAGTCCAGTTTGCAAACTTAAAATAAATAAAAAAAACTTAAAATAAATTTTTGTCAATCGGTTTAATGATGAAGCGCTTTTCTGAGAATGAAATATTCCTGATCTCAGACCATAAAAAATAAAAAAAAAAATCGGGTGGCACAACGGCTCATGAAGAACCAGGGCCTAGTGACTAACAACTCGCAACCATTCCTGTGTGCGCCTTTCGACAGGAATGGAAGGGAACTACAATTTTATGCTGATTCCGAATGGCTAGACGAGAAGCACTTATTCCTGACAAGTGATACTCTTGGAGGATTTGTCAATTCCTCGCAAGAGGCAGTAACCCTGAAAAAAAACTTTTTAGTTTTTAGGTGGACGATAGGTGATGATCTCAGACCATGGGAATCCAATTTTTGGAGTTAGCTTGTCTTCCTGTTCGTAGATGCTCAAACCAAGAGCATCCACCACCAACCACAAGTCAGTTCCTTTTTTGTTGCGGATCTCTAAATAATTCACTCCGTACATTTCCAGGTCTTGTGCAATTTTCAAATATTCCATCATGGCATCTTCGCGTAACATACCACGATGTTCTTGCCACCACGTCGTTATGGACGCTTCCCATTCATCCTTGGACATCTTATGCTGATCAATGACACGTTGTGGAAGAAGACGGTCGTTCGGTAGGAAGCCAGTGGTGTGGGTGCTCTTGTTGTGATCACCATGGCGTGCCTGGACGGCAGACGATGCTAGCAGAACTGAAGTCTCGTGCGCGCAATAGATTTCATCAGACAATATATCATTTTTTACTTGTAAATAAAATAGGCGCAGAATTATGTCCTGGATGAGGTCTTCAGCAACATCAACAGACGCAGTACTTGCACTGCTGGTTGATGGATACGAATACTGTTCTCTTCGCAGATATGGAATATTCTTCCCCAGCAATTTGGGTGCCTTCAGTTGCAGAGTCATGGAATTCATATCTCTTGCGATTAGTGTTAAGCCAACCTGTTCTATCCATTTCACCAGATCAATCTCACCATGTAAGGATAATGGGACACTATCACTGATGATCTCTATAATGTTTTGTGTTTTATATCGAAGAAAACTATGAAAAAATCAATTAAAATCTTTTTTTTATGATCTATTATAAATAACTTACTTACTCACTCGCGAAAAACATCAGCTAATAAAAAAATGTAAACAAAAACCACCATTTTAATACAATTTAAACTGTTATAAACTAAAAAAAAAATTGACAACTGTCAACAGTTGTATCCTTGCACTGTTATAATTGTCCTTCAATTTGCTTCAAGATTTTTATATGAATCCACTATCCAGTGTATTATAGAGATCAGTGTATAAACTGGCTGAAATTCAACTACCACATTGACAGACTCTAGTGTCAAACAATTAAAAGTTACCTAGGTAGGTACCTTCGTACCTACCTACATTCCTACTCGTATGATAAATTGTGAATGCAAAGTCAAATCAAATAAACCTACCTTCCTCCTACCTACCCTGAAAATCAAACAAACAAATTTCAAGCCAAAAATAGGAAATTTGTTTTTATTTTCTGTACCTAGGTATACAATCTACCTACCACCAAGAACCTACCTACCGCAACTTGTATACAAATTCTCACTTTGTCATTAACTTATATAGGTATTCCTCGGCATAATAAACTGTAAATTTCTTGTAAAAAATTTCAGGTCAAACTCAAAATCATCCAACAATTAAGATATTAATAAAACCTACCATTCATTATTTATACGAATATATCTTTAGCTATTTAGTTATATTTTCCTTTCCAGCAAAAAAATATGCTCAAAATCTGGCACTTGCAACAAATTTCACGGCAAATAAAAAATCTTTGCCAGACAATTTTATATAAAACTACCCTCAATAATACCTATACGATGGCACATACAAATATATAAATATACTTACACAACATGACCATATTTTTCTTTCCCGCATTAAAATCAACCTACCCTTGATAATATACGAATGTAGGTATGCCTATACGCATTATTCTTTCTCACAAAAAAAAAAAAAACACTATATTCCTTGCTTCAAGGTTGATGACGACGACGACGCAAACGACTAACATAATGTATGTCTACTCTCTACTTCTCTTGTTCTTCTCACATATATTATATCAGTTAATTAAGAAAAAAAAATTACTTTGCACATTCAATCAAAGAGGATACGAACATTTTTTTATCATTCTCTTCACCTTTTTCTCATCATAGACGTTTAAAAAAACCTTCAATTGGTAATCTTGCTTACTCCATTTCATTCTTATTAGAATCGACAAAAACACACTTCTATTGCTCTAACTACATAAGTCTCGATTCTCCGATTAATGCAAGTCTACCAAAAATGGAAGTCTCCGCCAAAAATTGTCTCCCAAAAATGGATTTCTCCGCGAGCTAAAGTGGCGCCACCAGAGACAGTGGGTCCCCCTAAAAAATGTTGTCCATGATAGTACTATGGATTTTATATACAAGGCCCTCATAATAAACCTCACAAGAACAACGTGAGTTGTGATCTGCCAAGAAGTAGATCATAATTTTTAAGTTTTTATGAGGCGAGTTCACCACGAGTTATGAGGTTATTGTGACTTGTGAGGCATCAGTGAGGTTGCCAGAATAAGGCTGTAAAATCATTTTTTCCACAAAAATCATTAGGGCAACTGAAGGTACTAATCTTCCTATTTAACAAAAACAAGTTGGATCTTTCTAATAATTTCTTCATACTTCGAAACATCATTATTTAATTTAAGTCTCAGCCTCCCCATATCAGGGCCAATCCAGCAATTTTGAGTTCATATTCGAATTCAAAACAAAAAAATCCATTCGAAAAATATAATTTGGCTTAGATATACCACAACACATGTGTTCCCCTGAGTAATTAATTAGTTGCTGAAATGATAATTTTGTCGGATTCTTCCTAGTTGTTACTTCGAATTGATAAGAGCGTTGAATTTTAAAAACAAAAATAATACTCATTTACGTAATATTAAAAAAAAAAAATGTTTGACTATTTTTTTTTTTTCTTATTTTATTCAAAAATTTGAATTTGAAAACTATTTTGTTACAAAAAATGTTCATTAAAAAACTTTATTTAAAAATAAAATAAAATAAAAGAAGAGATTTCCGGGTATGCAAAAAGGTATAACAGGGCATTGTAAGTAATGTTATTGTAAGAATATGACGAAATTTAAATATTAAAATATTGAAATTACTTATGTTTTAAGTGGAGTGAATGAATATAATTCAATTAAAAAGTTCAAGTGACCTTAACTCCAGAAATAATTGTGTTTCGCCCAAGGTATAACAGTGGGCTCTTCAGTAAGTCTGTTATACCCTACTAAGACACAAATTTTGGTCGATGTTTACCGACTCTTATAAAAATCACAGCACGAAGATACTGTGAATTTTATTATTCCAGGGGAATTTGTTTAAATTCGTGCACCCAGAAAATAATTACCCGTGGTCAGGTTTTTTATAATAAGAATATGACGAAATTTAAATATTAAAATATTGAAATTACTTATGTTTTAAGTGGAGTGAATGAATATAATTCAATTAAAAAGTTCAAGTGACCTTAACTCCAGAAATAATTGTGTTTCGCCCAAGGTATAACAGTGGGCTCTTCAGTCAGTCTGTTATACCCTACTAAGACACAAATTTTGGTCGATGTTTACCGACTCTTATAAAAATCACAGCACGAAGATACTGTGAATTTTATTATTCCAGGGGAATTTGTTTAAATTCGTGCACCCAGAAAATAATTACCCGTGGTCAGGTTTTTTATAATAAGAATATGACGAAATTTAAATATTAAAATATTGAAATTACTTATGTTTTAAGTGGAGTGAATGAATATAATTCAATTAAAAAGTTCAAGTGACCTTAACTCCAGAAATAATTGTGTTTCGCCCAAGGTATAACAGTGGGCTCTTCAGTCAGTCTGTTATACCCTACTAAGACACAAATTTTGGTCGATGTTTACCGACTCTTATAAAAATCACAGCACGAAGATACTGTGAATTTTATTATTCCAGGGGAATTTGTTTAAATTCGTGCACCCAGAAAATAATTACCCGTGGTCAGGTTTTTTATAATAAGAATATGACGAAATTTAAATATTAAAATATTGAAATTACTTATGTTTTTAAGTGGAGTGAATGAATATAATTCAATTAAAAAGTTCAAGTGACCTTAACTCCAGAAATAATTGTGTTTCGCCCAAGGTATAACAGTGGGCTCTTCAGTCAGTCTGTTATACCCTACTAAGACACAAATTTTGGTCGATGTTTACCGACTCTTATAAAAATCACAGCACGAAGATACTGTGAATTTTATTATTCCAGGGGAATTTGTTTAAATTCGTGCACCCAGAAAATAATTACCCGTGGTCAGGTTTTTTATAATAAGAATATGACGAAATTTAAATATTAAAATATTGAAATTACTTATGTTTTAAGTGGAGTGAATGAATATAATTCAATTAAAAAGTTCAAGTGACCTTAACTCCAGAAATAATTGTGTTTCGCCCAAGGTAAAACAGTGGGCTCTTCAGTCAGTCTGTTATACCCTACTAAGACACAAATTTTGGTCGATGTTTACCGACTCTTATAAAAATCACAGCACGAAGATACTGTGAATTTTATTATTCCAGGGGAATTTGTTTAAATTCGTGCACCCAGAAAATAATTACCCGTGGTCAGGTTTTTTATAATAAGAATATGACGAAATTTAAATATTAAAATATTGAAATTACTTATGTTTTAAGTGGAGTGAATGAATATAATTCAATTAAAAAGTTCAAGTGACCTTAACTCCAGAAATAATTGTGTTTCGCCCAAGGTATAACAGTGGGCTCTTCAGTCAGTCTGTTATACCCTACTAAGACACAAATTTTGGTCGATGTTTACCGACTCTTATAAAAATCACAGCACGAAGATACTGTGAATTTTATTATTCCAGGGGAATTTGTTTAAATTCGTGCACCCAGAAAATAATTACCCGTGGTCAGGTTTTTTATAATAAGAATATGACGAAATTTAAATATTAAAATATTGAAATTACTTATGTTTTAAGTGGAGTGAATGAATATAATTCAATTAAAAAGTTCAAGTGACCTTAACTCCAGAAATAATTGTGTTTCGCCCAAGGTATAACAGTGGGCTCTTCAGTCAGTCTGTTATACCCTACTAAGACACAAATTTTGGTCGATGTTTACCGACTCTTATAAAAATCACAGCACGAAGATACTGTGAATTTTATTATTCCAGGGGAATTTGTTTAAATTCGTGCACCCAGAAAATAATTACCCGTGGTCAGGTTTTTTATAATAAGAATATGACGAAATTTAAATATAAAAATTTCGTCATATTCTTATTATAAAAAACCTGACCACGGGTAATTATTTTCTGGGTGCACGAATTTAAACAAATTCCCCTGGAATAATAAAATTCACAGTATCTTCGTGCTGTGATTTTTATAAGAGTCGGTAAACATCGACCAAAATTTGTGTCTTAGTAGGGTATAACAGACTGACTGAAGAGCCCACTGTTATACCTTGGGCGAAACACAATTATTTCTGGAGTTAAGGTCACTTGAACTTTTTAATTGAATTATATTCATTCACTCCACTTAAAACATAAGTAATTTCAATATTTTAATATTTAAATTTCGTCATATTCTTATTATAAAAAACCTGACCACGGGTAATTATTTTCTGGGTGCACGAATTTAAACAAATTCCCCTGGAATAATAAAATTCACAGTATCTTCGTGCTGTGATTTTTATAAGAGTCGGTAAACATCGACCAAAATTTGTGTCTTAGTAGGGTATAACAGACTGACTGAAGAGCCCACTGTTATACCTTGGGCGAAACACAATTATTTCTGGAGTTAAGGTCACTTGAACTTTTTAATTGAATTATATTCATTCACTCCACTTAAAACATAAGTAATTTCAATATTTTAATATTTAAATTTCGTCATATTCTTATTATAAAAAACCTGACCACGGGTAATTATTTTCTGGGTGCACGAATTTAAACAAATTCCCCTGGAATAATAAAATTCACAGTATCTTCGTGCTGTGATTTTTATAAGAGTCGGTAAACATCGACCAAAATTTGTGTCTTAGTAGGGTATAACAGACTGACTGAAGAGCCCACTGTTATACCTTGGGCGAAACACAATTATTTCTGGAGTTAAGGTCACTTGAACTTTTTAATTGAATTATATTCATTCACTCCACTTAAAACATAAGTAATTTCAATATTTTAATATTTAAATTTCGTCATATTCTTATTATAAAAAACCTGACCACGGGTAATTATTTTCTGGGTGCACGAATTTAAACAAATTCCCCTGGAATAATAAAATTCACAGTATCTTCGTGCTGTGATTTTTATAAGAGTCGGTAAACATCGACCAAAATTTGTGTCTTAGTAGGGTATAACAGACTGACTGAAGAGCCCACTGTTATACCTTGGGCGAAACACAATTATTTCTGGAGTTAAGGTCACTTGAACTTTTTAATTGAATTATATTCATTCACTCCACTTAAAACATAAGTAATTTCAATATTTTAATATTTAAATTTCGTCATATTCTTATTATAAAAAACCTGACCACGGGTAATTATTTTCTGGGTGCACGAATTTAAACAAATTCCCCTGGAATAATAAAATTCACAGTATCTTCGTGCTGTGATTTTTATAAGAGTCGGTAAACATCGACCAAAATTTGTGTCTTAGTAGGGTATAACAGACTGACTGAAGAGCCCACTGTTATACCTTGGGCGAAACACAATTATTTCTGGAGTTAAGGTCACTTGAAATTTTTAATTGAATTATATTCATTCACTCCACTTAAAACATAAGTAATTTCAATATTTTAATATTTAAATTTCGTCATATTCTTATTATAAAAAACCTGACCACGGGTAATTATGTTCTGGGTGCACGAATTTAAACAAATTCCCCTGGAATAATAAAATTCACAGTATCTTCGTGCTGTGATTTTTATAAGAGTCGGTAAACATCGACCAAAATTTGTGTCTTAGTAGGGTATAACAGACTGACTGAAGAGCCCACTGTTATACCTTGGGCGAAACACAATTATTTCTGGAGTTAAGGTCACTTGAACTTTTTAATTGAATTATATTCATTCACTCCACTTAAAACATAAGTAATTTCAATATTTTAATATTTAAATTTCGTCATATTCTTATTATAAAAAACCTGACCACGGGTAATTATTTTCTGGGTGCACGAATTTAAACAAATTCCCCTGGAATAATAAAATTCACAGTATCTTCGTGCTGTGATTTTTATAAGAGTCGGTAAACATCGACCAAAATTTGTGTCTTAGTAGGGTATAACAGACTGACTGAAGAGCCCACTGTTATACCTTGGGCGAAACACAATTATTTCTGGAGTTAAGGTCACTTGAACTTTTTAATTGAATTATATTCATTCACTCCACTTAAAACATAAGTAATTTCAATATTTTAATATTTAAATTTCGTCATATTCTTATTATAAAAAACCTGACCACGGGTAATTATTTTCTGGGTGCACGAATTTAAACAAATTCCCCTGGAATAATAAAATTCACAGTATCTTCGTGCTGTGATTTTTATAAGAGTCGGTAAACATCGACCAAAATTTGTGTCTTAGTAGGGTATAACAGACTGACTGAAGAGCCCACTGTTATACCTTGGGCGAAACACAATTATTTCTGGAGTTAAGGTCACTTGAACTTTTTAATTGAATTATATTCATTCACTCCACTTAAAACATAAGTAATTTCAATATTTTAATATTTAAATTTCGTCATATTCTTATTATAAAAAACCTGACCACGGGTAATTATTTTCTGGGTGCACGAATTTAAACAAATTCCCCTGGAATAATAAAATTCACAGTATCTTCGTGCTGTGATTTTTATAAGAGTCGGTAAACATCGACCAAAATTTGTGTCTTAGTAGGGTATAACAGACTGACTGAAGAGCCCACTGTTATACCTTGGGCGAAACACAATTATTTCTGGAGTTAAGGTCACTTGAACTTTTTAATTGAATTATATTCATTCACTCCACTTAAAAACATAAGTAATTTCAATATTTTAATATTTAAATTTCGTCATATTCTTATTATAAAAAACCTGACCACGGGTAATTATTTTCTGGGTGCACGAATTTAAACAAATTCCCCTGGAATAATAAAATTCACAGTATCTTCGTGCTGTGATTTTTATAAGAGTCGGTAAACATCGACCAAAATTTGTGTCTTAGTAGGGTATAACAGACTGACTGAAGAGCCCACTGTTATACCTTGGGCGAAACACAATTATTTCTGGAGTTAAGGTCACTTGAACTTTTTAATTGAATTATATTCATTCACTCCACTTAAAACATAAGTAATTTCAATATTTTAATATTTAAATTTCGTCATATTCTTATTATAAAAAACCTGACCACGGGTAATTATTTTCTGGGTGCACGAATTTAAACAAATTCCCCTGGAATAATAAAATTCACAGTATCTTCGTGCTGTGATTTTTATAAGAGTCGGTAAACATCGACCAAAATTTGTGTCTTAGTAGGGTATAACAGACTGACTGAAGAGCCCACTGTTATACCTTGGGCGAAACACAATTATTTCTGGAGTTAAGGTCACTTGAACTTTTTAATTGAATTATATTCATTCACTCCACTTAAAACATAAGTAATTTCAATATTTTAATATTTAAATTTCGTCATATTCTTATTATAAAAAACCTGACCACGGGTAATTATTTTCTGGGTGCACGAATTTAAACAAATTCCCCTGGAATAATAAAATTCACAGTATCTTCGTGCTGTGATTTTTATAAGAGTCGGTAAACATCGACCAAAATTTGTGTCTTAGTAGGGTATAACAGACTGACTGAAGAGCCCACTGTTATACCTTGGGCGAAACACAATTATTTCTGGAGTTAAGGTCACATGAACTTTTTAATTGAATTATATTCATTCACTCCACTTAAAACATAAGTAATTTCAATATTTTAATATTTAAATTTCGTCATATTCTCATTATAAAAAACCTGACCACGGGTAATTATTTTCTGGGTGCACGAATTTAAACAAATTCCCCTGGAATAATAAAATTCACAGTATCTTCGTGCTGTGATTTTTATAAGAGTCGGTAAACATCGACCAAAATTTGTGTCTTAGTAGGGTATAACAGACTGACTGAAGAACCCACTGTTATACCTTGGGCGAAACACAATTATTTCTGGAGTTAAGGTCACTTGAACTTTTTAATTGAATTATATTCATTCACTCCACTTAAAACATAAGTAATTTCAATATTTTAATATTTAAATTTCGTCATATTCTTATTATAAAAAACCTGACCACGGGTAATTATTTTCTGGGTGCACGAATTTAAACAAATTCCCCTGGAATAATAAAATTCACAGTATCTTCGTGCTGTGATTTTTATAAGAGTCGGTAAACATCGACCAAAATTTGTGTCTTAGTAGGGTATAACAGACTGACTGAAGAGCCCACTGTTATACCTTGGGCGAAACACAATTATTTCTGGAGTTAAGGTCACTTGAACTTTTTAATTGAATTATATTCATTCACTCCACTTAAAACATAAGTAATTTCAATATTTTAATATTTAAATTTCGTCATATTCTTATTATAAAAAACCTGACCACGGGTAATTATTTTCTGGGTGCACGAATTTAAACAAATTCCCCTGGAATAATAAAATTCACAGTATCTTCGTGCTGTGATTTTTATAAGAGTCGGTAAACATCGACCAAAATTTGTGTCTTAGTAGGGTATAACAGACTGACTGAAGAGCCCACTGTTATACCTTGGGCGAAACACAATTATTTCTGGAGTTAAGGTCACTTGAACTTTTTAATTGAATTATATTCATTCACTCCACTTAAAACATAAGTAATTTCAATATTTTAATATTTAAATTTCGTCATATTCTTATTATAAAAAACCTGACCACGGGTAATTATTTTCTGGGTGCACGAATTTAAACAAATTCCCCTGGAATAATAAAATTCACAGTATCTTCGTGCTGTGATTTTTATAAGAGTCGGTAAACATCGACCAAAATTTGTGTCTTAGTAGGGTATAACAGACTGACTGAAGAGCCCACTGTTATACCTTGGGCGAAACACAATTATTTCTGGAGTTAAGGTCACTTGAACTTTTTAATTGAATTATATTCATTCACTCCACTTAAAACATAAGTAATTTCAATATTTTAATATTTAAATTTCGTCATATTCTTATTATAAAAAACCTGACCACGGGTAATTATTTTCTGGGTGCACGAATTTAAACAAATTCCCCTGGAATAATAAAATTCACAGTATCTTCGTGCTGTGATTTTTATAAGAGTCGGTAAACATCGACCAAAATTTGTGTCTTAGTAGGGTATAACAGACTGACTGAAGAGCCCACTGTTATACCTTGGGCGAAACACAATTATTTCTGGAGTTAAGGTCACTTGAACTTTTTAATTGAATTATATTCATTCACTCCACTTAAAAACATAAGTAATTTCAATATTTTAATATTTAAATTTCGTCATATTCTTATTATAAAAAACCTGACCACGGGTAATTATTTTCTGGGTGCACGAATTTAAACAAATTCCCCTGGAATAATAAAATTCACAGTATCTTCGTGCTGTGATTTTTATAAGAGTCGGTAAACATCGACCAAAATTTGTGTCTTAGTAGGGTATAACAGACTGACTGAAGAGCCCACTGTTATACCTTGGGCGAAACACAATTATTTCTGGAGTTAAGGTCACTTGAACTTTTTAATTGAATTATATTCATTCACTCCACTTAAAACATAAGTAATTTCAATATTTTAATATTTAAATTTCGTCATATTCTTATTATAAAAAACCTGACCACGGGTAATTATTTTCTGGGTGCACGAATTTAAACAAATTCCCCTGGAATAATAAAATTCACAGTATCTTCGTGCTGTGATTTTTATAAGAGTCGGTAAACATCGACCAAAATTTGTGTCTTAGTAGGGTATAACAGACTGACTGAAGAGCCCACTGTTATACCTTGGGCGAAACACAATTATTTCTGGAGTTAAGGTCACTTGAACTTTTTAATTGAATTATATTCATTCACTCCACTTAAAACATAAGTAATTTCAATATTTTAATATTTAAATTTCGTCATATTCTTATTATAAAAAACCTGACCACGGGTAATTATTTTCTGGGTGCACGAATTTAAACAAATTCCCCTGGAATAATAAAATTCACAGTATCTTCGTGCTGTGATTTTTATAAGAGTCGGTAAACATCGACCAAAATTTGTGTCTTAGTAGGGTATAACAGACTGACTGAAGAGCCCACTGTTATACCTTGGGCGAAACACAATTATTTCTGGAGTTAAGGTCACATGAACTTTTTAATTGAATTATATTCATTCACTCCACTTAAAACATAAGTAATTTCAATATTTTAATATTTAAATTTCGTCATATTCTCATTATAAAAAACCTGACCACGGGTAATTATTTTCTGGGTGCACGAATTTAAACAAATTCCCCTGGAATAATAAAATTCACAGTATCTTCGTGCTGTGATTTTTATAAGAGTCGGTAAACATCGACCAAAATTTGTGTCTTAGTAGGGTATAACAGACTGACTGAAGAACCCACTGTTATACCTTGGGCGAAACACAATTATTTCTGGAGTTAAGGTCACTTGAACTTTTTAATTGAATTATATTCATTCACTCCACTTAAAACATAAGTAATTTCAATATTTTAATATTTAAATTTCGTCATATTCTTATTATAAAAAACCTGACCACGGGTAATTATTTTCTGGGTGCACGAATTTAAACAAATTCCCCTGGAATAATAAAATTCACAGTATCTTCGTGCTGTGATTTTTATAAGAGTCGGTAAACATCGACCAAAATTTGTGTCTTAGTAGGGTATAACAGACTGACTGAAGAGCCCACTGTTATACCTTGGGCGAAACACAATTATTTCTGGAGTTAAGGTCACTTGAACTTTTTAATTGAATTATATTCATTCACTCCACTTAAAACATAAGTAATTTCAATATTTTAATATTTAAATTTCGTCATATTCTTATTATAAAAAACCTGACCACGGGTAATTATTTTCTGGGTGCACGAATTTAAACAAATTCCACTGGAATAATAAAATTCACAGTATCTTCGTGCTGTGATTTTTATAAGAGTCGGTAAACATCGACCAAAATTTGTGTCTTAGTAGGGTATAACAGACTGACTGAAGAGCCCACTGTTATACCTTGGGCGAAACACAATTATTTCTGGAGTTAAGGTCACTTGAACTTTTTAATTGAATTATATTCATTCACTCCACTTAAAACATAAGTAATTTCAATATTTAATATTTAAATTTCGTCATATTCTTATTATAAAAAACCTGACCACGGGTAATTATTTTCTGGGTGCACGAATTTAAACAAATTCCCCTGGAATAATAAAATTCACAGTATCTTCGTGCTGTGATTTTTATAAGAGTCGGTAAGCATCGACCAAAATTTGTGTCTTAGTAGGGTATAACAGACTGACTGAAGAGCCCACTGTTATACCTTGGGCGAAACACAATTATTTCTGGAGTTAAGGTCACTTGAACTTTTTAATTGAATTATATTCATTCACTCCACTTAAAACATAAGTAATTTCAATATTTTAATATTTAAATTTCGTCATATTCTTATTATAAAAAACCTGACCACGGGTAATTATTTTCTGGGTGCACGAATTTAAACAAATTCCCCTGGAATAATAAAATTCACAGTATCTTCGTGCTGTGATTTTTATAAGAGTCGGTAAACATCGACCAAAATTTGTGTCTTAGTAGGGTATAACAGACTGACTGAAGAGCCCACTGTTATACCTTGGGCGAAACACAATTATTTCTGGAGTTAAGGTCACTTGAACTTTTTAATTGAATTATATTCATTCACTCCACTTAAAACATAAGTAATTTCAATATTTTAATATTTAAATTTCGTCATATTCTTATTATAAAAAACCTGACCACGGGTAATTATTTTCTGGGTGCACGAATTTAAACAAATTCCCCTGGAATAATAAAATTCACAGTATCTTCGTGCTGTGATTTTTATAAGAGTCGGTAAACATCGACCAAAATTTGTGTCTTAGTAGGGTATAACAGACTGACTGAAGAGCCCACTGTTATACCTTGGGCGAAACACAATTATTTCTGGAGTTAAGGTCACTTGAACTTTTTAATTGAATTATATTCATTCACTCCACTTAAAACATAAGTAATTTCAATATTTTAATATTTAAATTTCGTCATATTCTTATTATAAAAAACCTGACCACGGGTAATTATTTTCTGGGTGCACGAATTTAAACAAATTCCCCTGGAATAATAAAATTCACAGTATCTTCGTGCTGTGATTTTTATAAGAGTCGGTAAACATCGACCAAAATTTGTGTCTTAGTAGGGTATAACAGACTGACTGAAGAGCCCACTGTTATACCTTGGGCGAAACACAATTATTTCTGGAGTTAAGGTCACTTGAACTTTTTAATTGAATTATATTCATTCACTCCACTTAAAAACATAAGTAATTTCAATATTTTAATATTTAAATTTCGTCATATTCTTATTATAAAAAACCTGACCACGGGTAATTATTTTCTGGGTGCACGAATTTAAACAAATTCCCCTGGAATAATAAAATTCACAGTATCTTCGTGCTGTGATTTTTATAAGAGTCGGTAAACATCGACCAAAATTTGTGTCTTAGTAGGGTATAACAGACTGACTGAAGAGCCCACTGTTATACCTTGGGCGAAACACAATTATTTCTGGAGTTAAGGTCACTTGAACTTTTTAATTGAATTATATTCATTCACTCCACTTAAAACATAAGTAATTTCAATATTTTAATATTTAAATTTCGTCATATTCTTATTATAAAAAACCTGACCACGGGTAATTATTTTCTGGGTGCACGAATTTAAACAAATTCCCCTGGAATAATAAAATTCACAGTATCTTCGTGCTGTGATTTTTATAAGAGTCGGTAAACATCGACCAAAATTTGTGTCTTAGTAGGGTATAACAGACTGACTGAAGAGCCCACTGTTATACCTTGGGCGAAACACAATTATTTCTGGAGTTAAGGTCACTTGAACTTTTTAATTGAATTATATTCATTCACTCCCACTTAAAACATAAGTAATTTCAATATTTTAATATTTAAATTTCGTCATATTCTTATTATAAAAAACCTGACCACGGGTAATTATTTTCTGGGTGCACGAATTTAAACAAATTCCCCTGGAATAATAAAATTCACAGTATCTTCGTGCTGTGATTTTTATAAGAGTCGGTAAACATCGACCAAAATTTGTGTCTTAGTAGGGTATAACAGACTGACTGAAGAGCCCACTGTTATACCTTGGGCGAAACACAATTATTTCTGGAGTTAAGGTCACATGAACTTTTTAATTGAATTATATTCATTCACTCCACTTAAAACATAAGTAATTTCAATATTTTAATATTTAAATTTCGTCATATTCTCATTATAAAAAACCTGACCACGGGTAATTATTTTCTGGGTGCACGAATTTAAACAAATTCCCCTGGAATAATAAAATTCACAGTATCTTCGTGCTGTGATTTTTATAAGAGTCGGTAAACATCGACCAAAATTTGTGTCTTAGTAGGGTATAACAGACTGACTGAAGAACCCACTGTTATACCTTGGGCGAAACACAATTATTTCTGGAGTTAAGGTCACTTGAACTTTTTAATTGAATTATATTCATTCACTCCACTTAAAACATAAGTAATTTCAATATTTTAATATTTAAATTTCGTCATATTCTTATTATAAAAAACCTGACCACGGGTAATTATTTTCTGGGTGCACGAATTTAAACAAATTCCCCTGGAATAATAAAATTCACAGTATCTTCGTGCTGTGATTTTTATAAGAGTCGGTAAACATCGACCAAAATTTGTGTCTTAGTAGGGTATAACAGACTGACTGAAGAGCCCACTGTTATACCTTGGGCGAAACACAATTATTTCTGGAGTTAAGGTCACTTGAACTTTTTAATTGAATTATATTCATTCACTCCACTTAAAACATAAGTAATTTCAATATTTTAATATTTAAATTTCGTCATATTCTTATTATAAAAAACCTGACCACGGGTAATTATTTTCTGGGTGCACGAATTTAAACAAATTCCACTGGAATAATAAAATTCACAGTATCTTCGTGCTGTGATTTTTATAAGAGTCGGTAAACATCGACCAAAATTTGTGTCTTAGTAGGGTATAACAGACTGACTGAAGAGCCCACTGTTATACCTTGGGCGAAACACAATTATTTCTGGAGTTAAGGTCACTTGAACTTTTTAATTGAATTATATTCATTCACTCCACTTAAAACATAAGTTATTTCAATATTTTAATATTTAAATTTCGTCATATTCTTATTATAAAAAACCTGACCACGGGTAATTATTTTCTGGGTGCACGAATTTAAACAAATTCCCCTGGAATAATAAAATTCACAGTATCTTCGTGCTGTGATTTTTATAAGAGTCGGTAAGCATCGACCAAAATTTGTGTCTTAGTAGGGTATAACAGACTGACTGAAGAGCCCACTGTTATACCTTGGGCGAAACACAATTATTTCTGGAGTTAAGGTCACTTGAACTTTTTAATTGAATTATATTCATTCACTCCACTTAAAACATAAGTAATTTCAATATTTTAATATTTAAATTTCGTCATATTCTTATTATAAAAAACCTGACCACGGGTAATTATTTTCTGGGTGCACGAATTTAAACAAATTCCCCTGGAATAATAAAATTCACAGTATCTTCGTGCTGTGATTTTTATAAGAGTCGGTAAACATCGACCAAAATTTGTGTCTTAGTAGGGTATAACAGACTGACTGAAGAGCCCACTGTTATACCTTGGGCGAAACACAATTATTTCTGGAGTTAAGGTCACTTGAACTTTTTAATTGAATTATATTCATTCACTCCACTTAAAACATAAGTAATTTCAATATTTTAATATTTAAATTTCGTCATATTCTTATTATAAAAAACCTGACCACGGGTAATTATTTTCTGGGTGCACGAATTTAAACAAATTCCCCTGGAATAATAAAATTCACAGTATCTTCGTGCTGTGATTTTTATAAGAGTCGGTAAACATCGACCAAAATTTGTGTCTTAGTAGGGTATAACAGACTGACTGAAGAGCCCACTGTTATACCTTGGGCGAAACACAATTATTTCTGGAGTTAAGGTCACTTGAACTTTTTAATTGAATTATATTCATTCACTCCACTTAAAACATAAGTAATTTCAATATTTTAATATTTAAATTTCGTCATATTCTTATTATAAAAAACCTGACCACGGGTAATTATTTTCTGGGTGCACGAATTTAAACAAATTCCCCTGGAATAATAAAATTCACAGTATCTTCGTGCTGTGATTTTTATAAGAGTCGGTAAACATCGACCAAAATTTGTGTCTTAGTAGGGTATAACAGACTGACTGAAGAGCCCACTGTTATACCTTGGGCGAAACACAATTATTTCTGGAGTTAAGGTCACTTGAACTTTTTAGTAATGTAATTGTTTATTAATATTTTGTTTTCTGTTTTAAGTCGCTTTTTAATTAAAAAAGCGACCAAAGGGTCCACTGGGAGCGGCTCAAGGCAAACGACATCGTCCAGTGCAGGAACTGCCAGCGATTTGGACAATTGGCGGTAAACTGTGGGATGGATTACGTCTGCGTAAAGTGCCAGGACAGCCATCCACCAGGGAAGTACCAACGTCAAGGTAAATCCGGACAGGATGTCTGGTGTGCTAACTGCAAAACCAACGGATTTTTTTTTTTTTATATTTAGCATGCGCTAAAGGGGTTGTGAATACCCTTAAAGTGAAAAACACAGCACGAGCGATTAGGTAGGTTGGAGGGGATTTGAAAGGAGAAACCGATGTACATTGGTTTTGAATGTCTGTATATCACAATGGGAGGGGAAGATAGAGCTGGGTAGAGCATTCCACATTCGTGTAGTGCGACTAAAGAAAGAATCTCTGTACTTAACAGTACGTCCAAAGTTGGGCTCAAGGGTAAACTGATGGGCATTCCTAAAAGCGCGAGTATTACGGTTGAATTGTTTAAGGGAAGGAATGCAACTGGCTATTTCAGTACAGCAATGTTTGTTAAAATAACGGTAAAACAACCAAAGGCATGAAACATTTCGACGGTGCTCCAGAGATGTAAACGTTTCCGTTATAGTTCTTTCACCAATCATTTTAAGAGCTCTCTTTTGAATTCTATCCAATATACTGAATTGGGTTATTGGAGCACCTGCCCAAATATGTGAGTTGTACTCAAGTTTTGGACGAATAAAGACTTTGTAGATCACAGCCAGATCAGAGGGGGAGAAAAATTTCTTGCATCGACGGAGAAAACCTAAACACCTAGCAGCATTTTTGGCGATGTCAAATATGTGATCATTCCACAAAAGGTGGTCTGTGACGCACATACCGAGGACTGAAAGCTGTTCAGTTTCCTTTATGCAAGTGCCGCTCATGGATAGCAGCATTGGGGGTGTGTTCCGCTTTAACGACAGGAGACAGCATTGAGTTTTAGAAGCATTAAATTCTACACCGTTTTTTATTCCCCACTGGACAATACTGTCGAGATCAGAATTTAATGAGCTTATCATACGCTGCCGTTCAGGTCCCACATCCGAAGGACATGGATGTGAATCAAGAAACGAATATGAAAAGCTGAGGGTACTGTCGTCAGCAAAACAGTTTAATGGATTAGAAGTTTCAGATAAGAGATCGTTTATGAATATTAGGAAGAGGTTCGGAGACAAAACGGAGCCCTGGGGCACACCAGCATTTATTTTGTGGATTTCAGACTTGAAACCGTCCAATACAACTTGTATTGAGCGGTCCGAAAGGTTATTTCTAATCCAACGAAGAAGGGATTCATCGATACCAAATGCACGCATTTTCGATAAGAGAGCTTGATGCCAAACTCTATCAAATGCTTTTGAAATATCAAGCGCAATAATCTTACTTTCTCCAAAACGATGTAAAGATTTGTGCCACTTTTCGGTGAGATATACCATCAGATCACCAGTGGACCTCTTGCTACGAAAGCCGTACTGCCGGTCATTAAGAAGCTTTCGTTCTTCGAGATATTTCTTTAGCTGAAAATTAATCAGCGTTTCCATGACCTTGGAAAGAAGGGACGTAAGCGCAATTGGTCGATAGTTGGAGGGGGAAGAAGACACGCCTTTTTTAGGGACAGGCTGGACAAGTGCTGTTTTCCATCCACTCGGAAAGAGACCAGTAGAGTAGGACAGATGGAAAATCTAACGCAGTGGTTTTGCCAGCGTTGAAGAACACCTCTTCAGAACAATGGGAGGGATACTATCCGGGCCAGCGGATTTGTGAACGTGGAGATCTTTTAGAACTCTAGCAACTGCACGAGTGCGAAAGAAGATTTGTCCCATAAAATCATTTACGCTCTCAAGTACAGGAGGAGTCATAACACTTTCTGGCAGCGTCGAATTAACAGCAAACTGTGCTGCAAGCAAATTGGCTTTATCTTGCGAGCTGACAAAAGGAGTATCATTGAAGACGAGCGTTGGAACCGAGGACGAGGTGGTGTTTCGTAAGTTTTTTACAAATGACCAAAAATTTTTACTACCTTTGGGACATTGTAGTATTTTTTGCCGTAACTTTTGATCATGTAAAAATTTGGTTCGTCGAATATGAACGTTACAGGTCTTTCTAGCTTGTTGAAACTTTATCCGGTTTTCCTCAGTAAGGTTGGCTTTATAACAACGGAAGCTTACTTCTCTGATCCTGATAACCTCTTTACAGCTCGAATCAAACTATGAGTTTTCTTTGGGTTTGATAGATTTTACCCTATTCGGGATAAAATTTCTCATTCCACAATGAATTAAATTTGTGATCATATCTGTACTGGCATCTACGTCACTATCGAGGAAGCGTAGTGACCAGTTAAAGCTCCTGAAAAAATCATTGAGACCGTCCCAGTTGGCCTTCTCATATTGCCAAACGGTTCTCTTGGGAGTTTTTTCTCTAACTGGATTTTGTTGGCATGAGAAATTTGCAGATATGACACAATGGTCTGATGTGCCTAGAGGCGATAATATACTTATAGTATATTTATCAGGGTCAGAGATAAGGAACAATTCTAGAGTGTTAGCAGATTGACCTGCAACGTCAGGAATCCGAGTAGGCTCGTCAACAAGCTGAGTTAAGTTGTTTAACTCAGCAAAAATCTCGGCGTACCTTCCTTCGGGTGTTGTCTGACCCGAATAGCGTAGCCACGAAGAATTATGTACATTGAAATCGCCCGTAACAACGATTTCACTGTGCGGAAAATGGCAAATAATTCTCTGGATGGAGTCGGATAGTGCATCAAGTTCATTGGAAGTCGAATTACCATCCAAACTAGGACTACGATAAACAAAACAAGTATGGATGATGCGCTTATGGATGGTGAATTTAAACCACATGAAATTAAAGTTTGTATTCAAACAAGAACCATATTGTGGTTGAAGCTGATAAGCAACATCGTTTCGAACATACACGGCGAGACCATGATGAGAAAAAAATAAAGGCACTAAGCTATAACCATGTAGGCTGAATTCCGAGTGATCGGTATTTTCCCCTACCTGGGTTTCACTAAGTGCCAAAACAGCTGGCTTGTTTTTCACAGTGTGGACATATGCAGCACAAAAATTCTGCCTAAGTCCCCGAATGTTGCTGTAGTCAACCCTAAAATCACCCGCCATTACGAAAAAACAGACACAAGAAACCAAATCAGACAGTTAACTATACTGTTATCAGTTTTGGGCCCCAAAATAACTTCACAGTACAAATACTACTAGTGTTATGCCTAAATAGCAATTGCACTGATCCGCCCCTAGATACCCAAAATCAATAACAACAATTTATCTGATATGCTTTGGCTCAATCAATTATAAGCATTGTATGGTATGATACATACACACACTGCATATAATGACTAAACCAAAGCACTGTGAGTGATGTGGGAAGGAGAGATAGGAATTTACCGCTGTGTTATGGATAGTTGTAGTTGAGCATCATCATCTTTGATGCATGGGTGCACTTTTTGTTGTTTCTGTTATGCTCTGGCACTGGCACTTGATTTTGATTTGGGTATTTTAAATAATGTGGGCTATTGATTTTTTTTTTTTTGTTTCGCGCGGCGCTACTTGAAGGTGCACTTTTTATTGTTGATTTGCACTAGTACTGTGGCACTTATATGGGCTATTGTGTTTTTTTTTGTTTTCACGGTGAGAACAAAAGAATTATATTAATTTTATAATTTTTTTTTTTTTTTGTTTTGGATTTGAAATACACGGTATTTTTTTTATAATAAGGGGCGATGAAGAGATAAACACTATTGTAGTAATTAATGTGGATACCTAGCCAGCTATAGAGGATGCCAAACCCTAAAGAAGATACAACAAGAAAGAAACCAAGCCAGAAATCACCCAGAAGAAGTGTCGACAGGAGCTCGTCGCCAAGTCAGTCTGCACTTATACTTAGCTAGGTTCTGGGGTGAGTTTGGCGCTGCAATCATAGCAATTAAGAAAACAAAAGTACTCAGTTTAAAAGACTGCAAAGAACAAAGAAACAAAATGTCACAAATCGACAAAACCGTTAACAGTGAGAACGAGCGGGAACCTAAAAGAAAATGTACTGGGACAGTTTTTCAATGCAAAGAAATCCCCATGGGAACAACATTGCTACCCCAAGCAATGGAGGAGAAGTTGGAAATATGAACATCTCGGCCCTGAAAGATTTAATAATTTCATCAGTTTCACTGCTTTAGACGATAAGCTTAAGGACATGCCCATGAAATCCGACATCGCCAGCATTGTCCTTGATATACAAGCTTTGCAACAGAGCAACTCATCATTGCAATCAGAACTTCAACAGGTGGCAGCTAAATGTAACTCCTTGGAGCACAGGGAGAATTTTTAGAGTCTAAGACGAACGAGATGAACATTGTTATGCATATAACGGAAAATGGAGTAAGCCCTACGGTGAAAGCGAAGGAAGTTTGTATGGGGTTGTTAGAGACCAACGATTTAAGTATGGTTATGGACACCCAATTAATACGTGGTAGAGACTCTTCCATATCGAACGTATTGGTTAAATTGAGACAGAAAGATGATGTCCGATGGGTGCTGGTAGCGAAAATCAAAGTCCGTGACTCAGGAATATCGATTCACAAGGACTACATGGCAGCTTCGCGAAACAACGGAAACTTCTTTTCGAACTCAAAAAGGACATAAGTAATAAAGTTAAATTGCTGAAAATAGATATTCGCGGACAAACATTATTTGTAGAAGGTAGATAGGAAATTTTTTGTCTTCCTTTTACGCCCTTCTGGCCTAGAAACTAAAAATCGCCGGCAACTCAGTTTCCTTGTGTGAAAGGGGTCACGAATGCAGAATGACAGTACTCAACCAGCTGATCGCTGACAGCTCACATGGGCGCGGTCAGGGAACTAATAATAAAGGTGGATACACATTGAATGACTCCGTGGGCAGTGGACCCGTGCGAGGCGGACCCGCAACAAGCAGTAATGCGTTATCGCATCATAATTTTTAATTTTAATGCCGTCTGTCTCAAAGTCAATAAGAATAAATGTAATAATTCTTTCATATAATATTGATGGTTTAGGTAATAAGCCAATATTCAATGATTTTTATATGTTTATTCACCAAAATGATGTATTTTTTTTGTATGAAACTTATCTTACTGATATTAACCCTACTAATTCCGTTAACAAATTTGATAACTACGAACTTAAAATAATACTAGCTATTAAAACACATAATAAAGGAAGAGCCAGTGGAGGATGCATCTTTGGTTTTAAGAAAGCGATGTCAAATTATAAATGCAAATATGAGCTATTTGGCGATACAACTTATGTTTCAATGAAACTCGAGGAGAAAAAGCTTCATATTCTTCCAACTTATTTGAATTGCAACCATTGGGATAGAGATTTTGAAAATCTAAAAAAAGCGCTTTTGTGTGGATATATATTTAATACTCTGCTAATTGGTGATTTAAACGCAAGAGTAGGGGAAGTGCATGGATCAGAAAACGAAAGAGCTGGAATAAACCGACAGACTAAGGATACAACAAATAATACAAGAGGCAACAAGTTAATGGACCTTTGTAATTCATTTGGGCTGCGTCTACAAAATGGAACCAGTTCAAGTGATCGCGAAGGTGAATTTACGTTTGTGGGAAACCAAAGGGCATCCGTGATCGACTACAGCTTCTTCTCGGGTAAATGGAGTAGATATGTTCCCGATTTTGAGGTGCCTCAGGTCCAATATTCTGATCATATGCCAATAACAGTTACACTGAATGCATCAGAAGCGGAAAATGCATAAAATGAGGAGATGATGCTTGTACCCAAAACTATCTGGAAAAACTCAAAAGCAGAAAAGCAGAAGTAACTTGGATGTATATCTTGAAGAACATAAGATCACAGAATTAGGGCAAGTGGATCAAGCGATAAAACAGTCGATAGTCAATCCAGAATACCAATGACCTTTAAGCAACCATGGTTTGATGTGGAGTGTATGAAGGCGAGAAAGATATCCTATTCGTGGCCAAGAGCATTTCGGAAGTACAACGATAGATACATAAAAGATCTATATATAAAGGCGAATACGAGCTTTAAAAACTTTGGTATGACAAAAAGAAGATGTTTGAAAAAGCAGAAGCTAAGAAATTGTCTCAGGCCAGGAATTCATTCGAATTTTGGAGTTTGGCTCGAAAAATTAATGGTATATAATAAACAAAGACTTGAATACAAATGCACTAAAGCTTCATTTTGAAAAACTATTAAGCCCATCTGCGGATAATCCAAACGTATGGCACTACAGTGCACCAGGGTTATGGAAGGATAACCGACGCGGAAATAATACTGGCTGTGAATAAACTTGAAGATGGAAAAGCGGCGGGCGCAGACCGGAGATATAGAGTACGCTGGAACACAGATTAGAGCGTTACTTTTTGCTGACGATATAGTTATATTGGCATATTCACCGCAGTCTATACAGCTTATGATGAATAGGCTATTTGACTACTGTAGATTGTGGAACCTTAGCGTTAATCTTATCAGGTGGAAAGTACTAATATTTAAAAAAGGAGGAGAAAGAGCCTGCTCTAACGAAAAATGGGTTTTGAATGGTGAAATGGTGGAATTAGTTAAGGAGTATAAATATCTGGGAATCCTATTCACCAAAAATCTAAAAATGGAAAAAACATCCTAAGAAAAACTCCCGCAAGCTAAAACAGCCATCAATATGACAAGGACAAAGTGCTTAAGCAACAAGAATGTGGCCCTCAGCAGCAAGTACAAGGTATTTAAGGCAGTAGCAGAATCAATACTATTCTACGGAGCACAAGTCTGGGTTGGGAAAGAATATGAGACAGTAGAGAAGCTTCTTCGATTCTATATAAAAAGGACTTTTCATCTACCTCCTAACTCTCCAAATTATATGCTAATGTTGGAAACTGGTCTGTGGCTACTTTTTGTCAAAACTTTAAAGTTACAAGTGGATTATATCATCAAAGTTTTTAATATGCCTAATCATCGGCTGCCGAAAAAAGTCGCGCTTCAAGCTATTCTTAAAAAAAGTAGCTGGAATAACGAATGGACGGAGCTAGCATTACAAAATGATTTTGAATTAAATCTTGATTTGAGAGAACTAGGAAGCTGGGAGTCCACTTTGTATCAACTCATCACACGTGTTGATGAACAGACAAGGGTTAGGTATGAGCAGCAAGCCACGGAGTCGATATATAGAAACACATACAGCCAACTAAACTACGCCAAGCATGAGTGCAACTATTTCAGCGACCGTTTCACGATAGAAGAGATCTCAATGATTTTCCGTTTAAGGGGACTAAATTTTATACCGCACCGAGAAGACCTTCCTATTTTATGTAGTATGTGTAATTTAGATGAACGCGAAGATGTATATCACTTCATTGGAAGATGTTCAATGCTACGGGAGACAAGGAAAAATATCCTGGGTGAAGATTATATATCCAACGAAGGTGTAAAACTACTTTTAAATCAAATGAACGTGGCAGAACTGTTCGAATATTGTAAGATAGCTCTTTCGTATCGAAACAAAACAATAACAGAATATTTTTAAATAAATTAAAATAAAAAAAAAAATTAAATTTAAAGAACTTAAAATTTTATTCAATTATTTGTATAAACTATATTTTAGGCAGGCAGATGGCACAGCCATGCACTTAAGATTTATGTACATTATGTAATTATAATTTAATTTAATTTATAAAATTTAAAACAAATAAATCTAAATCTAATCTAAATCTACTAAACCATCCACCAGTTTTGCAGCTATCACAAAAAGAAACACCGTCCCTCAACCAAAAACAAAGCCAGTCGTGAAGTCAGCATCCCAGACAAATCAGCCACCAATGAAGCCCCCAATGAAGACGCCAAAGAAGACAACAGTCCCAAATCTACCAAAAACTCCAACTCGAATCTAACAAAGGAAGTCAGTCGGATTTTCGGATCCGATCTTTCCTCTGTTATGAATAAAGCCCGTAACGCCGTGCCAACTAACTACACCAAGTTGAGCGAAGAACAGAAGTCCGTGGCGCTGGCCACTTTCATCTTTACTCTATGCAGCGCGTAATGCGCATACAAAAACTGCGCATAGTGGCTTATAACGTTAACTCGTTATTTCGCCTAGTCAAAAGAACAGCATTCAACCTGCTCCTAAAGGAGAAGAACCCGGACATCGCCATCATCAGCGAGACTAACGTCACGAAGAGGAACAACATTGATTTCGCCAACTACTGGACCTTCAGAACTGACAAGAGAGAGGGAAAGGTAGGAACTGCTCTCTATCTTCGAAACAAATTTGCCCACTGTGCCACCGAAGTAGCCACCTTGGGCCTAAAATGCTTTGAAGCCACCGCCATCATACTACAGCTTGAATTGGATGAATCCCTCACCATCTTTAGCATTTACAAAAAATGCTCGGCAAATACGGAAGACATAAAGCACGATCTTCAGATACTAAGCCAAACGGTCAGCAAAAGCACTTACGGCCTCATCGAGGGCGACTTTAATGCGAGACATCAACGATGGATGGATACCCAAGACAGCAACGATGGCAACCCTATTGTAAGCCGGATGGACGACAAGAGTGATCAGCATTCACTGGACATCGTATCCCAACCGAAACCTACCTTTCCCAGAACCCCGTCAACGTTGAACTTTCATCTCGCAACTTCGAACCTGGTATTTGTTCTGCCAGAGTTGCGTAACTACGTCTGTACGACTCTCAACAGTGACTCGGATCATGAAGCTGTGTTGCTGGCAATTAACCTTCGGCTACAAATCATCTCCACCAGCCTACCCGAGGAGTATTTCAATTACTCAAAGCTTGATACTAATAAGCTACAAAGAGACGTCGATCAAAGGATCACCTTACCTCCAACAAACAGGAACCCCCTTAACTCCGAGATCAACACCGCTATAGAGGATTTGAAGGGAGCACTCACCAATGCTCTTGGTAACCAGAGGCAGTGGAGAAACTCACGGGATAGATACTAACATCTTCCCATTTTCATCCAAAACCTCTTCCATCACAGACAGCGGCTTAGGAAGCGGCTACAACGGATTCACCAAAGAGATTTCAACACCATCAACGGCAACTACCAATCTGTGTTGAGCGAGCTCAAGTGTGTTAGCATCATGTTCACGAACTCAGTACAGCACTACAACGATGTTCAGCTACAGAAGAGACTCCAAGCCATCAAACCTGGACCCGAAGCTTTCAAGAAGATCAACAGTGTAATCGGGAAGAAGCCTTCATTGCCTGCAACCATCACATTCGCTAACACTGAGGCTACAACCAACGAAGATAAGGCCAAAGCCTTTGCGGACTATTAAAGTCCTTAAAAGGCTTCCACAGTTGGTTATTATCTTTCTGGCGATTCTCCTCAACAACTGCTATTTCCCAAGCAAATGGAAACTGGCAAAAATTGTCGCTATCCCGAAAAAGGGCAACAACAATGACGTCTCTGGATATAGGCCAAACTCTCTCCGCTGCAACCTGAGCAAGATACTAGAAGAACTGATTCTCGAACCACTCAAAACTTTCTTGAAAAATTACGGCATAGTCTCCGATATGCAGTTCGGCTTCTGGCAGAAGCACTCCACCCTTCATCCTCTACTGAAACTGCAACATGATATTGCGTTCTCTCTCAACTGCCACCAGGTAACTGTCGGATGCTTTCTATATATCGAAAAAGCATTCGACACTGTCTGGGTACGAGGACTTATTCATAAGCTCAACCTTTTTTATTTTCCAGCCAATCTTATAAAAATAATTTATAACTTTCTTCATTCCAGGTCATTTTACGTTCAAATAGGAAGCTGCCAATCTACAACAAGGACAATAAGAGCTGAAGTTGCTCAAGGATCCAAACTTGGGCCAGTCCTCTTCAACTTCCTTACACCAGACCAGCTACAGCCGGAAAACGCACAGACTCTCCTGTTTGCCGATGACTCTCTGACATACGCCAAGTCCATCTCTCCAATACTTGCTGCAAGAAGAGTTGAAGCCCACATTGGACAACTCTACGAGTCCTACCAGCGCTGGGGCTTCAAAATAAACTCAGCCAAATCTGAACTAATATGTTTCAGACGACCAGTCTTCCTAACGGAACACAGCTTGCAGCCAGCAAAAATGTTAAATACTTGGGAACAACAAACTGCTATGGTTCAATCCTCACGCAGAAACTGTCCTTAAAAAAGCAAACTTCGCCTTCCACCGCATTCATCCGCTCATGCGAAAGCAGAACGGACTTAGTCAGAAGACAAAGCTACTCCTCTACAAACAGCTAATTAGGCCGATCATCACCTACTGTTTCCCCATCTGGTATACGGGGACAAAATCTCATATCAACAAACTGGCAGTATTCGAGAGGAAGATCTTGCGGCTATGCACAGGATTGCATTACGACAGGATACGCAGGAAACACGTGAGCAACATACGACTCTATGAAGAAGCCAAGATAATTCAACTGGACGGAAACCTCATCCAATCCAGCCGAAGTTGCCTGCAGAATACAACCAACCACCCGAACCCTCTGTTAGAAAGAGTGATAACCTAACAGATACATCCTGACCAGTGGTACCTCACAGCAATGGAACTTCTGGATGAGGAACTGATATCAACGATCGACGAAGGGAACATCCCCTTCTACGCTGAGCCAGCGTCAGCTCACTACCGTGGCATGACATGACAACCGGACCTGAACAACCCGAGAGAAGTAGCTGCCAATATATGCTTAAAATATATTTTTAAAACCCAATGACAACCAAATGTAAATTAAGCTTAAAATAATAAACAATGTAAAAAAGTTAGGCCCCTTCTGTGCCAACATATTATTAAGAAATACCAATGTATACTTTAAGAAAACTAACGTTAAGCAAATTGTAAATACTAAAATTTTTGTTTAACCTTGGAGATTTTTTAACAGAAGAATTTTATTACATTGGGTCCCTACATCATGGTCCCCCTTATATTTTTACTGCTTAACGTTACGCATGATCGCCTTTTTTAATTAACTTGGACTTCGGACACAGTTTTCATTACTTTTACCACGCGATTTTATTGCTTTTTAATGATTTTATTGCTTTTTGACGACCTTATATAATATCCTTGACTCCTTTATGGCCCCATTAGGTCTCAACACCCGGTTTATATAACTACTCCAATGACCTCTATCAACAACTGCGTTAGCTTCCCTTTCTCGTCAGAAAAGGATATTATTTCGAAATTATTTCTCCATCGAAAAATGTGGTCAGTGTTGAGAATTCAAATGTCAGCCCGTTTATCTTAAAATAGCCGCATAAAAATGAGTTCTCCATATCTACATTCTGGTAAAATAAATTATGAATTTTGATGAGTTAACAAACGAAACAAATGGAATGGGTATACGTTAATCTATGAGCTTTTGGATTATACATCAATATCGCTTCTTAATTACACATACAACGAAGTTGTAAACCTCATTTATGTATGTATAAGCACTTCTACTAGCTGTCCTGGCATAGATACAAACATTATAAACGTTACCAACAGAAAGAGAAACGCGTCGGCCATACATGTCTTATTTTCTTTAAGTACATGCATATACTCTTCCAAAACAAAAAGAATTTATGGAGGTGCTGTTTCTGGAATTAAGTTACTACAAACAAATATAGACCAAGCGGTGACGTGCCTTTTCTTCGCTTTGTTGCCAAACTGTGGGCCCAACAACAGTCTTCTTTTATAAAAGGAAACGAATAAAAAAATTTAAAAAAAGGAATTATTTATTGATTTTCGATTGAATTATTTTCTGATTTCATTGATGTTTTCTAATACAGAAGGATGTACTATAAACAATGTCTGTATTTTGTGCTAAACAGATGTGCCGTGTTTTTGATGCAGCGAAAATATAATTTACACAGGTTCTTATGGGAGCAGATTCACTCAAAGTCTGCATGCAGCGCATCGCTGCACGATATCTCTATTTCTTAATTTGCTGCGCAGCATCATTGCAGCTAAGGTACACATATTAAAGGTAATATCCTTAGCCTATTTATTTTCGTTCAGTTCTGCGCATGTGTCAAAATCAATAGTAAAACAAATTAGTCACAACAAATTTGTTTTTGTTTACTGTGTATTGGCAGAATGGACAGCCATCTTGAAATGCGCAATATAATACCTTAGATATGTGTACTGTGCATTGCAGCCACAACAGCAAAGAAAAAATTTTTAAATAATTGGTATTTGGCATTACTCATATTGACATCACGTGCCATTCTTTCAAAAAAATTGTTTGTGTTGGTGATTTTTTTTAAGAATCCATGAAGCCGGCGTTGCTATCCTGACATCGTCCAACGAAGAAAATCTCGTTCCAACACTATATTGTGTCACATCGGCAACTCTTTGCTTTCATGTGTTTGTTTGACACAACTATGCATCATGAATGTCAGAAACTATGCACATGTGTTTCGTGTGCGTTGCTATCCTGACATCGTCCAATAAAGAAAATCTCGTTCCAACACTATATTGTGTCACATCGGCAACTCTTTGCTTTCATGTATTTGTTTGACACAACTATGCATCATGAATGTCAGAAACTATGCACATGTGTTTAGTGTGCAGCTCTGCATGCATAGATGCGTGCAGATTCGGTGCACATCTGTTTTAGCCAGATGATCGCATAGCTGCGTGCACCCTCCGCACCTTGCTCCATTAAAAAAAGAGCATTTTCTCAATGAATTAACACCCCTATTGCGATTGTCAAGTACTGATTGATCGATGATAAATATTGAAATGTTGCATCTTAGAAGGCAATTTATTCAATATCTAATAAACAATTCATCGTTCTTAATAAATTTAAAAAAAAATCCTGTAACATTTTAGCTCATTTGATTAACGTTAACCCGGCCCCCAAGATGTTTGAAGTTTCATATGGGAAATCTCACGTATTTTTGTACATCCAACTTTAAAAATTCATAACTTTAAGCTGGCTTTAGACTTTCGTTCTTCATTCGGTGTCCGTTGTTCGGTGTTCGTTCTTCTCTCAACATCGAACAACGAAGAAAGCATTCACATTAGAAAGTTAAACTCTATTTACAAAATTGATTATTTATATAACTAGGCTTCTTGTGCCATTCAGTATTTAAAAAATCTTTGAAAATGTCCCTACATTTAAACAGTTTTCGCATTTAAACACAAGTTTTTCGGGTAACAACGAACAACGAACACCGAAATTTCTGACCTGATTTGAATTTGCACGTTTTTCATTCGTTCTTATTTCGTTGTTCGGTTTTCTCATTTACATTTTCGTTGTTCCGTGAACGAACAACAACGAACAACGTACACCGATGATAACACCGAAAGTCTAAAGCCAGCTTTAGTAATGATTATAAAGATTATAAGGAAATTGAATTTTTGCACACATGTAGTATTTTTTGTCATGTTTAAAAAAATGTATTAATACAAAAATTTACAATATCTATAAAAAATTTAAATTAAATAAAAAAATATATTTTTGTTTAGTGGCTATAAGTAGGGAAATAATTGTTGTATATTTTGTTCTTATACATTTTTATAAATATGAAAAAAGTGACTACATGTGGACCAAAAATCAATCAGGGGAAAAACGGCTTAAGTGCACTCAAATTGATTCCGAGAAAAACGATAATATTAAACTTATATTTCTAAACAAATGCTAAATTCTAATGAAAATTAAATAAAGGATGAAAATATTTTTTCCAATTAAATGTATTTATTTATACAACACAATTTGGATTTACAAGAATACATGGGATTTCCCATATACATCTTCAGACGTCTACGGGGCCAGGTTAACGTTATTTATTTAGAACAAATTAGGGGGGTGCGTCATTCAAAATAAGACTACATAATATGAAAATTAACAATCTTAAAATAATACTTTGGCAATTTAAGAATCTTACATCTTTTTAACGAAGCATTTCTTTGAATTGCTTGACTCGTTTCTCTAGGGGTACTAAGGCACGTTCTTTCGCTGCACGGACTTCTGCCTCAATTGCCGCATCATTGGCTGCTTCATTTGGTGATTTCTTTACAGCTTTTACATCTAAAATATTAAAAACATTGGACACAATTCAAAACATGAACTAGAGTTGAAGGATTTTCTGATTTGTATGGTTTCACCACTCTTGTTGCTTACGTCTAACACTGTAGTGGCCGTTTTCTTTTCCTTCTCTTTCTTTTTCTTCTCAATTTCGGCAGCTAAATCTGCAGCTTTCTCCTAAGACTCCTTCAATTCGACCAGTTGCAAAGTTTGATCGGCAGCAGCTGCTTTTACTGCATTATTATACGCTTCAGAAGGATCAAATGGTTTTGGGGCCTGTTCGCCCATATGCATATGTGAGTTTGGGAGAATGTGATGAGCTTGGTTCATTGGGGGTGGAACAACGGTCTGTGGGAAGGCACCTGAATGTGCTGCCGGCTCCTTCTGTGTTATTAAAAAAAAACTTGCATTAAATAATGAGACTATTGAAAAATAAGACTTTTTTGTTTGATTACATTTTTGGACATTCAGCACATTCGTAGGGTTTTTCTGCTGTGTACTCTCTGATGATAGGTAAGATTAATTTTTTGAACGAATTTTTAACCACATATATCACAGCTGATTTTTATTATCACTATGGATTTTCCTGTGCATCCACATGCTTCCCAGTTTCAAACTAAAAATCAGCTGCACATTTGCCCTGCAATCGAAAAGTAAGCGAATTTTCTTACATCTTTCTTACCCATCGATTTTGTAGTCGCTGGTCTACCAGTGGACGATGACGGATGATGGGAAGTTGGATGATTTTATTGCGTTGACATTTTATCCAAGACGTGAACGTGCACCCAGCATTTACGTCAGACATTTGGATCTGTAACCACAGCACAGTAGCCAGAAATGTTTTTCCAACTGGGGTGTAATATCCACCAATATAAAAAAAACTCGCACTTTTTGTACGTAGAAGTAGTAGTAGAACTTTATTACTTTATTTATTTATATTGCACGCATCTATGCATGCAGAGCTGCACAAGAAACACGAGGTGCATAGTTTCTGACATTCATAATGCATAGTTAAAGTCAAACAAATACATGAAAGCACAGCGTTGCCGATGTGACACAATAGTGTTGGAACGAGGTTTTATTCGTTGGACGATAGCAGGATGGCAACGCCGGCTTCATGGATTCTTAAAAAAAAAATCACCAACACAAACAATTTTTTTTTGAATGAACGGCAGGTGATGTAATGCCAAATACCAATTATTTAAGATTTTTTTCTTTGCTGTTGTGGCTGCAATGATGCTGCGCAGCAAATTTAGAAATAGACACATCGTGCAGCGCTGCGCTGCATGCAGCTCTTGAGTGAATCTGCTTCCATAAGAACCTGTGTAAATTATATACGCTGCATGGAAAAAGCTGCACATCTGTTTAACCCATTACTTTCAATTTACATTTACAAATCAACATGAGTTAATTCACTTAAACTAGTTAGAAGATTGGCGACTTATATTTGGTCTGGCTACACAATTGTCAATTGTTTTATTTCTGTTTTGTTTATTCTGATAAAGAAAAGTTAAAAAAATATTTTGTACGATGTACGGTTGTAATTTGACAGGAGGCACCATACATAAATCATTATAACGATGATTTATGGTGTTTTAAAAGATTTATCTATGGCAGGCACTCTATAATATTGTTATACTGTTATATACAGTAATACAAAAAACCCATAGCAACGCATTATTACAGTTCTTCAAATAGAGTCAACCACTGATCTCTATAACACACTGGATAGTGGAATCCCTATACGTATAACAGTTTTTTTGAAGCAAATTGAATCTGACAATTGTATCCTTGCACACTTTTGTCTCTTTTTTTTACCGAAGGAAAGAAAGAGATAGTTTTTTATCATCACAAAAAATCGTACATTGATATCAGCTGTTTGTTTGACATCACTGGTTTGGTTTGTTTGTAGTACAAACGCAAACGAAAACAAAACATAAATAAAATTGTTTAAGTTGCTATTGTTTTCCATTAATTTAAATAAGTGTTCATTAACAATTGTAATATTTCTCTCAAACTTAAATACATGTTGAAGAAATTCAGTTTAAGAATTGTTTCTGCGTATTTAACAGATAAAATATATACCGAGCGTTCGTTTTCCGTAGTACGCGTCTTATAAAATGTTATAAAATTAAAATTGTTAATTAAATTAAAAGTATCTCAGCCTGTTTGGCTTGGATTTCTTCTTCGAGTTTGATTTTCTCGGTTTGTTCCATGTGTTTAGCCTCTTCGAGACGTTGCAACATTGATTGTAGCTCCATTTCCAGTCGAGCTCGTCCTTTGCCGCTTGCAATTGTTTTAATTGCTCTTCAAGACGAGGAATCATCTCTTGTGCCTCCATGAGGTCCTTTTGTGAACGTTCCATTTCCTCTTGCATGTGCTTGAGACGGTCTTCGTATTCCTGTTGTTTCTTTTCGGCGCGTTCGCGGGCTGCCAGAGCCAATGGCAGCTTTTCTCGTTCCTGTTGCTTGGCATTCTTCTCCTCCCTGGCTTGTGCTTTCATTTGTTGGGCATCAATTGTGTCTGGTTTGCGACGACGCATATACAATTCATGGTTACCCATGCATAGGGCCAAAATTCTCTTATTGATCCTGACGCGTGGGGTAAAGAACACAAAGTCGGGCGCTTTTTTGTCAATTGGTTTAATGATGAAGTGCTATTCTGAGAATGAAATATTGCTGATCTCAGACCATGGGAATCCAATTTTTGGAGTTAGCTTGTCTTCCTGTTCGTAGATGCTCAAACCAAGAGCATCCACACCCAACCACAAGTCAGTTCCTTTTTTGTTGCGGATCTCGAAATAATTTACTCCGTACTATGAAAAAATCAATTAAAATCTTTTTTTTTATGATCTATTATAAATAACTTACTTACTCACTCGCGAAAAACATCAGCTAATAAAAAAATGTAAACAAAAACCACCATTTTAATACAATTTAAACTGTTATAAACTAAAAAAAAATTGACAACTATCAACAGTTGTATCCTTGCACTGTTATAATTTTCCTTCAATTTGCTTCAAGATTTTTATATGAATCCACTATCCAGTGTATTATAGAGATCAGTGGAGTCAACCCATGGTATAAAGAATATGGTATTCTTTATACCATGGAGTCAACGCCAGCGTTACTTCTGAGAATATTAGAAAAGAGTCAAAAAAAAGGAGTCTTGGGCGAAAAAAGAGTCCTCCATAAAATTGTAGTAAAATGTATTTTTAAACGTTATAAGTCAATAAGTTTCTTAAAACTAAATATATTTGTAAGACAATTCTTTTCTGTATTTTAGAATTAAATTTGAGTCTGGAGTCCAGTCTACAATTGGCTCATCCTCCAGCAAAATAAATGCAGAAAGCATTGAGTTACGAGTGTCTTCCTTAAGGCGTAAGCGGTTTGTAACTTCATTTTTAATTAAAGCTAATTTGGAAACAATTCTTTCAGCGCAAGCGCTGCTATGGGCTAAAGTCAGTATTTTTATAACAAATTCATATACATTTTTGAACAAAAACTCATCTTTGCTTGGACCTTATTACTTTTGGATCTTAATATTTTAAAACTGAAAGCTTACTGTCGTTTAAATTAATACGTAATATTATTTGGTCGCAGACTATTTGGTAATACTTAAGAGCATTACTTTTTATTAGATTTACTTCATCCTCAGGAATATTTTGGCTTTTAATGATATTTTGAGCTGTGTGCCCAGTATATACATATATGTATATCCTTTAAATGTTTAACATTGGAAAAGTTTTATAGTCGACTTTATGGTGTTCAATACCAAACAAAAAAAATGCTTTTTGACAAAATTTTGAAAATTAGTGAGAGCACATCTTTGACTGATGAAAGGAGATATATTATTTGGGATGACTCACTTTGAAAGTTTTTATTTAACTTATTCATAACTTTTAAGTCCGGGACACACAGGACGTGGTCGGTGGTACGGTCAGAACGCGTCGTTGACCGCCGCGTTCTATAATGTCAGACAGAACGCTGTCAGCTTTCGGCGTTCTAGTTTCGTATGTGATTTTCTGTTGAGCAGATGGTTGGAGTGCAGCAGTATAATGAAAACAAAAAATATGAGCAGCAGCAGCAGTTCTGACAAAGTGCTTCTTCTGCTTACACTTGCAACCAGAAAAAACGAAAATGGGTTCATGAGATAAACCAAAAAAAAAGCTATTTCTTCCCCATGTCTTCGCATTTTAGCAACATCTTAATTCTCCGGGTGCTTGCAATCATATATGAATATGTTTGTTGGAACTAATTCGATCAGTACTTTAATGTCACACATATTATTTTCTTTTTAATTTAAAATTGGAAAAGAAAACGAATAAAAATAAATTAAAGAGAATTACCAAAATCAATACAAATTAATAATCTCACATGCAGCTGTTTTCAGAGGTTTGTTTTGACGTTTGGTCTTTTTTGACGCTTGACCGTCGCGTTCTGTGTAAAAATTTACAAAATAAATTTGCCCGTCGCGTTCTATTCTTCGCCGCTTGACTTGGCCGCGTTCTGTTTGAACAACAACAAGTGATTCTACACAAGACAAGGAACGCGACAGTCTGGCGGTCGACATTTTTGATGGTCGCGTTCCTTGTCTTGTGTAGAATCACTTGTTGTTGTTCAAACAGAACGCTGTCAAATCAAGCGGCGAAGAATAGAACGTGACGGGCATATTTATTTTGTAAATTTTTACAAAGAACGCGACGGTCAAGCGTCAAAAAAGACCAAACGTCAAAACAAACCTCTGAAAACAGCTGCGTGTGACATAATTTGTTTGTATTGACTTTGGTAATTCTCTTTAATTTATTTTTATTCGTTTTCTTTTCCAATTTTAAGGCAAATTAAAAAGAAGATAATATGTGTGACATTGAAGTTCTAATCAAATTAGTTTCAACAAACATATTCATATATGATTGCGAGCACCCGGAAAATAAAGATATTGCTAAAAAGACAACGACATGGGGAAGAAATAGCTTCTTTTTTGGTTTATCTCATGAACCCATTTTCGTTTTTTTTCTGGTTGGAAGTGTTAGCAGAAGTTGCACTTCATCTTCGACAGAACTGCTGCTGCTCATATTTTTGTTTTCATTATACTGCTGCAATCTGACCACTGCTCAACAGAAAAACACATACGAAACTAGAACGCCGAAAGCTTACCGTGTTCTATCTGACATAAGGCGTGTTTTTTAGTGCCCTCTATGTTAGCTTAAACAAAATTTCCATGTAAAATACAACAACAAATGTGCTTAGTTCGCGGCGATAAACATCTCTGCTTAAGAATTAAGCTAAAATAAAAACAGTGCTTCCATACACATTTATCCGATGAATTCTCAACAAATGTCAAAAATTCATCCAAAAATTCATTTATTTGGCAGATGGATCTTGAAGAACGGGTCGACTGATTGTACAAAAGATGACAGAAAAAAAGATAAAAGCCAAAGTTTTTTTTATTTGTTAAATTATCGGGTTTTTCAATAAGAGCGCTATAAAAGTTTTTTTTTAAATAAAACAAAAACAGTTCTGGATATCAATGAAATTCTTTTGCATGGCCACCACGGGCACGCCTGCAGAAGTCCAGACACTAAACCCAATTTTCGACTGTTTTCAAGCATAAATCGGCCGATACTGCTGCAATTTCACGTTCGATATTCGTACGAAGTTCACTAATCGTCGCTGGCTTGTTGGCATAGACCATAGACTTGACGTAGCCCCACAGGAAAAAGTCTAACGGCGTCAAATCGCACGACCGTCGCGTTCTTTGTCTTGTGTAGAATCACTTGTTGTCGTTCGTTCGCGGTCAAGTCAAACGGCGAAGAATAGAACGCGTCGGGAAAATGACATGGATCAGGCTTGAAGAGAATTACCAAAATCAATACAAAATAATTATGCCACATGCAGCTGTTTTCAGATGTTTGTTTTGACGTTTAGTCTTTTTTGACGCTTGACCGTCGCGTTCTTTGTAAAAATTTACAAAATAAATTTGACCGTCGCGTTCTTTTCTTCGCCGCTTGACTTGACCGCGTTCTGTTTGAACAACAACAAGTGATTCTACACTAGACAAAGAACGCGACGGTCAAAAATGTCGACCGCACCGCCAGACCGCGTCCTGTGTGTCCCGGCCTTTAAGCTTCTTTTAAGCCTAGTACGCTGCTGATGAGAAACGAAAAATCCCATACAAAAATGACATGATGAAATCATAAACGAAAAATTTCGTTGTGCTTTTCGTTCTGTGGTACGCTGTTCGACCAGTGACATTGATTATTATACCAGATTATTTTGACAGGTCTCCACTCTCTTTTCGCAATGAATTAATTGCCCGGACCATTAATTTTGTGCGGAAAAATGACATTTGGGTTTGTTCGCTATTTTATTTGTTATTTCTTTCATTACAGCACTGTTTTTTTGATTTTTTCGTTAAATTTCGATTTATTTCCAATTTATTTAACCTCTCCATGAATATTTTTCCGCTTTGTTTTTGTAAGCATTTCGTTATCTTTTTGGAGGCCGCCGGAAAATTTCGTTTCGCATCAGCAGCGTACTAGGCTTTAAGCTGGCCATACACGACCGAGCCGAACGGCTCGGAACCAATTTAGTTCGTGGTTTTCCGACTGGCTGAATATCAAAATGGTTCGGCGCTGAACCTTTTTGACATTTATCCAGTACAAAATGATCGGAGCCAATTGGCTCCGAGCCGTTCGGCTCTGTCGTGTATGGCCAGCTTTAGACATTCGGTGTTATCTTCGTACACGGAACAACGAAAATGTAAATGATGAAACCGAACAACGAACTAAGAACGAATGGAGAACGTGCAAATTCACATCAGGCCAGAAATTTCGGCGTTTGTTGTTCGTTGTTACCCAAACAATGTGTGTTTTAATGCGAAAACTGTTTAAATGAACATTGACTTTTAGTGTCGTGCAATTTGTAGGGACATTTTCGAAGTTTTTTAAATCAATAAATGGCACTAGAAGCCTAGGTATATTAATAAACAATTTTGTAAATAGTTTTTAACTTTCTAATATAAATGCCCAAGCAACACATAAACTCTTGAAGAGTTCTTTGGGTAAATTTATCAGCCCTTAACAAGCTCTTAATTCAATCTTCTTAATACCACTACACTTAACAACCTGTTAGTTTTCTCTCTAAAAGTGTTGTTTGTTTTAACTATTACAAAAACGTCTTTTTAACATCCTAAAAACCTCTTTGGTAAATATTTTTATATTATCTCTTAATATATCCTCTTTTAAACCTCTATAAATGGAGCAAGTTCAGAGTTTAATAAGAGTATTTCATTTTCCTCTTTCAAATACATATTGAAAATATTTTTTAGATGTTTTTATTAAAACATCTTTATAAGTACTTAACAACTCATCTTCAAGTAGTTTTTATTTTATCTTTAAAGAAGGTTATTAAAAAAAACTTTTTTGTTTCGTCTTGTCTTTGACAGTTCTAATTTGCTCTCTATTCCTTCCATGTTTTTTGTGTTATTAAAATGAAGAAATCACCGAAAAGTTGTTTGGACATCTGGAAATTAAAAAAGAAATCAGGCAATTACAAGAAATTAAGGGCAAAACAAATTGATGAACAGGTCAAGTCCTAATCAGGGCTCCTGGTACTAATCATGATTCACAATCTCAGCAAAATATTTATCCTTCAAACGACGAAAATGAATTTGATACCAGAGATATTGAAAATGGAAATAACCTTTATTCACAAACTCAGCAAAATATTTATCCTTCAGACGACGAAAATGAAATTGATACCAGAGATAATGAAAATGGACAAAATCTTTATTCCTCAGACTGTGACAATGGTCATATTCAGGAATGGGATACATTAATTGGTAGTAGTAATGAACATGAGACTGGAAATTTTGATATCCAACAAATACAAAGAGAAATTTCATGCTGGGCAATAAAAACAAACATCAACCATAATCAATTAAAAGGCCTGTTAGATATATGGAACAATCATGTGCCCTTACCAAATTTGCCAAAAGACCCACGAACAGTCCTAGGAACACCAAGATCATTAGATATAAAAACCGATGGCCAACAACAGTACTGGCACTATGGTCTGAAGAAATCTTTACTAAAAGTTCTTAGCCTATCTCTCAACGTTCCAGAGAAAATATCGCTTATTTTCAATGTTGACGGGTTACCCATTTCAGGTAGCTCAAAACAACAATTTTGGTCTATCCTTTATACTATCCATGAAATGAATCATTTGCATGCCATGACAATCGGAATATTCTATGGCTATGGTAAACCAAAATATTTTATTGCAATCAACCTCAATTATTATTTTCTTATTTCAGAAAAACCTGGTAGCCTTGAGCGGTTTCTAAGACAATTTGTAGACGAGTTAAAGCTCTTATTGGCCAATGGAATCGTTGTTCATGAAAAAAATGTTGGAATAAATATTCGCTGCTTTGTTGCCGATTCTCCAGCTCGTGCATTCTTAAAAGGCAATGCTAGTTACTAAGTTATAAGTTATAACACACGTTTACATTTTTTTAATATTTAGCACAGTGCTAAATTCAAAGAAGAAATTATATCAAACCAGTATTGATTCTCAAAATTTTAAGACCAAATAAGAATGGTTCAAACATTTCTACATTCCAAGTTCCAACCTTCTAAAAAGACTAAAGGTAAGACCGCACACAACTGCAGCGGAACTGCACTTCACGACGCAGCAAAATATTATTTGTATGAAATAGTATGAGCTATATCGCACTAAGCGGCAACTGAACTTCATAAAATTTCATATAAATTATTGTGAATCGCAGTTCCGCTGCAGTGCAGTTCCGCCTAGTGCGGTCTAACTTTAAACGTTTATGTACCTTTTCAAAACTTATCAAAAAGTTGTTGCGTTGGCTCAGTATTAATACTACTCTATTGATAAATCAAACAATCTACCATTTGTTTTGTAAAATATAATAAATATACCCAAAACACTTGGTTCGTACATTTGAATGCTCTAATTTAATCCCACTAAAAAGTAGCATACACGATTTTAAAATCAAAAAAAAAAAAAAAATATATACCTATATAAAAAAAAAACACTTGGTAATTAGTTTTTTTATTTTCCCATCAAAGTAGTAGGTACATAATAAATGTAAAAGTCGAAGCAAAGAATACAAATTTATTGAAATAGAGCTACATAATAGTATACCTACACATATTCAGCCTTATTTATTAACTCGGTTTAGCGGCAGTGTAAAGTTACTCCGACTTTACAACGCCTCTAAACCTGGAAAGCTTATTTAAAAAAAATATATACCAGGAATAGAGGCAGAGTAAGCTAAAACTGGTTCATAGGAGGTTTTAAGCCGGGGTAAAGCCGTTTTAGTATCTAAATTTCATTTTGACATGACATCGTCTGAAATGAAAGAGAAGTGCAAACAATTTTGTTCCTGTTTTTTTTACTACGAAAGAATGGATATTTATTTTATACTAATACATCATTTAAATTCTTTAAACGGTTTAACTAACATTACTGGAAGAAGAAGGCCAAAACAGTACAAAACTGCTTTAGATCCCATGAAACTGAGGGATTATTAGTTGTCGGAGAAATATCTACATTATGAACATAAACCAAAATATTTATTTTTGTCTGTTTTATTCTGGAAATTATATTATGTACATATATTTACAAATTTATGTATCTTTTTTCAACTATCCCAGTTTTTCAGAATGTTTTCTTTTATTTGTATTATGTATAAGTAAATTGTGTTTACCAAAATATGTCTACAATTAACTCTACCAATAACTTAACAACTAAAACGAATAATAATGGAAATCAGCTGTGGTTTGTTTACGTTTATAATAACCAGAGTTTTAGATTGGTGAATTTTTTGATAGAATATTTGACATAAGGCAGGCGTAACTAAAACGGCTGACAAAATATTTTATAAATATGGATTAGTTTGACGTGGCGTAAACCCGGAGTAAGTGCTTAGACTTGGTTTAACTATTCCTAGGTTGAACCGAGTATTAGTGAAATCTAATAAATACGGCTGATTATGTATACAATGTGAAAATAAAAAAGAATGTTTGCTGAGCTGTTCATTTTCGAAATATTGTACCTACAATCCTTTTACAATCCTGTACTTAAATGTTCTATGTATGAAAGATACTGTGCTATGTATGTAAATATGTATATAATTTCATTTCTATAAAAATAATTAATTCGTTTATTCTGTTTCTTGTTTTAGGTGTTGTGAATTTCAATGCTAGGGAAGGATGTCTCAAATGCACAGTTGAGGACTACAGATCACCAATTACAAATGCTACAATTTTTCCGAATCTTAATGCTCGGAAACGAACAGATAAAGATTTTCGTGATGGGATGTATATGGATCATTGCAAGGAAATAACGCCACTTTTAGAACTACCAATCGACATGATTCAAGATTTTCCTATTGGGGATGTGCTGCATCTCATCGATTTGGGAATAACTAAATGGCTAATTAAATCATGGAGTAAAGGTTTTTTTCCCAATTTAAACGCAAAATGGTCAGCTGCAATAACAATTAAGATTTCAAAGTTTTAGTGTCTTGTGAAAAACCTACCGAAATTCATCGAAAAATTCGTGGTATAGATGTGCTTGCATTTTGGAAAGGCACAGAATTCCGAACTTTTTTATTATACACAAGCATTGTTGTGTTAAAAGGGCATATTCCAGATTATATTTATAATCATTTTTTGCTTTTCTTCTGTGCCACTACCATTGTTTCATCCAGATACCATTTGAATACTATGGAAGATATTGCTAAACAACTAATTGAAACATTTTTGCAACATTTTAAAGTTATTTATGGCAAAGACTCCTTTTTTAGTAATCTGCACAATCTTAGCCATTTACTAGATGATGTTAAACGGTTTGGTTGTTTGAAATCTTTTTCAGCTTACCCTTTTGAGTCTAAATTGTTTAGGTTAAAATCATTTTTACGATCTGGTAATCAGCCGCTCGCACAGGTTGGAAATCGAATAATCGAAGAAGAACAGCACTTCGCTGAAAAATTTATACATGAACCTCAAAAAAACATTTCTTATCATAAATTGCTGGCATACAGATGTGATTATCTCGATATGTTATTCAAATCGTATGAAACTTTTAAGGAGCTAAGACTTAAAAATTTTTCAATTTCAAATTCGATGCCAAATAAATGGATTTTAACGAACAAACTAGAAGTCTTAGAAGTTAAATGTATAGTAGTGACATTGGGATCAAGCGAATTGTGCAAAGAAATTCAGATTTTCGGTAGTAGTATTAAAAGCTTGGAAGAATTTTTCAAAAATCCATTTCCATCGAGCGCGCTACATATATATAAAGCAAATTTTGTATTAAATGAGCCAAAATTAATTCAACAAAGAGATATTAAGTGCAAACTTTTTGCATTATATAGTGCAGGTCCAAATATATTCGCCTACAGTAGTAGCGATGAGTTATCTGACGATGATTATGAGTCTTCGGCGCAAATATGTGACAAAAATAATTTAATATTTATTCCTTTGTTACACACCTTAACTTAAATATTATACTACGAATGAATTACCACTTCAGTTGCTCCTTTTTTCAAAATAAAACGCATAATGTTTCGATGATTTAATTCAATTTAATAAGATTTGTATGTGTATATACATTATGTGCATACATTAAGTATTTATGTACAAAAATTATATTTTTTAATGAAATAAAAGAAGAAACTTTACATTATGTACATTGTCTTTTAAATATCAATTTGTTTCAGGTCTCTCAACGTCAACGTCGTCGCATGATGTATCTGTCTTTTGCCTTTTTGGATTCCTTGTGCGTGATGCAGCTCTTTTGATTTTGGTTGGAATTTGGTTTCTGTTTTTCATTTTTGCTTGGAAGAAACTAGCAAAGTCTTTATCACTATAGCACGCGTCAGTTGTTTCACGCACTATTTCCTTAAAAAAGTTTAAAATATGTGGTGGTCTTGAAGGGCGAATTAAGGCTTTTTCTCGTCCTTTGTTCCACCTGCCCACGAAGTGTGCTGCCAAAATTCATGACTTATGAGCAAATCAGACAGTTCAAGGCAACATGAACGAACATCAGTCGGTTGCCTTTTTCCAATCCTAACAATTATCTCCAGACGCAGTTGTTTTTTTATTTCTGTCGGTTGCTCCTCGAATTGCCTTAGGTTCGCCTCATTTTTAATTAGTTTTTTATTTGTTAATATATCACTTGTTGTCGGTTCATTGTTTACAGTATTTTTATGGCCAGTTTGTATGGAGCTCATTATGACATTAACCGCGTTGGTCAAGTGTATTATTTTTGTCGTTAATTGCTTTAACTGCGTGATTATTATGCTAAAAGGAGACAGAAAGTTGTCTTTATAAATTTTCTTGGAATTTAAACTTTCTGTAATGAAGTACCAAACAAGATTATTCATGCTTACGTTTCTCCAGCTGTAAGGTGTGGGTGCTCTGATACAGGAGTTCGAATATTTTCGTTTATAGGTGTTGCTGCTTGGGAATTTACATTGCCAAAAACAACATACTGCATGCCTTGAGTGCCTGCCTCCGGTAATTGGTACGTGTACAGTGAAGAGCTAGGACAAAGACCAGGTTCCTCGTAATCGTCCAAATATTCTTCCATATTTATTGTTTCTTCAGGGGTTTTTGGTTCCTGTTCTTCTTCAAAAGGTTTTCGTTCATCTTCTCCTTCTGGAGAATCGTTTGGTGGAATTTTCTGCAAATGAATACAAAATATAACATCATACGTAATGTATGCAATCCACTCTAACAGATACTACTTGCTGGAAAACAGGAGGAAGTTGAAGCTGAAGCAATCTGTTGGAGGAGTGACTCACACTGTGCTTCTTGCTTCGTGTTTTATGTTGGTTGTCCTCATTGGCTTGTGCTTCGGTATCGGTGGTAGTCTCCTCCAACATTCGTTCCAAAGCATTGACAGCATCATTATAATTCTCGTAGCCGGCTCTTTTTATTCTTACCATTTGGTAGGACAACCAAGTATTTACGTCGGGCTTGGTTTCTGGGTCTCGAATCATCGAATTTATATTATTCTTCGGAAAATACACTTTAGTCCCAATTACCCAAGCGCTGGGGACAACTTCATATTCAAAATTTCTTTCTTTTTTTATATTTAAAAATCTCGAAGTCCATTGCGCTTTTTAAAATAGATTCACTTTCTCGCATCAACTAAACACGAAAGACGAAATCACAATCATTTAAATTTCCTACCTACAAAATTATTGCTTACAGTTATGTTTTTCTTTGCTCTTTGCACACTCTTTGTTATGATTTTGCTTTTGTATGAAATCTTTTTAAGAAGTGAATAAGAGGAAATTGGCTCTTAGTAAAAAGAGATCACATCAAAGATGTTTTAATGAGTTCTTAGCGAACTCTTAAAACGGTTTTATAAATGGAAATGGTATTTATGAGTATAAAACAAACATTCGAGTAAAGGGTGACACTGTTGAATTTAATTTCAGATAAAACTTAATAATTGCATATGCAAAATGTTTATTTTGTTTAATATTCGATATTTTTAATTTAATGCAAAATAAATACCTACCAATTGTGAAGGCAATGTGAAAAGTCAATTTTGTGGTTTTATTAAATTTGATAATGTTAGATAGATATTTTAGATGATCCTTCTTTTTAAAGGTTTAAGATTTCGTTCGAAGGAATTTTACAACTTTATGGTTTCAGAGATAGGTAGCAAACTAAATTTTGACATTTTTAAGAATATTTTGCTCTTAATGTTACCCAAATTTTTCAAAGCAAAAAACCTTTAATGGAATTTGACAGCTAATAGCTTTGTAGATGGGGAAAAAGCTAGATTTTGACATTTTAAATATATTTCAAAATGCCACCCAAAATCGATAGAACAGTTAATAGCTTGAGAGATAGAAAGGAGAATTTGCAATTTAAGAATATTTCACTTCAAATGTCATCCAAAAGACAGAAATGTATTTTCCGAAGAATACATAAAATCCGAACAAAAAAAATCCAGATTTTCCAGAGGTTTTTTTTAATCCATTTATATCGTATCAATCCTTCAATGGAATTTGATAATTAATATCTTGACAGACAAGAAACAAGAGGTTGACATATTAAGCATATTTCACTCCAAATGTCACCAAAAGCATTTTTCGGAGCAGACAAAAAAAAATTGGGAAACATTCCGCATTCTTAAAAGTTTTTCAATCCGTGAACACCCTAGCCATACTTCAATGCAAATTGACAGTTAGTAGCTTGACTGATAGGAAAGAAAGTCCTTTTTGACACAGGGAAACCAGTTGCCTGAGATTTTTTTGACGTTTTCCTTTTACACAAGGAAACAGAAATTGCCGGAGATTTTTGTTTGTTTCCATGTAGAGTGTATTATTGGCTGAACGCACATTACGGATAGTTTAAGAAGAAATGTGATAAAAATCTCCTCAAACGTTGGCCGGGGAGATTTTTTTCATTCCCCTTAGTCCCCTTTTACACACGAACACCAGTTGCTGGAGATTTTTTTGACGTTTTCCTTTGATTGTCTTGTACCTTTCACACAAGGAAACCAAATTGCCGGAGATTTTTGTTTTGTTTTTTTTTTTCATATACCTAAAGTCTATTGGCTGCACATTACGGACAGTGTGAGAAAGAATGTGATAAAAATCTCCTCAAACGCTGATCAGGGAGATTTTTTTCATTCCCCTTACTTCTTGCCCTTCTCGCCTACAAACTCCCAGTTACCGGCAACTCAGTTTCCTTGTGTGAAAGCAGTCAAACCAGATTTTGAAATTTTATGAATATTCCGCTCCAGATGATTCTTGGAGCAGAAAATAAAATGTGAATAGTCAAGATTTCTTAGATATATTTCTAAATCTATCGACATCGTATTGACATACATAAATATATCTATTTTGTTTGAAAAGTCCTCTTGACATTGTATTGACTTACACAATAAAACACAATACAATTATTTAAAACCCATAAAAAAAACACGTTTGGAACAGTTCAGGAAATGAGGCACCCTGTGGAATATTTTTGATGCGTACATTACAGAAAATCGCCATAGCTTTTTATTATTAATTGTGTGGATTTCTTGTTTTGCTATTAATTTATTGATTCTCAAGAAAAAGTTAATTTTTACATTATGGTGTACACTTTTATTTATATAATAACATTTTTGAATACAATTAAAATGCCCTTTCTTTTTTATGAACCGCAAATTTTGTATTGTTTTTTTTAATATTATCTTTAAATACGTATCTATTTACTGGCGCATCAATTCTTAGTGGGGTAGAATATCCGATTTCAAAATAAATCTTGTCTTGCCTATTAAAACACTGGGTATTAAAGCTAATAAGAGTGATTGATTGTCACTAATAAAATAATATTAATAATCTAGCGGAAATAAACAAATAATTCATATGTTTATTTTAAGTTCATTCTCTTTCATTTAAATTATATTAGAATTGTATTTGTGTAAAAGAGAAAGATAATATTTTCTTATATTTTCTTTTCCCTCCAAGTTCACACTTTTCACACAAAACAAATACAACTTAAAGACATCTTGAAAGCCTCTTTGAAAGAACAATAAAAAAGAATATCTTTATGAGCTCTTACAAAGACTTTGCTCAGAACTCTTCGCGCTCATGTAGTTGGCTCCTCCCCTTTGGTCCCTTTTGGGTCTTAATGACCTCTTTAAGGTAGATTGAAGAGTTGAAAGTTCTTGTAAAAGTAGTTTAAAAGATATCTTGAAGAGTCAATTGTGTTGCTTGGGTGCTTTCTTCGTTGTTGAGAGAAGAACGGACACCACACAGAGTGCACAGGAAGAACTTAAGTCTAAAGCCAGCTTAAGATATATGACAGGAAATGGAGGTAAACTAAATTGACGCTGTTTAATTTATCCTGAATTTAAAAAAGAAATTTCGATTCCTTTTACCAAACTACCATCAACTTGAGCTCTCTGAATAAAATGTGGTTAGAAAACTTTGTTTTAATAAATCGACAACACCATTCCTTACACCCATCATCACGGACGCATTATCCGCTGCAAAACCAATAAAATTTGTATTTGGAATATGCTTTTCATCTAGAGCATCAATCAAGCATATACATTTAACTTGACAGATTTCATTTTGAAAGTATTCAGCGAATATTGTGCAAATACAAAAAAGAGTCCCCAATGTACAAAAGGAGTCAAATTGCAATGATTTTTAAAAAGGGGAGTCCCGGAGTCCCAGCGTTTAAAAGGAGTAAAAATGACTCTTAAGAGTCCCAAAGGTAACGCTGAGTCAACCTTTGTGTACGAATACGCTATCTAGTGTATTACCCTGAGGCTACACGAGCCAGTGCTGGCTTATAAGTTATAGCCTTTTCACACCAAACCCAAAACCGGGTTTTCAGCAATTGGTTTACGAAAACTTGAAATGCGTTCACAACGAAAATTAACAAGTTTTCATTTGTTTTGCTTGAAGACAATGGTTTCGTGGAAGGGCCGCGCCGCTTTGAAAATTTTCAGTGCCACAGAAAAGGGAAAAATCAAATGTTTTATGTGCAATTAAAAGACAATTTATTAATATTAGAATTTAATAATGGAAACATAATCAATCCTGATTCGTTATAATTAATTTATTTCTTAACCGAACAATTTCACGTAGTAGTTAGGATGCGCGACACTGCGTCGCGCTCTCTTGTGTTCCAGCAGAAAAAATATTTTTTCCTGGCAGCAACCCGTCAGCTATTTATATGACATTTAATTGAGCGCTGAATGTTTCACAAGGTGTGTTTGCTTAGTTCATCCTGCAAATCCAACATGTTTTGTACAGGTTTTATTTAAAACTTGTGTTTTATCAAAACTTGTGGTTTAGCATTAATGTATGGGAAAACTTGTGTTTTCCATCTAGGTTTTCAGCCAAAACCGATATTTTCGCGAAAACCGGGTTTTGGGTTTGGTGTGAAAAGGCTATTACAATACATTTAAAGTTTTTTACTAACACATACAAACCTGAGCAAATTGCTCGTCAACTGGCTTGCCATTTTCGAAGCCAGTTGGGAAGCCAGTAGAGAAGACAGTGGCCTCGTTCAGACTTGTATATAAAGCTATATAGATAGCTTTTCGTCGGAAATTTAAGGCAAAATTAAATATTCTTTCTAACACATTTTTTAATGAGAGGAGGGACCAAGAATTTTTAACATTTCCCAAATAGGCAACTGTCAAATATGATTGAAGGATGGCTATGATTATGATGAAATATACAAAATCTCTTAAAAATCCAAATTTTTTCAAAGTATATTTTTTGCTTGGGAAAAATGAGAGTTTTGGGGATTTCGGGAGACATTTGGAACATTCTGTTACCGATTTGTCAAGCAATAGACTGTCAAATTAAATTGAAAGATTGCTACGGGGATGATGCATTGAAAAACTTAAAGATATCTGAATTTTTTGAGACTAAATTTGCGCGGGAAAAGGCGATTTTAGCGTCCTAAGGTGACATTTTGGAACGAAATATTCCTCGTACGACGTAATTTAACACATTGGAAATAAAACATAAATTAGGTGAAAACTTCTTTAACAATATCTGTTTACACATTTTACAATATACTCGTTCTGGAAATGTCAAAAATGACAATGCCAACAAGGAGCAAGAAAAGTCAAATGAAGTTCGCTGCGGTTCATCAACATCAAAACCTACAGCTGGATACAGAATTAATTGTGCACCTTTAGACTTAGGTGCTTACAAAATATCACATTCCAATTATAATAATTAACTTAAAGCCGTCTGTCAGAATTATGAATTATTACAATTAAGAATATTAAGTTATAACATTAGGGGTTTGAAAAATAAGATTGAAATTGTAGATTTTATAAACTTTATTAATCAATACGAAATTTTTATTTGAATCGAAACACATGTAACCGCAGAGTATATTGAACAATTTGAAACCAGTTTTATCGGCTATAAATTAAAATGGATTCCAGCTAGTACACTACACCAAAAGGGGCGGGTAAGTGGAGGAATCCTCATGGGTTTCAAACAAAGCCTCAAAGGCGCCAAATGCAAATTTAAGCAACTAGGAGACATATTTTTTATTGAAATCGAAATTGATCGATATGAACTTACCCTTATTTATTTATTTTATTTATTTATTTATTTATTTAAAAGAAACAACATATTAACAATAGATACAATTAGATAAAATCTTTTAAGCAGTATCCTAGATGAGCATTACAAATTGTATATTAAATCAAACAAAAAATACATAGGAAAAAGAAAATCTTGTCACTCTTTTTAAAATTAATAATCTTTATACATAATTTATATTAACTGAACAAAAGAAAAAGATAAAATGATAAAAATAAAAATAATAATAATAATAATAAATATATAAGAAGTTATGTACACTTAATTTGAAAGGTGAGAGAGTAGCTTTATCTTAAATGTTGTTTTAGTTCCCACTGCGTGTAACTCAGTTGGTAGAGTATTCCAAAGTAGAATCACTGAGACATAGGAAGATCTCTCTGCAATGGTGTGTGAAAAACGCGGTAAAATGAGCTTAAGGCCTCAACGCGATTGTGCAAACTGCAACGGATCATTTAAGTATTCCGCACATCTGCCACAGATAATATTATGTAATTTAAGTATATTTCTGAACTTATAATACGTGTTACCGGTCGAAAACAATGGTGTAGCTGTAGCTGTTGCATGTAGGACTGTCAAAGTTGAAAGATACGAAAATGGTATACATCGACATAATGGGAAGCTGTAGCTGTAGTAAGAAAATTGTCTGCCGCGAAAGTTGACTCAACTTTAACTTTTGGCGGCGCTACAAGCTGCATTTGAGATGACATATGAGTTTCCCATGTCATTTTTGACTTTTCACTTTTTTTTTTGGGAACCTTCAATGCATTTGAGAAGTTTTTTCTGGTTTTTTAACTTATTTATAGTCAGCTATCACACAAATTCAGTTCAAATATAATATGCGTTGAACTCGAATAAATTTACAATTCAAAACAGATGTGATGATGCGCTACATCATTGTAGACGTCCTTCGCTACATAAGTGAGCGTTTTTATTGATAGATTATACTACAGCAATTATTGTAGCTACAGCTGCATCCCATTGTGTTCAAGGGGTTAAACGGAATACCTTAAACGGATGTATGAAGATGGGAGACACTGACATATCTAGGTTTGTTGTAAACGAAACGTAAGCAACATTCAGCTTCCGCTTACATTCTGAATCTAAGCATGGATACACTGAACAGTTAAACAAGAAAAAAGGCATTAAAAGAGTTTTGATTAGACATAACTTCATGTCAGGTAGGAGCAATTGTGCAGAGTATCTCAGACTTCGAAGGCCTGCATAAATTTTCCTTACAGTAACTGAGATTGCATCACAACAACTAAGAGAGCTATTTAAAATAAAGCCTAAATAGGTAACCTTATCTAGATAAGGGATTATATCTCCACTGAGAGTAATGGGGGGAATATCCGCAAAATGAATTTCATTTCTAGAACAAATTAAGGCCACAGTCTTAGAAGGGTTGAGTCTAAGTTTATTCTCAGTTGCCCACATTTGAATACGTTTAAGATCGTCGTAGATCATTGATGAAAATTGAGAATAGCAGTGGTCCTAATACAGAACCCTTTGGTACTCCCACGTTGACTAGAAACGGTGCAGAGGTACCACTTTCAACTTCAACCGTTTGAACTCTATTTGACAAATAATTACATATAAGCCGAACAGATGCCCTAGAGAATCTAAACATATTTTGCAGTTTAGAAATAAGAATAGAGTGATCAATATAATCGAATGCCTTTGAGAAATCCAACAGCACCAAAAGACCAAGGCTGTCCGCATCCAGAGCAAAACGGAGATCAGAAGTTACTCTTATGACTGCCGATTCACAACTGTGTTTGCTCCTAAAACCTGACTGCCATTTAGAAAGTTTTTGGTGTGTGTTTAGGAAGCTTATCATTTGGTTGAACAAGATTTTCTCAAAAACTTTTGAGAGAAACGATAACACATTAATAGGCCTGAAATCTGATGGGAAACATGGGTTTGCTTTTTTAGGAATTGGGACAATTTTGGCAGCTTTCCACTCCACAGGAAATTCGGAGCAGTAAATACAAAAATTGATAATGTGAACAATAAACGGCATAATAATTGGTAGAATGAGTTTAATAAACGTAGGCGAAACATGATCACTGCCAATTGCATTAGATTTAATTGATCGAATTGCTTCAATAACGTCACATTCATTAACACATTCAAACGAAAACGAATCAAAATTATCATTAACATTAAATTCATCAATTTAAATTGTATCAGAAGATTGAGGGGCTTGAGGGGCAAGAAATGTACGCATATCTTTGGCACTAAGTTGGCATTGATGAGATTTATCAGATTTACAAACTCCTGCAGCTTTAAGATTTTTCCATAAGACTTTAGAGTCAAGCGCTGGATTCAGTTTTTCAGCTAAAAAAGCTCTTTTTGAAGATCGAATAAGACAAGATACCTTATTGCGGGCAGTATGGTATTGTCTTTTATTACGCTCAGATGGAAAAAACGCTCTCTTTCTCTAATTAGAATTTTAATTTCAAGATTGTACCACGGGCAGATTGTTTTTCTATTTTGTCGTGTTCTAATAGGAATAAAGTTTTCAAACAACCGAGAAATTAAAGAATTAAAAATTGAAATCTTACTATCTGTGTTAGGTGTTAGGTAGATTGCATGCCAGTTGGCAGTATGGACGACAGAGACCTTACGTGAGCTACTCTGAAATATTTAGAGCTGAGGTCGGTAAGGAATTTCAGTACTAGCCAGGGTGCTGAAAAAGAGATGATGGCGGATGAACCCTTAAAGGGTCAACGGCAGCACTCATATCCCCGTAGTGGGCTACTGGTATCGGATTATCCGGCCTGCTGTCCTAAGGCTACACAAGGATCCGGCCCTCCGGGTCTGGGGGTCGTGTGACGGGTTGGCAACCTACCACATGTAAAGAAATTAACCGCTTCGAATCGGCAACTACAGCCTCGGATAAGGAATGATCAAACGATGACGACTTTTGGCTATCGAACAAGGACAAAGATTGGATTCTGGAATGTTAAAACTCTTCTCGACAACCGCGAAGAAGGCCCTAACAACGCCAGATTCCTCCAACTTGAGAAAGAATTCCTACGGTACAACCTAGACATCTTGGGTCTGAGTGAAGTGAGATGGTTGAGCGCAGGGCAGGTGGATTCACCTTCGAAAAGCACTTTCTTTATTTACTCCGGAAAACCAGTTGGAAGCTCCCGATGTTCCGGCGTAGGTTTAATGTTGACTCCAAAGGCGCGGCAAAGTCTTATAACCTGGAAACCCATCAACGACAGGATATTGACAGCCAGGTTCCAGAGTAAATTAAGAAAAATCACCATCATCCAGTGCTATGCCCCAACTGAGGAAGCGTCGGATGCCGAGAAGGACGAATTTTACAGCCAACTTAGCGCGGTTTTCAGAAGCTCGCCGAATGGAGACATCACTATCGTAATGGGAGATCTTAATGCTAAGGTTGGCCATGACAACACAGCGTTGAAGCACGTTCTGGGTAACCACGGTATCGGGGAACGGAACGACAATGGAGAGCGGTTTGTTGACTTCTGTAACGCAAATCAGCTAGTCATTGGAGGTACTCTGTTCGAGCATAGGATCTCGCACAAGATAAGTTGGTTATCCACAGATCGTCAATGTACAGCGAACTTAATCGATCACTTTGCTATTAGCAAGCGCTTTAAAAATTGTCTTCTCGACGTCCGAAACAGACGCGGTGCTGATGTAGGGTTAGCTCGCGATCACCATCTTAAGCTTGCCTACGTTCGTCTTCGAATTGCTTCAGTGGATGGAAATCGGCAAAACTTCCTGCGTACACCCAGGTACAATACCGACAGATTACGGGATCCTACAGTGCGCCAAAGATATAAGGACCGCCTCGCCGCAGAAGCAGAAGTCATCAGCATTGCCACGCCAGAAAATGCAGACCAACACTGGAGCAATGTGAAAAAGGCCTTTGCAACTGCCGCAACTGAGTCTGTGGGTATAAGGCAGAGAAGCCAAAGCACATGGCTTTCTGCAGATACATGGAGCAAGATTGAAGAAAGGAACGCGATTAGATCCCAACTTGCGGCTGCCCCAGTAGGTGAGAGATTTAACATCGAGTCTCAGTACCGTAGGAAAAGGAAAGAAGTGCAGCGTAGTGTCAGACGTGACAAAAGGAGGCGCGTAAATGTTAACTTATCACAAAAGTATTGAATTCTTTTTGAATAAAAATTGTTTACTAAAATATTGACATTAAAATCACCACCTTACAACACAAAGTTATATAATGGACTTAGTTTACATATATTTTCTTCAAGTTCTTTAAGATTCTCCTCTTTGAAGTTACAAGGAGGACAGTAACAAACTACCATTAGATACTTTTCAATATCTCATTCTCATGCATAGAAACCGAGAATCAAGAGACAATAAAATCAATAGAGAAGGTAAAAAAGTGATAGATTTATGTAACTCCTTTGGACTAAGCATGTGTAATGGGTCTACTGATGGAGACAAATTAGGAGACTTCACTTTTATGACCACTTCGCGATCAGCCGGCGTTTTAGAAGCAGTCTCCAGGACGTCCGTAACAGAAGAGGTGCTGACATGGGAATGGCCCGGGACCACCATCTGATGGTTGCTACCGTAAGATTGCGTACAGCTGCAGTTCGTAGATCCCAAGGAAACACTCGAATGCCCAAGTTTAATACAGATAGACTAAAGGATCCCGCAGTGCGCCAACAACTAGGGGACCACCTTTCACAAGGATTGAACGCAATCAGCAGCACGGAAACCACATCCATCGAAAATCATTGGTGTGCTGTGAAAAATGTGTTCATATCCGGTGCTGAAAGTATAGTCGGCCGGGCGCAATGGAGAAATAGTGCTTGGCTTTCCGACGAAACTTGGGCAAGGATCGAAGAAAGGAAACACCTTAAAGCTCGCATCGCAGCTACCCCAGCAGCAGGGAGAAACGAGCTTGAGTCTACGTACCGCATGAAGATGAGGGAAGTTCACCGTAGTGTGCGACGTGATAAGCGTAACTACATCAACGCACTGGCTACAGAAGCAGAAGAAGCCGCTAGTAGGTGTAACAGTAGGACCATCTACAGAATTACCAAAGAGCTCACTGGTGTCCAGAGCTCTAAACAACACCTGGTTAAAGACACAAACGGATCCCTGCTAATTTCGGATGAGGACCAGCTCATAAGGTGGAGGGAACACTTTTCTGCGGTTTTAAACCGCGTTTTCGCAAGTGAAGTGAACCCTATTTCCACTGAGCTACCCGAAGTAACAATTTCCCGAATACGCACCGTACCCCCCAGTAAAGAAGAAATTATCACCGCCATCAAAGCACTGAAGAACAACAAAGCGGTTGGACTTGATGGTATTCCTGCAGAGCTCTTAGGAGCAGCCCCAACGACATCGAGCGAGCTACTGCACCCACTTATTAAGAGAGCTTGGGAAACAGAGAGCTTTCCTGAAGAGTGGAAAAAAGGAATGATTGTCAAGCTTCCAAAGAAAGGAGATCTCACACAGTGCGAAAACTGGAGAGGAATATGCGTTCTGCCTGCAGTAACCAAGATAATAGCAAGGATAATATTGGACCGAATTAAAGACCACCTCGAAGACACACTCGACGCCGAACAAGCAGGTTTCCGCACTGGATCTTCCTGTGTGGATCACATCAACACCTTGCGGATCATCATCGAAAAGTGCGTTGAATATCGATCACCACTTCACCTGCTGTTCATCGATTTTGAAAAGGCGTTCGACAGTGTCAATAGAGAATTTATTTGGCTTGCTTTGCACAGGAGGGGCATCCCAGATAAATTGATTGCTATTATCAAGGCTACATATGATGGATCCAGGTGTCACGTTTTGCACAAAGGTGGGCTGTCAGAGGAGTTTGAAATCCAAAGTGGAGTTAGGCAAGGCTGTATAATGTCACCAATACTGTTCCTGTTGGTGGTAAGTGACGTACTGCACGCAGCTTTGTCAAATGGAAATGGAGGAATTCAGTGGACTCTGCAATCTCACCTCAAACATCTGGACTACGCGGACGACGTATGATTACTCTCTCATAGGATTATGGATCTCCATCAAATGACAACAAGGGTGGAGAGAGAAGCAGAAATCGTAGGGCTTAAGATCAACTCGGCAAAAACAAAAAGGATCAGCCTTGGAACTTCCTCATCAATCCAAGTAAATATTTCTGGACAACCCGTAGAGATGGTACAGGATTTCCAATATCTTGGGAGTATTGTGTCTACGGGTGGCGGAACTGAACTGGACGTAAACAGCCGAATCAGAAAAGCAAAGGCTGCGTTCGGAATGCTGTCCAAAATATGGAGAAACAACTCTTTTAGCTTAAAGACCAAGCTACGACTGTTCCGCTCCAATGTTGAATCCGTTCTGCTTTACGGCTGCAGCACTTGGAAAGTCACTGAAACTGTCACTAGAAAGCTGCAAACCTTCGTTAATAGATGTCTACGAAACATCTTGAGGATTTTCTGGCCCAACCGTATCTCCAATGCCGAACTTCATGCGAGAACGGGTCAGGAGCCCATAGACTCCATTATACGAAGAAGAAAGTGGCAGTGGATTGGCCATACGCTTCGAAAAGGCGATCGGTGCATTGCATCTCAAGCAATGCAGTGGAACCCGCTCACACAGGAGGGAAGACAAGTGGGCCGGCCTAGAAGTACATGGCGAAGAACGGTCGAACAGGAACCGGCACGACTGGGGAAAAGTTGGAGAGAGCTGAAATACATTTCAAGAAATCGTACACGATGGCGCGTAGGTGTAGTGGAGGCCCTATGTCCCGTAAGGGAAACATCACGGACGTAATAGGTCCGAGGACCTAAGTAAGTAAGTAAGTAACTTTTATGGGACCACTAGGAAACTCAGTAATCGATTATGCGATGGTGTCAGGCGACTGGAGTACTCTAATGGATGATTTCGAAGTCTTAACACAAATTTATTCTGATCATCTACCAACACAATTAACAATTAGTTTTAATAGCAGGTTGATGCAAGAAGAGACAGACAAAATAGTAAAATACAAGTACAACAATGCTTTTGCCGAAAGCTATGCTAATTTCTTGAATACCGCTATCCTTCTCCAAACCTCATCATCTGTTTCATTAGGTTTAAACTTATCTCAGTTGGACAACATTGTGAAGGATGCTATACCACGACAATGCCAACAAAATTTAAATAAAAATATTCGTATTCGTTATCGTCAAACATGGTTCGATAAAGACTGTTTGCAAGCACGTGAGAAATCTTTTTCATGGTTAGGGCTCTCCAGAACTTCCCCAGAGCATTCATATTTCAAAGAGCAATATCTGGCAGTAAACAAGCAATATAAAGAACTACTAAGATGCACACTCCAGACTTACTCGAAAATCGCTGCTCGTGACCTTGCGGAATGCAGAAACGCATCAGAATTCTGGAAGGCTGTAAGTCTTATAAACAAAAAAACTAGTAAGCAACTCACAACTTCAATTAATGCTGAAGACTTAGCTGACCACTTCAAAGGCTTGACAAAAGATCACTTTTCTTCAACTTTTCAATTTGCAACGCCTCTACATCAGAATGACGAACTGGACGCACCGTTTTCTTGTGCAGAGGTTGAACAAGTATTGAGTGAACTGCAAAATAATAAGTCTCCGGGATCAAATGGTATACCGCAAGAATTTTATAAATTTAGCACTGATCTGTACATAGCGTAATTGTTAGTGCGTTCGACTGTCACGCTGGAGGTCTGGGATCGCTTCCTAGCCTCGTCCATCTAAAAACTAAATAAGTTTTTTTTCAGGGCTACTGCCTCTTGCGAGGAATTGAGAAATCCTCCAAGAGTATCACTTCTCACGAATAAGTGCTTCTCGTCAAGCCGTTCGGATTCAGCATAAAATTGTAGGTCCCTTCCATTCCTGTCGAAAAGCGCACACAGGAATGGTTGCGAGTTGTTAGTCACTAGGCCCTGGTTTTTCATGAGCCGTTGTGCCACGCGATTTATTTTTTTTTATCTGTACATAGAAACCCTTACAAATGCCTTAAACTATGCATATGATTCAGCTTGTGTTCCAAATTACTTCAAAGAAGCAATTTTCTGTCCAATTCGCAAAAAAGGGGACAAAGAGGATCCTGCAAATTATAGAGGGATATCGCTGCTGAACTCCTCATGGAAAATCTTCTCCAAACTGCTTTGCAAACGGCTTTATGGTTGGGTTCAGAAGAATAACTTACTTAGTGAGGCACAAGCTGGTTTTCGGAAGAACTATTCTACAATCGACGAAATTTATACGCTAACAAACATAGCTGAAATATTTATAAGTTCCAAAAAGAAGCTCTATGCATTTTTCATCGATTTCAAAGTGGCATTCGACACGATTGACAGGAAAGCACTTATGCTGAAGCTACTAAACAAGTGAGTTTCGACAAAGTTTGCTAACATCTTGGATATTTTTTATAATGGAACAACTTCTGCAGTCACCTTTAGTAGCAAAAGGTCTGAGCAATTCCAGGTTGAAATAGGATTGAGGCAAGGCTGTAATTTGAGTCCTCTTCTCTTCGCTCTATTTATAGATGACATAGAGGAGGTCCTACAGGGGGGTGCACGAGTCTCATCGGATCTTTTAATAAAAGTCCTTATGTTTGCCGACGATATCGTGGTTCTAGCAGTCGCCTGAAAGTCTCCAACTAATGATCAACAGAATACATGAGTACTGCAATAAATGGAGGCTCCAGGTGAACCTAGAAAAGTCAAAGGTGATGATTTTTCGCAACGGAGGAGGGCGTAACTGTCGCAAAGAAAAATGGAAACTCGGGGATCAAAGTTTTAAAGTGGCCAATGAATACAACTACCTTGGTGTTCGGATATGTAGAAACCTCAACTGGAACAATCATTTGGTAGACAAATTAGCCAAATCTAAAAATGCGCTTAATGCAACGTGGAAGACTGTCATGCAGAGCAAAGATGTCGAGTATGAGTCAAAGTATCGCATTTTCCAAGCCACAGCCAAAGCCATAATGTGCTATGCCGCCCAAGTTTGGGGCCATTAGGAGTTCGATGCAGTGGAGCAGCTTCTGAGATACTTCTTGAAAAGAACCGAAGGTTACCGAATAGTACGGCAAACTACATACTCATGTTAGAGACTGGACTTCCACCATTGTATATCTCAACACTGAAAATGCAAGTTGACTATATTATGAATACAATCAAGATGGATGATAGAAGACTGCCTAAAAAAATAACGATGCTGGTGATTCGGAAAAGAGTATCATGGTTTGAGTCTTGGAGAGACTTAGCGGAGTACTGTGGACATTCACTCTCACTTCAAAGTGAGACAATGGACACGTGGAAAAGCGAACTCTATAAGCTCATAAGCTTACTGGACGAAAAAAAAGAGACCACTACATTTGGAAAGCCAGGACCTCATTCCATAGGAATATATATGCAACGCTAAACTACAATCTAACAATGAATAACTACTTCAGGGCGGAGCATCCAACTGAACTCATGTCACTGGTTTTAAAAGCACGAGGTGAGATGCTTCCCCTGAACTGTATTCCTCATAGAAATGACTTGGAGGAAATTTGCGGGCTATGTAACCTTAGGGAAAGGGAAGACGTTTTACATTTTATGGGTAGATGTCCTATTTTTGTGGAAACCAGAAGGAGTACGTCCGGGAATATTTATTTAAATGATGCTGAAGTTATAAATATTCTTAATGGACAGGTGGACTGGATAACTACATATAGTTATATAAAAATAGCACTTTCTTATAAAAAACGAATTTTGGAAGAAATTTTTTAAAAAATGAAAATAATAGGAAAAAAAAACTTAACTTAACTTTTTGTAACAATAAATTATCATTTGCCAACTGACAGACGGCGTAGATGCCATGTTAAATATAAAGAGACAATAAAATCAATAGAGAAGGTAAAAAAGTGATAGATTTATGTAACTCCTTTGGACTAAGCATGTGTAATGGGTCTACTGATGGAGACAAATTAGGAGACTTCACTTTTATGGGACCACTAGGAAACTCAGTAATCGATTATGCGATGGTGTCAGGCGACTGGAGTAGTCTGATGGATGATTTCGAAGTCTTAACACAAATTTATTCTGATCATCTACCAACACAAGTAACAATTAGTCTTAATAGCAGGTTGATGCAAGAAGAGACAGACAAAATAGTAAAATACAAGTGCAACAATGCTTTTGCCGAAAGCTATGCTAATTTCTTGAATACCGCTATCCTTCTCCAAACCTCATCATCTGTACCATTAGGTTTAAACTTATCTCAGTTGGACAACATTGTGAAGGATGCTATACCACGACAATGCCAACAAAATTTAAATAAAAATATTCGTATTCGTTATCGTCAAACATGGTTCGATAAAGACTGTTTGCAAGCACGTGAGAAATCTTTTTCATGGTTAGGGCTCTCCAGAACTTCCCCAGAGCATTCATATTTCAAAGAGCAATATCTGGCAGTAAACAAGCAATATAAAGAACTACTAAGATGCACACTCCAGACTTACTCGAAAATCGCTGCTCGTGACCTTGCGGAATGCAGAAACGCATCAGAATTCTGGAAGGCTGTAAGTCTTATAAACAAAAAAACTAGTAAGCAACTCACAACTTCAATTAATGCTGAAGACTTAGCTGACCACTTCAAAGGCTTGACAAAAGATCACTTTTCTTCAACTTTTCAATTTGCAACGCCTCTACATCAGAATGACGAACTGGACGCACCGTTTTCTTGTGCAGAGGTTGAACAAGTATTGAGTGAACTGCAAAATAATAAGTCTCCGGGATCAAATGGTATACCGCAAGAATTTTATAAATTTAGCACTGATTCGTACATAGCGTAATTGTTAGTGCGTTCGACTGTCACGCTGGAGGTCTGGGATCGCTTCCTAGCCTCGTCCATCTAAAAACTAAATAAGTTTTTTTTCAGGGCTACTGCCTCTTGCGAGGAATTGAGAAATCCTCCAAGAGTATCACTTCTCACGAATAAGTGCTTCTCGTCAAGCCGTTCGGATTCAGCATAAAATTGTAGGTCCCTTCCATTCCTGTCGAAAAGCGCACACAGGAATGGTTGCGAGTTGTTAGTCACTAGGCCCTGGTTTTTCATGAGCCGTTGTGCCACGCGATTTATTTTTTTTTTATCTGTACATAGAAGCCCTTACAAATGCCTTAAACTATGCATATGATTCAGCTTGTGTTCCAAATTACTTCAAAGAAGCAATTTTCTGTCCAATTTGCAAAAAAGGGGACAAAGAGGATCCTGCAAATTATAGAGGGATATCGCTGCTGAGATCCTCATGGAAAATCTTCTCCAAACTGCTTTGCAAACGGCTTTATGGTTGGGTTCAGAAGAATAACTTACTTAGTGAGGCACAAGCTGGTTTTCGGAAGAACTATTCTACAATCGACCAAATTTATACGCTAACAAACATAGCCGAAATATTTATAAGTTCCAAAAAGAAGCTCTATCCTTTTTTCATCGATTTCAAAGTGGCATTCGACACGATTGACAGGAAAGCACTTATGCTGAAGCTACTAAACAAAGGAGTTTCGACAAAGTTTGCTAACATCTTGGATATTTTTTATAATGGAACAACTTCTGCAGTCACCTTTAGTAGCAAAAGGTCTGAGGAATTCCAGGTTGAAATAGGATTGAGGCAAGGCTGTAATTTGAGTCCTCTTCTCTTCGCTCTATTTATAGATGACATAGAGGAGGTCCTACAGGGGGTGCACGAGTCTCATCGGATCTTTTAATAAAAGTCCTTATGTTTGCCGACGATATCGTGGTTCTAGCAGTCGCCTGAAAGTCTCCAACTAATGATCAACAGAATACATGAGTACTGCAATAAATGGAGGCTCCAGGTGAACCTAGAAAAGTCAAAGGTGATGATTTTTCGCAACGGAGGAGGGCGTAACTGTCGCAAAGAAAAATGGAAACTCGGGGATCAAAGTTTTAAAGTGGCCAATGAATACAACTACCTTGGTGTTCGGATATGTAGAAACCTCAACTGGAACAATCATTTGGTAGACAAATTAGCCAAATCTAAAAATGCGCTTAATGCAACGTGGAAGACTGTCATGCAGAGCAAAGATGTCGAGTATGAGTCAAAGTATCGCAATTTCCAAGCCACAGCCAAAGCCATAATGTGCTATGCCGCCCAAGTTTGGGGCCATTAGGAGTTCGATGCAGTGGAGCAGCTTCTGAGATACTTCTTGAAAAGAACCGAAGGTTACCGAATAGTACGGCAAACTACATACTCATGTTAGAGACTGGACTTCCACCATTGTATATCTCAACACTGAAAATGCAAGTTGACTATATTATGAATACAATCAAGATGGATGATAGAAGACTGCCTAAAAAAATAACGATGCTGGTGATTCGGAAAAGAGTATCATGGTTTGAGTCTTGGAGAGACTTAGCGGAGTACTGTGGACATTCACTCTCACTTCAAAGTGACTCAATAGACACTTGGAAAAGCGAACTCTATAAACTCATAAGCTTACTGGACGAAAAAAAAGAGACCACTACATTTGGAAAGCCAGGACCTCATTCCATAGGAATATATATGCAACGCTAAACTACAATCTAACAATGAATAACTACTTCAGGGCGGAGCATCCAACTGAACTCATGTCACTGGTTTTAAAAGCACGAGGTGAGATGCTTCCCCTGAACTGTATTCCTCATAGAAATGACTTGGAGGAAATTTGCGGGCTATGTAACCTTAGGGAAAGGGAAGATGTTTTTCATTTTGTGGGTAGATGTCCTACTTTTGTGGAAACCAGAAGGAGTACGTTCGGGAATAATTATTTAAATGATGCTGAAATTATAAATATTCTTAATGGACAGGTGGACTGGATAACTACATAATATAAAAATAGCACTTTCTTATAAAAAACGAATTTTGGAAGAACTTTTTTAAAAAATGAAAATAATAGGAAAAAAAACTTAACTTAACTTTTTGTAACAATAAATTATCATTTGCCAACTGACAGACGGCGTAGATGCCATGTTAAATATAAATATATTAAATATTATGAAATAAAATCCATTGAATTTGAACTTGAACGTAATTTAGTTTCTTACCTGTCAAATTCCATTAAAGGATGGCTTCGATGATGCCGGATTAAAAAAACCTCCAAAAAACATTTTTTTTTTAATTATTTAAAAAAAAATCAAAATTTTTGAATGAGATCAAAATCAATTCATGTTACTTTGACGTGACAGAAAAGTCTGTCAATGCATCCGTCAACGCATTGGCAGTATTATGCGTTGACCATCGCAAGATTTGATGCAGAATTCGAAGTCATTATTTGTTAAGTAAGTAAAAATCGAAGTCCGATGCCAAAGCAAATTCAATAAAATTGTGTTTTTGGAATCTTAGATGGACTGTCCTGGTAAAAGCTGAACGTGACCGTAGATACTTGAAAGCAACTTGCTTACAAGTTGCCTGCCGTCTACGTCACAGCATATTCACGTATACGAACTTGACAGTCAATCTATGTAGCCAACTGGCTTGCCAGTACTGGCTCGTGTAGCCTCAGGGTTATAGATATCAGTGTTAAAGGTCTTCCACACTAGCCCACTGTGTATTAATACATGTCAGCAAAGTGGGAAACAAATCATGTAGAATAGTGTGGCAACAAAATATGAAAGACCAGCCTACACAACCCGACATTCTATCCCACACGATTTGAAATGTGTTAATACATGAATCATTTTAGGGATGGTTCTAATTCTATCCCACATTCTATCACACTTTTTTTTATGTTAAGGTGATGTAATAATACAAGCAAGTGTGGAAGCAAAATATGAAAAGTCATTTCTTTCCCACAAATTTGGCAGTCGCGTGGAATTATTTTCCACTTTCAATTTGACATGTATTAATACACAGTGGGCTAGTGTGGAAGGGCTATTAGCGTTGCGGGAATTTCAATTTTCATTCATGATCGTTCGTGCCTGTCAAATACACGAAAGATGAAACGAACGAAGAAACGAACCGTAAAATCAGGCTCAAAAGAACGCACAAATGTCATTAACACAAAATTTTGGCTGTCAGTTTTGACTTTGACAATTTGATAAAAATCCCCATTGTTTAGATATGGGTATGACAGCCCAATATTAGTATCTTCATATAGAGTGTTTTTGATCTTAATTATAATCTTCCTTAGAAAAAGGCTTTCTTATTTCTTATTCTGAACCCTTAAAAACTGCATTAGAATCAATATATAAATTCAAAATATGATCTATTTTTAAAACATAGTCTCTGAAATCATAAAAATGAATGCAGTTACGGTTTCAAGTCGTGTTTTTGAAGCAATGCAAAATCTTAATATCCAAGAACTTTCGTGCTACACACAAAATGATATTCGCCCTATACTTCCTTCTCTCGTGCGAATGAGCCTCCTTTCGCCACTTGATAATACAAAATCTTCAATGGATTCTCGTAAACAAATTCTAGCCTTGTTAGTGGGTATTGAAGTTGTGAATAATATTGTGGCATTCCTCCAAGTCAACTATCATGAGCTGGAAACTGATTTGAAGAAAGAGCAACAAACTCGTCAAAAAGGCGGTGTGGCTTTAGATAGTTTACATTTATATGGATTGCAAAGCGGGATCGCCCTAGGATTCGAGCGCGCAGATGTAACCAGGAAAGTAAGGGTAGTACTATCAGAAATATTCTACATTCAAGCGCAACTAATAGAATATACCTTATCGAACAATCGACCGACAGGGGAATTTGTAGTAAAACAATCGGAACTCTTCGAAGATGGTATATACATGGAAGAGATTATCGATATTATCTGTATATCATTGGCTGAGCTGCCATCTCTTTTAAATGTTCAAGAACTGATTGATGTACTATTATATGTAAATAATGGGCCACGTATAATTTGTTCAATTGTAGCTAACTTCCCAGATTGCTATAGAGATGTTGTTTCCAACTTGATCACAAACTGCGATGAGGATATGGCAGATGGAAAATTGAAGCTTTCAATTTTGTATGCACTTAGCGAAATGAACCCAAAACAAGCTCTATCAACGAGAGCGATTTGCGTTGACTTGATGAAAGTTCCGTCGTTCATGGTGAGGCTGAGCTTAAAATACCCGCAGGATTTGGTAAATTAATTTTCTTTCCCAAAACAAAAACAAAAATCGTATTATAATGTTAAGATTAATTTTAGATTGCTTTTATATCTGGAATGCTGTTGGGAAACGACCAAGTTGTCCGTAGTTGGTTTGCAGGATTTGTGCGAATAAGTCAAAAGAGAAAAGGTGATGCGCTGCATATCGCAAGGGAAGAGCTGTTGAATCAGTTAAGACATTTAGTAAATTTGTCGCATACGTCGAAGAGTGCTGAGGATTATACTGTGCAAGCAGCTGCTCTTCTTCGTCTTTATTGTGCTCTCAGAGGTATCGCTGGAATCAAGTAAGCATAAGATCATGTCCACCTAGAATTATTTTACTAGTCGGTTAAAGTCACTATGAAAACTTTTCACTATGGCAGTAATTGCTGAAAATATATTTATTTTATATTAAAAAATAAAAAAAAAAAAATTGCCGCGCTATTAGTTTTAAAGGGAAATCCATATACAAACCGCAACAAAAACGTGGAATGATTCTCTGTAATCTTTTTCTAGTTATTAAATCGTTGCCCAACTCACAATAGCTGCGTTTATCCCTCAGATCTGGTTTGTATTTGGTCGTGATAATAAAATAAACCAAACAGAATCACAATGACAACAGTGATATATAACCACCCCTTTCTTGTTTATAATTTATTTATTCGTTTTTTTTACTTCCAATAGCCATATACTCGCCAGATAAGTGATTGATATCGGAGATTTTGCTCCGTCGAAAACTAAGTAAGCAAATCCAAAATTTTTGTTCCTCACTATTTTGACAGCCAAACTGAGCGACCGCTTTATAGTCAAAAATCAGAAAAACCTCAATTTGTTTCGCGGTTTTTCCAGTTATTTTTCACTGATTTTAGTCCTAAAGAACTAATTTCAAATGAAAACACTGGAGCGTGTAGGTTAGGCCAAAAGATTTAAACAATCATACCAGAAGGGGTTCTATATGCCCCCGCTAAGATCGGAGGGGCAATTTGCTAAAAAATTACTTAAAGTAGAAATAACACTATTGAAAAACAATGGTAATACTAACAATATTCTCATATAGCTTATCGTAAACCCAAAAACCAATTCTTGGTTGGTATGGATAAAACAAAGTAAATTCTAAGTATAAACTATTTTTTGTATGCATAAAAATGCAGTATATTCTGAAAATTAAATATTTACTGTCGACGATAAACATATGTATATAAGGTATGCTCAATGCGTTTTTACAATGTGGTGTGACTTCATCGTCACCTGGTTGGAATATAAGATAGAAGAAAAGAATACCATTTCATTGGATTATTTATATAATTTTTCTATTTTTTCACCTACAAATAATTCGTTTAAATGGTCAATTCTAAAATACAGTCTATACTTAAGAAATAGTATTTTTGCACTTAGTCTAGATACACAGCTTCCTTATTGTTTTCAATTGAAATGTTTTACAATCCCCATATTAATAAACGCAGCTAGCGGCAAGTTATCATAAACTCGTGTTTCGACTCGTTAGTTCGACTGGAAACAGGAAGTAATCCATTAGTATACAAAATAGCGAAAAGAGCCTTGAATTTCTGGATAAAACTTTTAAATACCGCTGATGACCGCCTGATAAAAAAGTGTCATAACGAAATCTTGAGAATTCATTCCAAAACTCAACGACCAAAATGGGCAACAAAATTTAAGGACCTCCTCATAAATAATTTGCTTGAAGTATGAAACAAGCAAAGTTTATCAATGGCACGAGAATTTTATGTAGCCATTCTTGAACAAGAAAGGAGTCCTGTTGGATGAAGATATTAGGAGAGCAACCAACTCAACTTCTTGCTGCTACTATGCTTCTTGTTAAGTAAACACGCAAGTTACAGAGTATAAGCCGGCTCCCTACTTAAATGCGACATCCAAACCGTTCGTTAAAGTCCTAGCACAAATAAGATGTGCCAATAGGTATGCCCATAGAATTGTTTTACATGGAGATAGACATGTTTTTGACCTAATGAACATTTGCAGAGAAGGATACCATCGGGTATTTCCTTTTAAGATGTCCTATATTTAATGCAGTAAGAAATCATTTTTTGTTTGCAATGAACTTGCGACTGACATGAGAAGTATAAAGACTGCTCAGGACCATAACATTGCGCTGAATATCTATAATTAAGTTGTCAACTCGCTGAAACTAAGGGCTTTCATATTAAATGAATAATCTTTCCACGTTTCATTTAAAATAGCCATTTATTTTAGAAATATATACATGCATATATGAACATTATTGCCAATCAATTTGTAAAAGCAAAGCTTATAACCAAATAAAATTTATCTATCTTTCTTTCTATCTATCTATCTATCATTAACTCGTGATGGACTAGGAGTTAGATTTCTGCCACTTACTAGCTAGTTAAACGAACAAGGAAGGTGGTTAAATAAGATAAGTAAATATACGTTTTACTTCAACCCCCAAACCCCCCCCCCTGCGTTCGCGCCTGTCTGTGGGACCTCCTCTTCTTATCCAACGGTCACTTAAATGTTCATCAAGCCAGTTCCTTACAGCGCGGCTGTAGTATGCTGGAGCTCCATCTTGCTGGTAGATTAAACTGTCCGCTATGGCCAAGGGAACGTTGTCATTCAAATCTGGTCCGTGGTCCAATAACTGTTCGTCCAACAATACCAAGCCAAACATTACAGCTAAAGTTCTCAGTACAAGTTCTCAATAACTTGTCGTTAGCGGTTAGCTCCTGAACTGGTGTAGTGTGGTACGGTTGTAATTTCTCGTTATGAAGCACTGTCCATACTCTAGTTTGAGGAAACTGAAGCATAGTAGCTATCCTCCTTGTGCTAAGTGAGGGATTACGTCGGACCATATCCAAAATTCTTTCCTCCATGTGTACTGATGCAGAAGATGAACTTTCTCTCCCTCGGTGCTCCAGTACTCCGTGTTCTCCAAGACGTTGATGGATTCTTGAAAATATCCTAAATCTTGGACACATCCTATTAGGATACATTTCAGCGTAGAGCCTTTGCGCTTCACGACTTCGACCATGAGGCATACTGTAGCAGTAATGCATATCCGTTAATTTAAGATTGCAGTAATATGACATCGTGATAGTTGACGACTCGGTATTCAAATTAGAAATAATTGTTACAACAAAATGTTCTTGCAATTTATTTGTTTTTAGGTAGCACATATTTTTATTTGGTTTAAAAACTTACGCAAAGTTTTTTTCTTGACCTCAACAGGTAGACCCCGCCGCCAAGCTGACCCCATTGTAATAAAAAAAATGCCAGGTCAGTTTTAACCCAATGAGAGCAGATGTTCTCAATGAAAAAATGTGTGAAATATGGTTAATCCAGTACTTTGTCACTTTATTGTATGCTTAAAGGACTGATAATACAAATAAAGTAAATCCTTTCATTCATACATTTACAAAAATAATAGGTTTTTCTTAGAAAAAAGTAGTTTTTGTTATTTTAGATTTTTGAAAAAACTACAAAACATTTTGACATCCAAATTTTTGTTTTCGATCAAAAAATAATAAGAGCATTGAATATTAGGAAAAAAAATAATACTTAATAACGTTGAATTTTGAAAAAAAAAATTGTTTAAAAAACATTTTTTTTTCACAATTTTGACTTTGAAAATTAATTTGTCAAAAACTATTCACTCGAACAACTTAATTTAAAAATAATACTAGAGAACAGACTTTTGGCTTTTCAAAATGCTATGCTATAGCATGACTCTGTAAGTATTACCGTTATTTTTTAATATTTTTGTTTCTGTTTTTAGTGATTTTTTTTGAAAATTGCTCATCCCGCCTTAAAGGGGGAAATAGACCCTCCTCCCGTACGATTTTATTCTTGTCTAAGTCCAACCTACACGACCTAGCCTTTTGTGACACCTTATGCAATCACCCTGTATAAATGCAATATGAACATTTACATTAAAATTACTATGATTAGTGGGAACTAAAAATAGATAAAGATAAATCAGACCTATTGTAAGTCTCAACCGGAAAACATTTCGCCCGAAAATGTTTTCTTCGCCCGGATTTTTAAAGCCATTACGAGTTTTACCCTCTATTTTACAACAAGTGTAGCCTCGTTCGTCACCAAAAATTAAATTGAAATCTTGCTGTAAATGATATGACATATTTCACACGAAAAAAATGCTGTCAATAATGCCATTTAGAGAAACTTTTACGAACAGGGAACATTTTTCGGCCGAAACTCACAATAACCCTGAGGCTACACGAGCCAGGGAGATAGAGCTTTTGACAAAGAAGGACGTGTTTTTAAATTGGTCTGCGGTATAGTATTTTTACAAGTGAAATTTAATTTAAATTCGAATAAAATATGGAAACTGATTGTAAAAAGTGTAAAAAAAACGATTTAAAGGTGAATTAAATTTAATGTGTAGTGGCCTTTGCGGAAAAGTATTTCACGAGAAATGCACGGGGTTGGCAGATTATGATGTGCGTTCGGTTCGCAAAAAAAGAAACCTCGCCTTCATATGCGATGATTGTGTAGACGGACGAAATGTAATTTTTAAAACTTTAAATGGTATGCTTAAATCGATAGATGAAAATAAAATCTATATTATGAAACAAGAAAAAATTGTGCGCGAAATTCTTGAAAAATGTAACTCCTTCGGAGATCTTGATGCTCATGGTATATGTGCAAGTACAAGCACAGGTTTAAAATAGCCATTTCATTTAAAATAGCCATTTTTTTTTAGAAATATATACATGCATATATGAACATTATTGCCAATCAATTTGTAAAAGCAAAGCTTATAACCAAATAAAATTTATCTATCTATCTTTCTATCTATCTATCTATCATTAACTCGTGATGGACTAGGAGTTAGATTTCTGCCACTTACTAGCTAGTTAAACGAACAAGGAAGATTAAACTGTCTGCTATGGCCAAGGGAACGTTGTCATTCAAATCTGGTCCGTGGTCCAATAACTGTTCGTCCAACAATACCAAGCCAAACATTACAGCTAAAGTTCTCAGTACAAGTTCTCAATAACTTGTCGTTAGCGGTTAGCTCCTGAACTGGTGTAGTGTGGTACGGTTGTAATTTCTCGTTATGAAGCACTGTCCATACTCTAGTTTGAGGAAACTGAAGCATAGTAGCTATCCTCCTTGTGCTAAGTGAGGGATTACGTCGGACCATATCCAAAATTCTTTCCTCCATGTGTACTGATGCAGAAGATGAACTTTCTCTCCCTCGGTGCTCCAGTACTCCGTGTTCTCCAAGACGTTGATGGATTCTTGAAAATATCCTAAATCTTGGACACATCCTATTAGGATACATTTCAGCGTAGAGCCTTTGCGCTTCACGACTTCGACCATGAGGCATACTGTAGCAGTAATGCATATCCGTTAATTTAAGATTGCAGTAATATGACATCGTGATAGTTGACGACTCGGTATTCAAATTAGAAATAATTGTTACAACAAAATGTTCTTGCAATTTATTTGTTTTTAGGTAGCACATATTTTTATTTGGTTTAAAAACTTACGCAAAGTTTTTTTCTTGACCTCAACAGGTAGACCCCGCCGCCAAGCTGACCCCATCGTAATAAAAAAAATGCCAGGTCAGTTTTAACCCAATGAGAGCAGATGTTCTCAATGAAAAAATGTGTGAAATATGGTTAATCCAGTACTTTGTCACTTGATTGTATGCTTAAAGGACTGATAATACAAATAAAGTAAATCCTTTCATTCATACATTTACCTAAGAATCCAACAACGTGAAAACAAAAATAATAGGTTTTTCTTAGAAAAAAGTAGTTTTTGTTATTTTAGATTTTTGAAAAAACTACAAAACATTTTGACATCCAAATTTTTGTTTTCGATCAAAAAATAATAAGAGCATTGAATATCAGGAAAAAAAATAATACTTAATAACGTTGAATTTTGAAAAAAAAAAATTGTTTAGAAAACATTTTTTTTTTCACAATTTTGACTTTGAAAATTAATTTGTCAAAAACTATTCACTCGAACAACTTAATTTAAAAATAATACTAGAGAATAGACTTTTGGCTTTTCAAAATGCTATGCTATAGCATGACTCTGTAAGTATTACCGTTATTTTTTAATATTTTTGTTTCTGTTTTTAGTGATTTTTTTTGAAAATTGCTCATCCCGCCTTAAAGGGGGAAATAGACCCTCCTCCCGTACGATTTTATTCTTGTCTAAGTCCAACCTACACGACCTAGCCTTTTGTGACACCTTATGCAAATCACCCTGTATAAATGCAATATGAACATTGACATTAAAATTAGTATGATTAGTGGGAACTAAAAATAGATAAAGATAAATCAGACCTATTGTAAGTCTCAACCGGAAAACATTTCGCCCGAAAATGTTTTCTTCGCCCGGATTTTTAAAAGCCATTACGAGTTTTACCCTCTATTTTACAACAAGTGTAGCCTCGTTCGTCACCAAAAATTAAATTGAAATCTTGCTGTAAATGATATGACATATTTCACACGAAAAAAATGCTGTCAATAATGCCATTTAGGGAAACTTTTACGAACAGGGAACATTTTTCGGCCGAAACTCACAATAACCCTGAGGCTACACGAGCCAGGGAGATAGAGCTTTTGACAAAGAAGGACGTGTTTTTAAATTGGTCTGCGGTATAGTATTTTTACAAGTGAAATTTAATTTAAATTCGAATAAAATATGGAAACTGATTGTAAAAAGTGTAAAAAAAAACGATTTAAAGGTGAATTAAATTTAATGTGTAGTGGCCTTTGAGGAAAAGTATTTCACGAGAAATGCACGGGGTTGGCAGATTATGATGTGCGTTCGGTTCGCAAAAAAAGAAACCTCGCCTTCATATGCGATGATTATGTAGATGGACAAAATGTAATTTTTAAAACTTTAAATGGTATGCTTAAATCGATAGATGAAAATAAAATCTATATTATGAAACAAGAAAAAATTGTGCGCGAAATTCTTGAAAAATGTAACTCCTTCGGAGATCTTGATGCTCATGGTATATGTGCAAGTACAAGCACAGGTTTAAGGGAAAAGGAGACATACGCTGTGGCATACATGCGCGGGTGGCAATGGCACAGTGGATATAGTGTTTGACTGCTAACCTGGACGTGTGGGTTCGAGCCCCAGTCTAAGTTGCATTCTTTTCTATATTCCCCAGCTTAAACTGGATGCCACCCTTGAAATAATAAACATCTAATTCTCAATCCACTGTGCCAACAAAAATCTTTCCTTTGCTTCTATTTCTTCTAACTAGTTCCGTGCATTGCATTTAAAAGGCCTGAGGTCTTACAGGCATATAGTTAAAATTATAAATTATTATATAATTAAGCCGAAAACAAAAAAAAAAACGGGTGAAAAAACAAAGGAAGATCTAAAAAAAAATGTTTATCCATCAAATCTTAAAATTAGTGAAGTAGCTACTTGCCAAAATGGCATAGAACAAATATCGTGTGCTAGTGAGGGGAGGCAAAGTTGTTAATGCAGTTGAAGAAACGCTTGGTGCGGAATATGAAGTAAAAGTGCCGGTGCTTAGAAAACCTAAAGTGATCGTAACGGGGGTGAGTGAAGAGATCAAAGAAGATGAAATGGAAAAGAGCTTAAAAGCCCAAAATAGTATTCTTGTCGCGAGTGAAATCAAATGCATTAAAATAAATAAAAAGATCGCAGAGAAAGGAAAACAAAAGTTTGCTTATTATAATGCAGTGATCGAATTAGATGGTGAAAGCTTTGCAAAAGTCATGGACTTAGGTAGAGTAAACGTCGGGTGGGATAGATGCAAAGTATTTGAATCTATTATAGTAAAAAGATGTTATAAGTGTTAGGGTTTTAACCACATATCAAAAGAATGTAAAAATAAATATTGTTGTCGGAAATGCAGTGGTGAGCATGATGCAAAAGATTGTGATAGTGCCGAAGTAATACAATGTATAAACTGTGTAAAGATGAACAACAGACTTGGTTTAAATCTAGACATTAATCATAAAACGATGGATTATACGTGTCCAGTTTTTCTCAGGAGACTGGAAGGGGAGCAAAACCGGGTGATGTATTAGCAATTAAATGACAACCTACTTAATAAAAATATATTACCATTTTTCAATGCAATCCTTCTTGATGTTCAAGGGATTACCGGCAACTTTGAATTGATAGAACAATTAACAGATAAACATAATTTTGATTTTTTGTTACTCACTGAAACGCATCTTACAACGGAAATAGAAAAATGTGAAGTTGGATATTAAATTTATAATTGTTTTAGTACAGGTGGGGTAACAATTTACGTTAAAAAGAATGTAAAATCTGTGGAAAAAAAAAAAAAATTTACAATTGATAAAAAAATGTGGATTTTGTCAATTAAAATCTGAACAGAATGAATCTTGGAACATTATTTTATTATATAGGTCCGAAAAAATGACTGTAACCGAATTTTTTGAAGTTTTGAATGATTGGACTATAAATTATATAGACGATAATGAATATACAATAATGGCGGGTGATTTCAATATTGACGCTCTAGATAAAAGTAATTATGAAGTGAACTATGTAAATGATTTTTTAAATAACATTGGGCTTGTGCAATTAGTAACACAACCCACTAGAATAACAAGTACTTCAAGAACTTTGATAGACTATGTACTATCCGACCATACAACTAAAGTTGATGTTGCTGTTAGTAGTCAGTGGTTGACTTCCGATCATGAGTCATTAAGCATTAAACTTTACAAAAAATCGCGTACAAACGACACAAATAGAAATATTAAGTACATAAAGTTCAGGTATGACTCTTTTGTAAGTGCTTTAAATGATGTACACTTTATTAGTATATCAGAAACAAATAAATTAAATAGCTGTGCAAATAAGATTAAAGAAGGGATAGAAGTAGCGTTGTTAAGTGTCACAGTCATTTAAAATAAATGAAAAATTTGCTGAGTCGTTTACTAACGATTTATATAATCTAAAACAAAGGAAAATAAACTTTTATGACAGGGCACGGTTTTAAAATTCAGTAGAAGCTTGGAAAAATTATAAAGACGCTAGAAACATTTATCAATGTGAGTGTAAAAAGGCTAAATGTTCTTTCATAGAATCTAAAATTTTTGAAAATGCTGGTGATCAGAAGGGTTTATGGAAAACTTTGAAAAGACAAATTCTTAAAACAGAAAAAAGTGAAATATCAGAACTTAAAATAAATGATATGTGCCTTTAATCTGAAAGTGAAATCGCTGACGCATTCAACTTGTTTTTTATGAACAGTGTTGAAGAAATTCCAATTCCTTACTTAGATAATAGTATTAATTATAGTACAACATTTAAATTTAAGCAAGTAAACCTACTAGAACTTGAAAACACTATAAAAGAAATGAACAAAAAAAAAAGGACAGCTTTGTGTTAAATTGCAATATTATTCTTGAATGACATCGCGAAATTCTCCCAAAGTTACTAAAAATTGTGAACTTGTCCATAAAGAGGGGTGAATTTCCTTAAAGCTGGAAAGAATTTGTGGTTATACCCATTCAGAAAATTCAAAATCCTAAAAATCCAGAGGTTATTAAAAGTTATTAAAAATAGTGAACTTGTCCTTAATAAGTGGTGAATTTCCTGAAAGCTGGAAAGAATCTGTGGTTATACCCATTCAGAAAATTCAAAATCCTAAAAAAGAGCTGGAGACCTATCAACATGCTCCCGACTTATGAGAAGATCCTGGAAGAAACAGTGTGCAAACAGCTTACAAAAGCTTAATTAGAAAATTTGAAAAATATGGTATTCGAGAGTTGAACTAAACTGGTTTGAAATTTATTTGTCGGGAAGGTCACAAAAAGTAAAAGTGAACGAAACTTATTCCAAATCAAATAGTGTAGATCTAGGTGCTCCTCAGGGATCGAAATTGGTTGTGTTTCTGTAGTATCTGACAACACTGCATCTGGCAGATGTTAGCCCAGAGAGAGACGGAGCTAAAAGAACAATAAAGATCATTCGGTGCGAGACAGTTAACGAAGATGGTTTAATTTCTAAAGTGACGACGAGGATTAAAAAAAGAAAAAAGAATTACAAATATTGAGAGTAAATGTTTCAAACAGAATAGAAAAGAAAATAAAGCTTTAATAAACAATAAACCACAACATAAACATATTATAGAAAGCGGGATATATGAAGGAGGATGGATGACTTTAAAGAGTATGAAAACAAAAGTGGTGAGAAAAAAAGAGAATAAATATGTTTATTGTGCTAGGGTTATTCTTTTTGTTGTAAAATATAAAAAGAAATCAGTGTATTCGTGGAAAATATAAATTTTCATTAACGCCGGCATAAAATGTGAAAGGAGTCTTTTTCCTAACGGAACTTTGGCAAAAAAAAAATTAGCATGAGGCGCATGCTGCACAGTTGGGCAAACATGGAAACAATTCAATTCTTCGAAAGTGTCAATTTTTATGATTCACTATTCGTCTCTTATAGTCAATTAGTTGTAAGATCAAAAAATGATAACGGTTTTTTAAATAAAATATATGTAAGCCTGGTAAACTCAAATCTGAATATTTTTTAATTATTAAGTATTAAGATATTCCTATTTAGTAATATAAATGTATTAACAGAGCGAGAAAAATAAGATATTAACTATTTTGAGCAAAAAAACTCAATATTAGCGATTATTTTTAGTCTCATAAGGTTTTAAGTACTGGCGGCACTTGGAGACCCGGGTCTGTTGCTTTTGGCGGAATATGTAGTGTGTAGAAAATTTTTTGAACATTTTTAAAAATAAAATTTGGAATGCCAATTTTAATTATTTATAAGAATATAGTTTTAAACAAAATTTTAATAAAATTCATTAACCCATTTTCAAGATAAGATTTTTTTTAAATCCAATACTTTTTTTGAAAATGTCTGCACGCACAATTGTTAAGATACTGAAGAAACTCCTGTATCAAATTTGTTGGCAAAATCGGTGCAGGCGTTATCGAGAAGTTTGAAAATCAATAACCCGGGAGTGTAACAGTTGTTGGACAATTTCAATCATAGTCCTTGCTGCTTTGTAATTTTTTTTAATAAAATCGTTAGAGCCATTTATAAGATAAATAACTTGTTGTTTATTAGTTATATATCAGGTACCGTTATTTAAGGAGTTAACAAAATCAATTTCCTCTCCAGAGAGCCCTTTGATGGGAACTTTAATTTCATAGTTTGAAGAAAATCACATCAGTGGTTGAGACTGGGTAAGCAGACAAACAGACAGAACTGCGTCACCATTTTTACACTTCTCTATCATCGTAATATTGTGTAAAATTATTATCTCTAGAGAAGGTACTCTAGTCCGAATTTTTTTTTTTTTAACTTGCCCTAGTATCCATGTATGTATGTAATAGGTACGATTTCGTCAAAGCAACCTAGACTTGCATTTTTGTTAAAAACAAAATATTACATTTTATATTATTTAGTTGTTAAGAATTTTGTTTACGATTTAACATCAAAACAATAACAAAACTTTAATGAAATAAGAACTGTTTAAAAAGTTTGCAATGTCACATCTTAATTTTTATTCAAGGGCATATGACTCTGTAATGTGATAAGCAGTATTATTTCATTATTAAAATTTACTCTGTCACATCGTAAAAATTCAGTAGCAAAAAATTACTATACAGGTATGCAACTGTAATAATTTTTCATTGTCTTACATTTCGTCTAACTGGCTCGCTTGTGTAAGCACAATAGAAAAGATGGTTCTGATTTCATCCAACCAAGGCTCCATATAAAAAAGCCAAAAAACGCCCACAAAATGGGCGCGGTAAAATGTAAGCATTGTCAATTATCCAATATGTATTTGTATAAGGTTTAGTTAAACAACATCCGAATTTTAACTAGTTTTTACGAAAAAAATTAGTTTCTTAAGAAACTGGGCGTGGCAGTGGGTGGATATTCTTTGTTTTGGTTTATCAATTATATTTTCTGCAAGTTTCATCAAAATCGGTTCAGTAGTTTAGAGAGTTTTTGTTCCACTTTCCCAGACAAGGTGCCCCACTGTGTGCCGGTTCATGCAACCACACACTTACATTCACATTCATACAATCTCGCTCAGTGGAGTTGAGTCAGTTTGGTGTCGCCTATCAGGATTTCAACTCAACTCTCTTGATTTTTTTTATTTCACTGAAATGAGTTGACTGTTGTCCCTTTCACTCAAATCTGTTATTATAATGTGATCTTAAAAGAGGGAATCTACATATATAGGTTTGTTTAATGAAAAATTTAGATTGGAGCGGGACAGAGTACCGCAGGTCAGCACAACTTGTCAGAACAAGTAAGAACAGAAAAGTACAGCACAGTAGTAGAACTTTATTGAGATTTTGTTTTTACTTTAGATTTACATTTCTCAAATAACTTAAGTTAATACACTTAAACTAATAACAAGACTGACGATGTTACCATATTATCTAAAATCCATTTTATCTAAAATCAAAAATATTTATTTTTCATAAATTATCATTAACTAATTTGAATTGAACCACCCTGTTTAACTTAACTTTTTTCTTTGCTATTCCGCTTTATTTAACTTAATCCATGTAAAATTAATTTCTTTAAATTTGCTTATGTACATAGCTTTCAATAGAAGAAAATTGCTGTAATTTAATCAGTCGATAAAACATAAGTGCGGTAGCAACAAAAATTATTTTTAAAGCGTCTCAACGTGTAATATTTGAATTAAAATAAATTATAGTTTGCTTTTAAAAATTGTGTCGGCTATTAATTTTGTTGCCTCAATTTTCGACTCCAACAAATCTTTAAAAATAATTGTCTTTATTGCGTCGGTATAAAATCAACCTTTTTGAAGAAAACCAAACGCAATTTCGCTGTGAAAATGCTTCCAAAAAGGCATACTCAAGATGGTGTTTATTCAATCTGTCTTATGTGCAGTGATAAATGGTATCACTATGATTGTGTCGGGGCAAACAGTGATGTGGCTGATGTTAGCTGGAGTTGGGAATTCTGCTTAAATCCACTGTCAACCACAATTACCACCAGTGTTTATCATGAACATGGCCGAACCGACGAGATTCGTGACCCATCCACAAGCATCCTCACCTCCATCAACATCATCGCAAGCGATATCTTATGCCCTACAAAAAAATCAGCCTGATATGACCAGAGGAGTACAGATGATGACATCGAGGTTGGTAAATGCTAATTTCCCACTCTTGCCATTCCACCCAGCTCCTATGGTCACAACGGGAACTTCTACTATTCCAAATCAATACGTAGCGGCATCATATTCACCAAGTGGTACCACCGCGTTATTTACAAATGCACCAACCAATTTACCACATACTAGTATGTACACACATATACCTTCCATGATTACATGGGCAACGCATCGCAATGTTCCTAAAACATTTCCATATGTACAACATCTACCAGCAACATCGTCATCCCAACATGGACTTTCGCGTATGACAGCTGAACCTGCAACATTTTCACAGCACACATCTCAGCGAGTGACAGGGACAGCTACTTCAGCAACATTGCCAACAAATATTGACGTCTCGCAACAGAAAAAAGAATTGCAAATGGAAATGCTAGAAGAAGAAAAGAGGTTGCACCAGCGTTATTTGGAACAAAAGTACCAAATATTATCCAATTTGGAAGGACGCCCATCGGGTCCACAAAATAACTTTGAATTTGGCTCACCCCAGATGGGCACAACTTTTATCTCTGGTCCATCTCCTGCTCATATAGCAGCAAGACAAGTGCTTCCGAAACAACTGCCTTTGTTTAACGGGGACCCCGAAGAGTGACCCCTTTTTTTGAGCAGCTTCAACAACAGTACAGTAATGGAAGGGACCTACAATTTTATGCCGAATCCGAACGGCTAGACGAGAAGCACTTATTCGTGACAAATGATACTCTTGGAAGATTTGTCAATTCCTCGCAAGAGGCAGTAGCCCTGAAAAAAACTTTTGTTTTTAGGTGGACGAGGCTGGGAAGCGATCCCAGACCTCCAGCGTGACAGTCGAACGCACTAACCATTACGTTACGGGCTACTACATTCCTTCCATTCCTGTCGAAAGGCGCACATAGGAATGGTTGCGAGTTGTTAGTCACTAGGCCCTGGTTCTTCATGAGCCGTTGTGCCAACCGATTTATTTTATTTATTCAACAACAGTACTGCATTAGCCGGATACAGTGATGCAGAAAATTTGATGCGTTTGCAAGCAAGCTTAAAAGGTAAGGCACGAGAAATAGTTCGCAGTAAGCGTAAGCAGTAAGTATTTCGGACGACCGGAGTACATTATCGAGTGCATGATCGACAAGGCAAGGAAACTACCACCACCGAAAGACAAGTTGGAAAGCATTATTGAGTTTGGATTATCAGTGAGCAATATTTGTTCTGCAATGTAAGCTTGTCAGATGTCCGCACACCTCAATAACCCCATGCTTGTCAAGGAGTTCGTTGATAAGTTGCCAGGTCAATATAAACTGAGCTGGGCTATGCAGCTCAAAGATGAACAGGTACTTGTAGTAAAAGCCTTTAGCAACTGGCTGCATCATATTGCTGAGGCTGTCAAGTTGTGTCACCATTCTCCTCGAAGAAGAGCGGAATTATTAACACCCACGCTGAAGTTAAACATCCAACAAGCAGAATGGTCTGTATTGCTTGCAACGGAACCGACTATAAAATATCGAGATGTGAGGCGTTTAAAACGATGTCCTACAACCAAAAATGGGAGATGCTGAAAGCCAATAAACTGGGTCGTCAATGTTTAAACACACACAGGCGGAGATGTTACCTTAAAAACGAATGTGGAGCCGAGTCGATCTCGATCTGTGAAGGAGTGAACACGTTATCGACTTTCACAGAAATTCCAACTAAAATCGCGAGTGACTTGCAAGTTTCTAGTTAGCCAAGCTATTTTCATATAGTGCGATAGCACAGTGGTAGAGGTGGCAGATCCCGGAGCCGAAGATAGCCGGTTCGAACCCCGGTCTGGGTCAAAATTTTTGTCGGCTTTTTTTCATAACCGGGAAGTCGAAAATATTATTGCGTGGGACAACAACCACATGAGTGACGTCAACGTTGCGGGATCACTGAAAGGTGGTGTCCCAGCAACAAAAAAGAAGCCGAAAACGGCAGCAGCAACTGGGTCATCGAATGATGTGCCAGCAACAACAGCTAAGCCAACGAAGGCAAATATAGAAAAGCCAGCAACGGCAAATATACTAAAGCCAGCAACGGCACCAACAGCAGGGACATCGAAAGATGCCCTGGCAGCATCATCATCCGATGCCGGTACGGGACCACCAGCCGATCAACCGAAAAAGAGGAGGAGGGTAAGGAGTGTACCCAATCTTGTAAAGCGCCGCTCCATCACCACAGCTCAGCTGCCAGCTAGATGGGGGGAGACGGCGCCTGAAGAAAACCAAATTACAGCAGCAAAAAGCAACCATCAACTTAATTCCTCGTCATCCAAAGTCATAGATGACGAGGAAATACAATACATGTCCGAGGGTGGAGAAGGGCTCTACACCAGCGGTGATAAAGATGCGTTTGTGGACCTAACATCACCGTCCGCATCGGAGGAAGAGGAGGAGATAGAGGAGCAGGCCTTCCATAGCATGTTAAATGCTAAGAAAAAGCAGATTGACCAGCTCACAGCAGAGGTAAACCAATTGGTAGAAGCTCTCAAGATAAAACAAGAAGCTCGACGAGAGCGTGAGAGGCAGGAGCGGGCGAACAAAAAATCGCTACAGGCTCCACAAAAAGTAGCCCAACAGTTAAAAGACAATGCAGAGCTGCAATTGCCAACTAAGCAGCCCCAGCAACATCAACCAAAGCAGCCAAACATACAGCTGTCAACAGAACAGCCACAGCAGCAGCAAGTACAAAAGCAACAACAACAGCAGATCCAGAAACAGCAGCAGCAACAGAAACAACAGCAGCAGAGACAACAGAAACAGAAGGAACACCAGCAGCAGCCACAGCCGCCGATGAATAAAAAAGAGAAGGTGCCGCCCATTAATGTCTTCAAGATGGACCTAAAAGAGACCATCGAACTATGTAAGTCGGCTATAGGCCAAAACTTTATTATTAAAAGACTTAGTGTAGATAGACATGCTATCCACTGCTCTACAGTTGAGCAGCATAAGATAATTAAAAATTTGTTAAAAGCTTCCACAACTGAGTTCTTCAGCTTCACGCCGAAAGTCGAAAAGTTGCAAACGGTCCTCTTGAAGGGCATAGATTCCTGCACGGAACCGCAGGACATCTTAAATGAGCTCCGCCAAAAAGCGAACGGCGATCTCGACTTTATCGAGGTCAAGCCGTTTACCACAGTCCGAGCAAGACGGGAGAAGAGGAATTTGTCCATCTTCCTTGTCCAGCTCTCGCCCAACAGCAAATTGGATAGTTTGAGGAGTATCTCCGTCCTCAACTACCAATATGTGACGTGGGATAAATTAAAGAGGCGCAGTGACATGCTTCAATGCATGCGCTGCCAAAGGTTCGGCCACGCTGCTGCAAACTGCGAAATGCAGTCACGCTGCGTTAAGTGTGGTGAGAACCACATAAAAGGAGAATGTAAGTTAGGTGAGGAAAGGGTCGAAGACAAGGCCCTGCTCAAATGTGCACTCTGCCGGAAAGACGGACACCCTGCCAGCTATCGGGGATGTCCGATCTTTCAGGAATTGAAAAATAAAAAAGCAAAACAAATAGAGGTAGAGAAACGCCCATTAACGCGCGCTCCCACAACAATGCCCGTTAACCCCCAAATCTCTTACGCCCAAATGGTGTCAGGGAGGGGAACAATGGTACAGCCTACGCCAAAGGCAGCCCCACAGGCCCCCGTGCCTAAGGCTCCGGCGGCACAGGCGGATATTATGACCTTGTTGGTGGCCATTCAGGGCCAATTAACAGGTCTTCAAAAACAGATCGGGGAGCAGGCAAAGCGGGTAGATCATCTTTACTCCTATTTGCCAAGCTTAACGCAATTTATAGGTTAAGGGCGCGCTGCCGGAGAGGCCCTTTAGGATCCTTGCTGTGAATGTAAATTCACTGGTAAGAACCGAACGTAGAGCAAATCTATTCCAATTGTTGAAAGATCAAAGTCCAGATGTGTTTATGGCCAGCGAAACTAAGCTGAACCAGAAGCATAAATTGACTAACAATAATTACAATATCGTACGAAGAGATCGGCCCAACTCCACTTTTGGGGGAGGAGTCGCAATCTTTGTGCGAAAAGGCATTAATTATAAAGTTATATATAATAGTGAAGTACGTAGATTTCGGTTGCTTGAGGCGTGTATCGTATGCATTCCTCTCAAACATGGGAAGCGGATGTATGCGATTGCGGCTTATGCACCGGAATCACCTCAGCCAACTGAATTTTTAACAGAGCTCGAAAAACTTTTTCAATGCTTACAACTGAACTCGGAGGAGAATTACTATCTCATGGCCGGTGATTTGAATGCCAAACATGTAGATTGGGGAAATCAAATACAAAATCCGAGAGGTAGCCATCTATTTAATTGGATGAATCAATACAACGTTGAGTATATGCTGATAGGCCTTCGTTTCCAAGAAGCGGTTCCTATCTGGATCTATTGCTTAAGGACTCAAGACTGACAATTACTGACACTGTGGGTCAACGACCAAGAAACTGTTTACGAACGATCGAGTACGACAGTGACCACTGCGGACTTGCTGCCGTAATTCAACTTCCAAACGAGCTCGTGGAGTTGGAGGAGTATGTGCCGGTGAATTCTTACAATTACAGTAAGACTCGCTGGCCACGCTTCACCAGCGCTTTATCGAGTGAACTACGTACGAACAATATATCCCCACCAAATGACAGAAATTTAACAAATACTGAAATTGACGAATACTTAGAAAAAATGGACCATACGATCAAACGAACAATGCAAAAAACAATACCAAAATACAAAGAACGCGAAGCCTCAGACATGTGCCGCAACGCGACCATCGACGCACTACACAGACAAAAAAGTGGACTTCTGACAAGACTGAAACTTTTGTACAGACGGTTTACTGACATACACGATCTGGAGATTAGGACACTGAAGTCGTCAATTAAAAACATCAACCAATTGATCAAGGAAAATTACCGGTTGTCTATTAATTTGTATTGGGACAACAAAATTCGGGCCGTTAATTCTAGTGACCCGAGTATGTTTCCTCAAATTAATAAAATATTTAGACGGAATGATCAAAACGAACTTCCGTGTCTTAAGCTTCTGAGAACGACAGAGAACAGAGACGTACTTCTGACAGCAGGCATAGATCCAGAGGAAGCCGTCTTGGACGATGACCTCTTTATAATCGAAGATCCTCGTGAGAAAGTGGAGGCTGTGGGGGCTGCTTTCCAGCAAGTGTACAAGGTGAATGCTAGCATTCGCCCGAACCATGACCTGGAAAACAGAGCCGTGCTTCACCACTTCTACCTTCGAAATGAAATGACGCAATGGCGATCAGAGAATCTCGGTTTCACCAGGTTCAATGAAGAACACTTGGCAAACGCCACCATCGCCGAGCGAAACGGGGCTAATTCCCTGTTAATTTCGAAAGTTGAGCTCCAGCTCATCTTCGCTTCGTTAAAGAAAAAGAAGTCAGCAGGAATCGATGGTATATCCAACGTTGTACTGCGACATCTGCCTCAAGAAGCAGTTGACATTTATGCCACACTGTTTAACAACGCTCTGAATAATGCATATTATCCAGGGCGGTGGAAGACAGCTGTGGTTCATCCTCTCCCGAAAAAGGGAAAGGAAAACTCCAATCCGGCGAATCTCCGGTCGATAAGTCTTCTATATTTATTGAGAAAGTTATAAATAGAGCTCTGTCCAAGTGGGCGGAGGACAACAATATCATACCGGACAATCAGTTCGGTTTTAAGGCGGGACATGACACCATTCATGCCGCGTCTAAGCTCGTTTCTGATGTCCAATGGAACAAATCTAAAAGACAGTGTACGGGTGCTTGTCTGGTTGACTTGGAGAAAGCTTTCGACACCGTATGGTTAGAAGGTCTGTATCTAAAGCTAGCCAGACTGGGCATAAGTAAACCGCTTTTATATATGCTTTATGATATGCTCAATGGTAGAAAGTTTGTTGTCAAAATTGGCAATGTAACTTCTACCGCAACCTTCGAAATTAAAAATGGTCTTCAACAGGGAGCGGTGAACTCACCGATTCTATTCAGTATTTACACCAGCGATCTGATAGGTAGTCTAGCCCATGCCATAGCGTATGCCGACGATCTAATTGCGTACAGAACAGCTCCAACAGTTGAGGTCATCAGAATTCTCTTACAGCGTGACTTCGACAAGATTCAGCGATATTGCGATGACTGGAAGTTGAAAATCAACTTTCAGAAATCCGAAACCATTCTGTTCAGGACTACATTGCATGGAGCCCCTAGGGATACAAGAAAGAACTGGCGCAAGCTGGTGATCGTAGGGCCACATGGACATCCACTGGCGAATAAAAGTGTAGTAAAGTACCTTGGCATCTGGATGGATCAGTATTTGTATTTCGACAGACATATAAATGCTGCTCTGACCAGAGCCAGGGGAGCTTTTGCCCTGACAAAACGGTTGTTTTATAGCAGCCGTCTTGACAGCAGGGTTAAGGTGATTTGCTACATGGCCCTTATCCGGCCAATGATTGCCTATGGATGCCCGGTGTGGTTCAACGTTGCCCCATCTCAAATGGAAAAGATTCGGGTGTTTGAGAGGCAGTGTCTTCGACGCTGCCTTGGATTACACAGAACACCAGAGTCGGAGTACAAACATTATTATGCCAACGAGGTTCTATACAATGGAGACAACATTAACAGAATCGATAATTTTATACTCAAGCTGATTCGGGGTCACATTGCAAGAGCGATGTCCTCGGCTAATAGCTTAATTTTTGGGGCTTACTACCCCAACAACGAATACTTTGAGAGTGTGCGTTTGAGCGGTTATATTCCACCTAACGCATTCTTCTATTTAGACAGTCGGGGGGCTGATACAGGATAGAGAGCCGGTTCCGCTAATCTACCACGTCTGCCGTAGAACTGTGGATAGGCGACTTCTTTATAGTCAAGACGTCATCGCACAAGGCGGAGCTGAGCGACTTCGGTTCAGTAGGACTGTGTCTGATAGGGACCGAAGAGATAGGGTGAAGCAGGAGAGCCAGTTTTGGTGGCTTAACGATGAAAATAATGATTTCTAAAGTTGAGCTTTTTGGTCTTGGTCGACTTACATAGTTTTAGGTTTATTAGTTTTAAGTAGTGACAGCCGGGGTGGCACCAAAAAAAAAAAAAAAAAAAAAAAAAAAAAAAAAAAAATATATAAAAAAAAAACAAAACAAAAAAATATAAAATTGAAAATGCTTGCTGTGGCTGTTCTAGTTTTTAAGTAGTTTGTAAGTAGTTTTATAGTAGTTTTAAGTAGTCAAAGTAGTTTTAAGATATTCTTAGGTAGTATGTAAGTTTTATATAAAAAAATAAAAAAATGATACTGATACCAAGTTTTTTTTACATCTTTCTTGGTAAAAAATAAAACCAGATGGATATAAGTATGTAATTAGTTCTTAGGCCGAAAGGCAATAGTATTAAGTTATTGTTTAACTTAGAGCGCCCGCTCAGGGCCAGTAAGTTAGTTGTAAGATATTGATAAGTAGGCTAGTTTTTATGAATGTTTGTCTAGCATTAAGATAGTTTTTAGTTGAATTTAAAATAAAAATGAATTTCAAAAAAAAAAAACGAATGTGGAGTCGACAGCTGTAAGGCAAAACATCATCCATTGTTGCATAAGCCTGCTGCACCTGTAAGTCAAGAAAAAAACCAAGTAAGTGCAATTGAAATTTCAGTGAATCCGAGTGAAGCTCTAAATGTAAACACTCATAGTGATGTTGAGGGGGAGAAACCCTATTTTCGTATCGTTCCGATTCGCCTTCATTCTAAGAATACATTTATAGACACCTTTGCTTTTCTAGATGAAGGTTCATCAGTGACTGATGGAAAGACAATTTTTTGATGCTTTAGGTCTGTCTGGATTTAGTGAGTCTCTATGTTTACGTTGGACTGGCGACACAACACGTGCAGAAGAAACCTCAATGCGAACTGCAAACATACTTTGATCGATGTTCGTACAGTGGAAAACTTTCACTTCCTAAACAATCATTGGATATGAATAGAATCGCTCAAGGTTACCCTTAGCTTACCAATCCAGTCATACCAAAATGCACGTCCAACAATTCTCATCGGATTAGACAACTGGAAGTAAGCAGTACCCCTCAAAGTTCGTGAAGGTTCTTGGAACCTGCCGATCGCCACAAAAACCCGATTAGGATGGGCTTTACAAGGGTGTGTAGCTAATCGTCAAAGGGTTTGTCGCCTCAATATTCATTCATGTGACTGTGACCATCGTTCTGTTGAGTTGAGAAACCCTTTTTTGCGCTGGAATCATCATCAACCACCATACGCTCACAAGAAGACGAAAGAGCACTGCAGATATTGGAGACTACATGCAAGCAGTTGAAGAACCAGTATGAGGTTGGATTGCTTTGGCGATATGATAATCATAAAATGCCCGACAGCTATAAAACTGCATTCAACCGACTCATGTGCCTCCAGAAGAAATTCAAACGCGAAACAACACTGAAGAACGAGATGCAAGCTGAGATAGACAACCTGCTGGTGAAGGGCTACGCAAGAAAGCTGAATGCGAGGGAAGTAGCTGTCGATAGTAACCCAGTATGGTATTTGCCAATTTTCGTCACCGAAAATCCGAATAAGCCCAATAGAGTTCGACTTGTTTGGGATGAAGCCGCTAAATCTAACGGCCATTCCCTGAATGATTTCATGTTAAGTGGACCGGGCCTTTTAACGTCTCTGGTGACGGTTTTGCTAGCCTTCAGAATTGGCCAGGTAGCCATTAGTGGTGACATTACCGAAATGTTCCACCAGATCAACGTAAGAGATGAGGATATGAATGTGCAGCGATTCCTCTGGTGGGACAAGGATGATCCATCTTATCAACCTAGCTGTTACGTAATGAGTGCTTTGACCTTTGGGATGAATTGTGCCCCCTGTATTGCACATTACATACGAATGAAAAACGCGGACCAGTTTGAGCAACAATACGCCCGAGCTGTGGAAGCTATCAAAAACCATCATTACGTGGATGACTTTATCGATAGCGTGGATACAATGGAGGATGCCCTGCGTCTGGCACGTAAAGTAAAGGCTATTGACTCGTCAGATGGGTTTAACATACGCTTCTGAGGTCGTTGATCAGCTCAATAGCAAAAGCTCCACTGTACAAGCCCATAAGACGTTGGGATCTCCCGAAAAGGTTCTCGGTATGTATTGGGATCCTAATAACGATGTTTTTTAGTATACTTTTAGATTCGCTCGATTGAAGCGCGATGTATTAGATGATCAAGTAAGACCAACCAAACGAGAGACTCTGAAGGTGCTCATGTCAATATTTGATCCCCTTGGGTTTATCGCTTGCTTTACCATCGGGTTGAAAATTCTTTTACAAGAAGTCTGGCGTTCCGGGATTGATTGGGACGATGAGCTTTCTAAAGTGCTGTACTCGTAAGTGGCTTTACTGGAAATCAATGATACCGACAGTAAAGTCAACAGAAATTCCCCGCTGCTACAGTCGACTACTGGCCAACGCTGATAATGTGCAGATTCATACCATTGTCGACGCTGGGGAACAGGCCTACGCTGCAGTATGCTACCTGCGAGTGAAATGCGGAGACAAAGTATCCATTACACTAGCAGCCTCAAATCAAAAGTAGCTCCTCTCAAACCAGTCTCTATCCCGAGACTTGAGCTCCAAGTAGCAGTATTAGGCATACGATTGGCTGCCAAGATACAAGAAGTTCGCCGTATACCGATAAGCTCGAGATTTTGGTGGTCCGATTCAAAAACGGTTCTGAAGTGGTTGCGAATGGATCCAATGAAGCTTCAACAGTTCGTTATGTTTCGAGTGGGCGAAATACTGGAACAATCAAACATCACAGAGTGGAAATGGGTGCCCTCAAAACTGAACACAGCTGGCCTTGCCACAAAGCTATCATCGCAGTTAGATATCAATTCATGGTTCACTGGCCCGAACTTTCTGACTTCCGAAACAAAGGATTGGCCAACATGCGATGACTTGGGACCCGCCGATACAACAGAAGTAAGACATCACTTACTTCACACACACACAACGGTAAGTGTACGATCTGCAATGAACATGAATGTCCGATACTTATCTGATTGGAGGCGACTCTACCATGCAGTAGCTACGTTCCAGTTATATATTGAAAAAGTGAAAGCTGTCGTGAAAAAAAATCCAAATCCTAGATATCTGTCATTTGAAATGCTTCAAAATGCCAAAGTTGAACTATACAGATGTGCACAGATGCAGTAATATAGTCAAGAAATAACGAACTTAGCACGGGGTAAGTATATTAAGCTAAATTCAAAACTAAATTCGTTAAATATTTACCTAGATGATACTGGTATCTTGAGAAAACGGAGTAGAGCTCAGAATCTTAACAACAGCCCAGATGCTATCGTCTTACCGAAAAACCACCACGTGACATTTCTCATCGTACGTGAACATCACCACCACGTATCACATGAGATTATAATTAACAAAATACGAGGTATGTTCTACATTCCGCGACTTCGTGTGCTATACAAATCAGTACGCAAAAGATGCCAACGATGTAAAAATTACTTTACAACACCCGCAGTTCCACAAATGGCCCTATTGCCTGCCGCAAGGTTGGCCGTATTCGAGCGCTCGTTCACATTCGTGGGCATCGATTATTTTGGACCAATTTCTACGATTATTGGACTAAGACGCGAGAAGAGATGGGGTGTAATATTTACTTGCCTCACTGTACGCGCCATCCATATAGAGATAGCACAAAGCCTAGACACCAGCTCCTGTATTATGTGCATACGAAATTTAATGTCCCGTCGTGGAATGCCTAGAGAAATTTATAGTGACAACGGCACAAATTTTAAAGCCTCAGAGAAGATTTTATGTAACGAGCACAAGAACATCAACTATTCAACGGTTGCTTCAAAGTATGATGGAATTAAATGGTAGTTCAACCCGCCGGCGGCACCACATATAGGAGGGGCCTGGGAAAGGCTCGTCCGATCCATCAAGACCATACTGTATAGAATGGCTCCAATGAACTTCAACGATGAAAGCCTGAGAAGTGCACTATGGGAGGTGGAATTCTTAATAAACTGCCGTTCGCTTACATTTGTGTCGCTAGAATCCTGCGACGACGAAGCGATCACACCAAACCACCTATTTGTAAAGACAACGCAGATTTACGACAACGTTGGCACCAAACACAGGTGTTTGCTGATGAATTTTGGCAGAGATGGATAAAAGACTACACACCTGTTCTTGCACGTCGAGGTAAGTGGTTTGTTAAACAGCCTCCTATAGCTCCTGGTAACGTTGTGGTTATCGTGGACGAAAACTTACCACGAAACAGCTGGCCAAGAGGAATCATCGAAAGCGTAGTAACTGCAAAAGACGGACAAGTGCGACGAGCCATGGTGCGAACTCAGACTGGCATGCTTGAGCGACCTGCAAGTAAAATTGCTGTCCTAGATGTCGTCGGTAAAACTGAAATTGAGTAAGCTTCGTATCTTGCTAACGAGGGGGAGAATGTTACCGCCGTTTATATTTCAAATTCATAATCTTTTTTTATAACCATTTTATCTAAAATCAAAAATATTTATTTTTCATAAATCATCATTAACTAATTTGAATTGAACCACCCTGTATAATTTAACTTTTTTCTTTGCTATTCCGCTTTATTTAAATGAATCCATGTAAAATTAAATTCTTTAAATTTGCTTATGTACATAGCTTTCAATAAAAGAAAATTGCTGTAACTTAATCAGTCGATAAAACATAAGTGCGGTAGCAACACAAATTATTTTTAAAGCGTCTCAACGTGTAATATTTGAATTAAAATAAATTATTCTTTGCTCTTAAAAATTGTGTCGGCTATTAATTTTGTTGCCTCAATTTTCGACTCCAACAGCCGACTTTGAGTTGGTCTGGCTACACAGTATTGTAATTTATATTTCTTTTATGTATTTTAACAAAGAAAAGTTAATTTAATAGTAATTCAATTACAAGAACAAATGATTTTATGGGCCACTCAACAAGACCATTAAAGCACAGCACATGCACCAATGTGGTTGACAGTTTCCGATCAGCTGTGAAGAAGTTAAAAATTGAATTAAATTTGGTTGGAATAAATTAAGAATTTTTATTTTTGAAGTGAAACTTCTTTGGGCGCGTTGAGATTGAAATTTCAAGGTTGAATTTTTGTGAAACGAAAAATGTAACGCCACATGTGCAACGCTGAGATCATTGATTAGCTAAGTGGTGGGAGGTAGAGTAAAAGTAAAAATTTTTATTGATAGGCTAATATATTTTACTAGCGGAAACACCCGGCGTTGCCGGGTCCCTTTTGATAAAGGATAGTTTGTTAACAAATCTTGAAAAAAAAAATTTCCCGTGGAAAATAGTTTTCCTTGAAAATATTTCTGCTGTCGTGAATATCTCTGAAATAAATTCGATGAATTGACCGCCCGATTCCCCAGGAAACCTTATTCCCGACATCAATAAATTTTCAACATCATTCATGTTCTCAATTTTCAAAGGATAGAGATATTGTGCAAGTGTTAATTATTATAAATATAAAAGCTTATTCACGTACATACTTCTAAATATGCTAAAGACACCTACTTGTAAGAAAATATTTAAAAAAATTGTATGGTTTGCTATCTCGCCCCCACCTATCAACTGTCAAAGCAAAAGGTGTGATTTTTCGGATTTTTGACATTTCACCATCATCACTGTCAACTGTCAAGTGCGATTTTTTTGATTTTCACTGGGCTTAGATTGCAAAATCCACCTCCTAAATCGATTGGCGCTTTCAGATCTTGACATTTCGACACCTTTCAAATTGAAAAGTGAAATTTCTTATTTTCTGTTGGTGCTAAAGTGCTGACCGAGACATTGGGTAATAAAACCCTTCTTAATCGATTGGTGCCCTTAGATTTTGACATTTCGACACACGACCTGCAACGCACAGAGGAGAGGAGTTGTAATACGGCAGTTTTTGCTCTTATAGCATTGCTGTTACCATTTTTATTATACATGTGAATGATTTACTCTACGGAGCGAATGTTTCTCACTGATTTGGGAGATTGTGAAAGTATTCGCCGTGTTGATTTCAGCATAACTAAATTTTCACCGACCATGTAAATCAAACATGATTGGTTAAGGTTTTACCTTCCACCACAATCCAATCAACAACCAGCGCATTTTTACTTACTTGAGAATTATATCATGCCATTCATTAGCCTTTCATCACTACTTATTATATTTTCCAATATTCTTACATTCACTTACACATTCAACAAAAACATGGCAAAAAATTCATACGGCCTTGAAACGTCAAATCTCATAGCTAAGCTTTGTACAACGCTCATGTCTTGTTCAAAAAGTTATATTTTTCGCCATGTCGGTCGCTGCATGTGGACATAGATTTTTCGGACTCCATTGGATTTTTTCTGGACATGTTCATAATCCTGCCAACTGTTTAATCGAATCAGTCTTTAAAATTGTATGGTTTTCTATTAATATTTTGAATGTATTTAAATAGTGAGACAACGACCTTTCCAAATTTTTTGAAATTCGAATAAGTACTTTCCGATTTATATCCCATTTTATGCAGATAATTTGACAATTTTGAATTTTTTTCTGGATTTTATATGTAAAAAATATTTCTAATGTAAAATTTTAATATTTGAAATTATTTTGTGAAGCTTGTGAGCAACGCACAGTTATGTTTTGTATCCATGATCCATTTTGCATTTTGTTTGGTAAATAAATCAATAAAGCTAATTCTGGAGTGGCTTTTGTTGAAATGATCACTTAATATTTATTAGCAATATTTTAGAAAAGGATTAGAGCAATTGGTGTGTTCGTTTTGTTTTTCAAAATTTATCAATTTTGTATTAACTTTTGCTTTAAAAGTACCAAAAATAGAATTCATTTTTCACTAAATCACATTTTTAATATGATTTTTTTTAAGATTTTGCAAACATTTTAACACAAAAATTTAGATTATAAATTTCTACCGTAGTCTATATCATTTGTTAGTATCATTTGTTATGAACTATCAGGCATTACTAAAGTTTGAAGCCTCTAAATTTAGCTAAATGGAGCTTTATTGTGATTTATCTCATTAAATTGCCCCTACTTTTTTTCCTTTAGATTTACAAATATAAAATTTCTAACATATTTGTAGAAGAATGTAACACATATAATTGTGTGTTATTAGTTTTCAAAATGTATAAATTTTTCATTAACTTTTAACAATTTTCTAAGTAACTACACTCAAAAGGTATGAATTTTTTGCATTACGGTAAATTCTTTCTCTCTTAACAGTTTATTTTGTCATGAAAGTGAATTAATTTTATTAATTTTGTATGTCTCATAACCTTTCATTGGATACCTTATTTATAAATATCAAAAAAGTATTGCCCAAGTTATGGCTATTTACAGGTATCTTAAGTATATTTTTCCAAAAAGAAACAATTTTATAGACCAGACTGGATTTTTGCAAAAATTTTTCTTTCAATTATGTTTAAAAATCCATATTAAAGCTTACGGTTATCGTAAGATGTTTTATATACCAAAATAATTCTTGATTGGTATAAATTATTATAAAATTTCGATAATCGGTTACATAAAATATTATAGTATTCACTATTTAATCAAAATAATGCAATTTTATCTGTTCAACCGTATAAGTCTTTAAATTTATATTGTAGTGTATTAATATTTTGTATGTATTTAAATAGTGAGACAATGACCTTTCCATAGACATCTAAATTTTGAAATTCGGATAAGTACTTTTTGTTTTTTAGCCAATTTTATGCAGAAAAATTGACAATTTTAAATTTTGTTCTGGATTTTATCTGTAAAAATATTTCTTATGTAAAATTTTAATATTTGAAATTATTTTGTGAGCAACGCACAGTTATGTTTAATATATCAACATTTTTCTTAAACTATCTTGAACTATCAGGCATTACTAAAGTTTGAAGCCTCTAAATTTAGCTAAATGGAGCTTTATTGTGATTTATCTCATTAAATTGCCCCTACTTTTTTTCCTTTAGATTTACAAATATAAAATTTCTAACATATTTGTAGAAGAATGTAACACATATAATTGTGTGTTATTAGTTTTTCAAAATTTATAAATTTTTCATTAACTTTTAACAATTTTCTAAGTAACTACACTCAAAAGGTATGAATTTTTCGCATTACGGCAAATTCTTTCTCTCTTAACAATTTATTTTGTCATGAAAGTGAATTATTTTTATTAATTTTGTATGTCTTATAACCTTTCATTGGATACCTTATTTATAAATATCAAAAAAGTATTGCCCAAGTTATGGCTATTTACAGGTATCTTAAGTATATTTTTCCAAAAAGAAACAATTATATAGACCAGACTGGATTTTTGCAAAAATTTTTCTTTCAATTATGTTTAAAAATCCATATTAAAGCTTACGGTTATCGTAAGATGTTTTATATACCAAAATAATTCTTGATTGGTATAAATTATTATAAAATTTCGATAATCGGTTACATAAAATATTATAGTATTCACTATTTAATCAAAATAATGCAATTTTATCTGTTCAACCGTATAAGTCTTTAAATTTATATTGTTGTGTATTAATATTTTGTATGTATTTATTCGTCGGTAAAACTGAAATTGAGTAAGCTTCGTAGCTTGCTAACGAGGGGAAGAATGTTACCGCCGTTTATATTTCAAATTCATAATTTTTTTTTTTATAACCATTTTATCTAAAATCAAAAATATTTATTTTTCATAAATCATCATTAACTAATTTGAATTGAACCACCCTGTATAATTTAACTTTTTGCTTTGCTATTCCGCTTTATTTAAATGAATCCATGTAAAATTAAATTCTTTAAATTTGCTTATGTACATAGCTTTCAATAAAAGAAAATTGCTGTAACTTAATCAGTCGATAAAACATAAGTGCGGTAGCATTACAAATTATTTTTAAAGCGTCTCAACGTGTAATATTTGAATTAAAATAAATTATTCTTTGCTCTTAAAAATTGTGTCGGCTATTAATTTTGTTGCCTCAATTTTCGACTCCAACAGCCGACTTTGAGTTGGTCTGGCTACACAGTATTGAAATTTATATTTCTTTTATGTATTTTAACAAAGAAAAGTTAATTTAATAGTAATTCAATTACAAGAACAAATGATTTTATGGGCCACTCAACAAGACCATTAAAGCACAGCACATGCACCAATGTGGTTGACAGTTTCCGATCAGCTGTGAAGAAGTTAAAAATTGAATTAAATTTGGTTGGAATAAATTAAGAATTTTTATTTTTGAAGTGAAACTTCTTTGGGCGCGTTGAGATTGAAATTTCAAGGTTGAATTTTTGTGAAACGAAAAATGTAACGCCACATGTGCAACGCTGAGATCATTGATTAGCTAAGTGGTGGGAGGTAGAGTAAAAGTAAAAATTTTTATTGATAGGCTAATATATTTTACTAGCGGAAACACCCGGCGTTGCCCGGGTTCCTTTTGATAAAGGATAGTTTTTTAACAAATCTTGAAAAAAAAATTTCCCGTGGAAAATAGTTTTCCTTGAAAATATTTCTGCTGTCGTGAATATCTCTGAAATAAATTCGATGAATTGACCGCCCGATTCCCCAGGAAAACTTATTCCCGACATCAATAAATTTTCAACATCATTCATGTTCTCAATTTTCAAAGGATAGAGATATTGTGCAAGTGTTAATTATTATAAATATAAAAGCTTATTCACGTACTTCTAAATATGCTAAAGACACCTACTTGTAAGAAAATATTTAAAAAAATTGTATGGTTTGCTATCTCGCCCCCACCTATCAACTGTCAAAGCAAAAGGTGTGATTTTTCGGATTTTTGACATTTCACCATCATCACTGTCAACTGTCAAGTGCGATTTTTTTGATTTTCACTGGGCTTAGATTGCAAAATCCACCTCCTAAATCGATTGGCGCTTTCAGATCTTGACATTTCGACACCTTTCAAATTGAAAAGTGAAATTTCTTATTTTCTGTTGGTTCTAAAGTGCTGACCGAGACATTAGGTAATAAAACCCTTCTTAATCGATTGGTGCCCTTAGATTTTGACATTTCGACACACGACCTGCAACGCACAGAAGAGAGGAGCTGTAATACGGCAGTTTTTGCTCTTATAGCATTGCTGTTACCATTTTTGTTATACATGTGAATGATTTACTCTACGGAGCGAATGTTTCTCACTGATTTGGGAGATTGTGAAAGTATTCGCCGTGTTGATTTCAGCATAACTAAATTTTCACCGACCATGTAAATCAAACATGATTGGTTAAGGTTTTACCTTCCACCACAATCCAATCAACAACCAGCGCATTTTTACTTACTTGAGAATTATATCATGCCATTCATTAGCCTTTCATCACTACTTATTATATTTTCCAACATTCTTACATTCACTTACACATTCAACAAAAACCTGGCAAAAAATTCATACGCATTTGAAACGTCAAATCTCATAGCTAAGCTTTGTACAACGCTCATGTCTTGTTCAAAAAGTTATATTTTTCGCCATGTCGGTCGCTGCATGTGGACATAGGTTTTTCGGACTCCATTGGATTTTTTCTGGACATGTTCATAATCCTGCCAACTGTTTAATCGAATCAGTCTTTAAAATTGTATGGTTTTCTATTAATATTTTGAATGTATTTAAATAGTGAGACAACGACCTTTCCAAATTTTTTGAAATTCGAATAAGTACTTTCCGATTTATATCCCATTTTATGCAGATAAATTGACAATTTTGAATTTTTTTCTGGATTTTATATGTAAAAAATATTTCTAATGTAAAATTTTAATATTTGAAATTATTTTGTGAAGCTTGTGAGCAACGCACAGTTATGTTTTGTATCCATGATCCATTTTGCATTTTGTTTGGTAAATAAATCAATAAAGCTAATTCTGGAGTGGCTTTTGTTGAAATGATCACTTAATATTTATTAGCAATATTTTAGAAAAGGATTAGAGCAATTGGTGTGTTCGTTTTGTTTTTCAAAATTTATCAATTTTGTATTAACTTTTGCTTTAAAAGTACCCAAAATAGAATCCATTTTTCACTAAATCACATTTTTAATATGATTTTTTTTAAGATTTTGCAAACATTTTAACACAAAAATTTAGATTATAAATTTCTACCGTAGTCTATATCATTTGTAGTATCATTTGTTATGAACTATCAGGCATTACTAAAGTTTGAAGCCTCTAAATTTAGCTAAATGGAGCTTTATTGTGATTTATCTCATTAAATTGCCCTTCTTTTTTTCCTTTAGATTTACAAATATAAAATTTCTAACATATTTGTAGAAGAATGTAACACATATAATTGTGTGTTATTAGTTTTTCAAAATTTATAAATTTTTCATTAACTTTTAACAATTTTCTAAGTAACTACACTCAAAAGGTATGAATTTTTCGCATTACGGCAAATTCTTTCTCTCTTAACAATTTATTTTGTCATGAAAGTGAATTATTTTTATTAATTTTGTATGTCTTATAACCTTTCATTGGATACCTTATTTATAAATATCAAAAAAGTATTGCCCAAGTTATGGCTATTTACAGGTATCTTAAGTATATTTTTCCAAAAAGAAACAATTTTATAGACCAGACTGGATTTTTGCAAAAAATTTTCTTTCAATTATGTTTAAAAATCCATATTAAAGCTTACGGTTATCGTAAGATGTTTTATATACCAAAATAATTCTTGATTGGTATAAATTATTATAAAATTTCGATAATCGGTTACATAAAATATTATAGTATTCACTATTTAATCAAAATAATGCAATTTTATCTGTTCAACCGTATAAGTCTTTAAATTTATATAGTAGTGTATTAATATTTTGTATGTATTTAAATAGTGAGACAATGACCTTTCCATAGACATCTAAATTTTGAAATTCGGATAAGTACTTTTTGTTTTTTAGCCAATTTTATGCAGAAAAATTGACAATTTTAAATTTTGTTCTGGATTTTATCTGTAAAAATATTTCTTATGTAAAATTTTAATATTTGAAATTATTTTGTGAGCAACGCACAGTTATGTTTAATATATCAACATTTTTCTTAAACTATCTTGAACTATCAGGCATTACTAAAGTTTGAAGCCTCTAAATTTAGCTAAATGGAGCTTTATTGTGATTTATCTCATTAAATTGCCCCTACTTTTTTTCCTTTAGATTTACAAATATAAAATTTCTAACATATTTGTAGAAGAATGTAACACATATAATTGTGTGTTATTAGTTTTTCAAAATTTATAAATTTTTCATTAACTTTTAACAATTTTCTAAGTAACTACACTCAAAAGGTATGAATTTTTCGCATTACGGCAAACTCTTTCTCTCTTAACAATTTATTTTGTCATGAAAGTGAATTATTTTTATTAATTTTGTATGTCTTATAACCTTTCATTGGATACCTTATTTATAAATATCAAAAAAGTATTGCCCAAGTTATGGCTATTTACAGGTATCTTAAGTATATTTTTCCAAAAAGAAACAATTTTATAGACCAGACTGGATTTTTGCAAAAAATTTTCTTTCAATTATGTTTAAAAATCCATATTAAAGCTTACGGTTATCGTAAGATGTTTTATATACCAAAATAATTCTTGATTGGTATAAATTATTATAAAATTTCGATAATCGGTTACATAAAATATTATAGTATTCACTATTTAATCAAAATAATGCAATTTTATCTGTTCAACCGTATAAGTCTTTAAATTTATATTGTTGTGTATTAATATTTTGTATGTATTTATTCGTCGGTAAAACTGAAATTGAGTAAGCTTCGTAGCTTGCTAACGAGGGGAAGAATGTTACCGCCGTTTATATTTCAAATTCATAATTTTTTTTTTATAACCATTTTATCTAAAATCAAAAATATTTATTTTTCATAAATCATCATTAACTAATTTGAATTGAACCACCCTGTATAATTTAACTTTTTTCTTTGCTATTCCGCTTTATTTAAATGAATCCATGTAAAATTAAATTCTTTAAATTTGCTTATGTACATAGCTTTCAATAAAAGAAAATTGCTGTAACTTAATCAGTCGATAAAACATAAGTGCGGTAGCAACACAAATTATTTTTAAAGCGTCTTAACGTGTAATATTTGAATTAAAATAAATTATTCTTTGCTCTTAAAAATTGTGTCGGCTATTAATTTTGTTGCCTCAATTTTCGACTCCAACAGCCGACTTTGAGTTGGTCTGGCTACACAGTATTGAAATTTATATTTCTTTTATGTATTTTAACAAAGAAAAGTTAATTTAATAGTAATTCAATTACAAGAACAAATGATTTTATGGGCCACTCAACAAGACCATTAAAGCACAGCACATGCACCAATGTGGTTGACAGTTTCCGATCAGCTGTGAAGAAGTTAAAAATTGAATTAAATTTGGTTGGAATAAATTAAGAATTTTTATTTTTGAAGTGAAACTTCTTTGGGCGCGTTGAGATTGAAATTTCAAGGTTGAATTTTTGTGAAACGAAAAATGTAACGCCACATGTGCAACGCTGAGATCATTGATTAGCTAAGTGGTGGGAGGTAGAGTAAAAGTAAAAATTTTTATTGATAGGCTAATATATTTTACTAGCGGAAACACCCGGCGTTGCCCGGGTCCCTTTTGATAAAGGATAGTTTTTTAACAAATCTTGAAAAAAAAATTTCCCGTGGAAAATAGTTTTCCTTGAAAATATTTCTGCTGTCGTGAATATCTCTGAAATAAATTCGATGAATTGACCGCCCGATTCCCCAGGAAAACTTATTCCCGACATCAATAAATTTTCAACATCATTCATGTTCTCAATTTTCAAAGGATAGAGATATTGTGCAAGTGTTAATTATTATAAATATAAAAGCTTATTCACGTACTTCTAAATATGCTAAAGACACCTACTTGTAAGAAAATATTTAAAAAATTTGTATGGTTTGCTATCTCGCCCCCACCTATCAACTGTCAAAGCAAAAGGTGTGATTTTTCGGATTTTTGACATTTCACCATCATCACTGTCAACTGTCAAGTGCGATTTTTTTGATTTTCACTGGGCTTAGATTGCAAAATCCACCTCCTAAATCGATTGGCGCTTTCAGATCTTGACATTTCGACACCTTTCAAATTGAAAAGTGAAATTTCTTATTTTCTGTTGGTGCTAAAGTGCTGACCGAGACATTAGGTAATAAAACCCTTCTTAATCGATTGGTCACCTTAGATTTTGACATTTCGACACACGACCTGCAACGCACAGAAGAGAGGAGCTGTAATACGGCAGTTTTTGCTCTTATAGCATTGCTGTTACCATTTTTGTTATACATGTGAATGATTTACTCTACGGAGCGAATGTTTCTCACTGATTTGGGAGATTGTGAAAGTATTCGCCGTGTTGATTTCAGCATAACTAAATTTTCACCGACCATGTAAATCAAACATGATTGGTTAAGGTTTTACCTTCCACCACAATCCAATCAACAACCAGCGCATTTTTACTTACTTGAGAATTATATCATGCCATTCATTAGCCTTTCATCACTACTTATTATATTTTCCAACATTCTTACATTCACTTACACATTCAACAAAAACCTGGCAAAAAATTCATACGCATTTGAAACGTCAAATCTCATAGCTAAGCTTTGTACAACGCTCATGTCTTGTTCAAAAAGTTATATTTTTCGCCCTGTCGGTCGCTGCATGTGGACATAGATTTTTCGGACTCCATTGGATTTTTTCTGGACATGTTCATAATCCTGCCAACTGTTTAATCGAATCAGTCTTTAAAATTGTATGGTTTTCTATTAATATTCTGAATGTATTTAAATAGTGAGACAACGACCTTTCCAAATTTTTTGAAATTCGAATAAGTACTTTCCGATTTATATCCCATTTTATGCAGATAAATTGACAATTTTGAATTTTTTTCTGGATTTTATATGTAAAAAATATTTCTAATGTAAAATTTTAATATTTGAAATTATTTTGTGAAGCTTGTGAGCAACGCACAGTTATGTTTTGTATCCATGATCCATTTTGCATTTTGTTTGGTAAATAAATCAATAAAGCTAATTCTGGAGTGGCTTTTGTTGAAATGATCACTTAATATTTATTAGCAATATTTTAGAAAAGGATTAGAGCAATTGGTGTGTTCGTTTTGTTTTTCAAAATTTATCAATTTTGTATTAACTTTTGCTTTAAAAGTACCCAAAATAGAATTCATTTTTCACTAAATCACATTTTTAATATGATTTTTTTTAAGATTTTGCAAACATTTTAACACAAAAATTTAGATTATAAATTTCTACCGTAGTCTATATCATTTGTTAGTATCATTTGTTATGAACTATCAGGCATTACTAAAGTTTGAAGCCTCTAAATTTAGCTAAATGGAGCTTTATTGTGATTTATCTCATTAAATTGCCCTTCTTTTTTTCCTTTAGATTTACAAATATAAAATTTCTAACATATTTGTAGAAGAATGTAACACATATAATTGTGTGTTATTAGTTTTTCAAAATTTATAAATTTTTCATTAACTTTTAACAATTTTCTAAGTAACTACACTCAAAAGGTATGAATTTTTCGCATTACGGCAAATTCTTTCTCTCTTAACAATTTATTTTGTCATGAAAGTGAATTATTTTTATTAATTTTGTATGTCTTATAACCTTTCATTAAATACCTTATTTATAAATATCAAAAAAGTATTGCCCAAGTTATGGCTATTTACAGGTATCTTAAGTATATTTTTCCAAAAAGAAACAATTTTATAGACCAGACTGGATTTTTGCAAAAAATTTTCTTTCAATTATGTTTAAAAATCCATATTAAAGCTTACGGTTATCGTAAGATGTTTTATATACCAAAATAATTCTTGATTGGTATAAATTATTATAAAATTTCGATAATCGGTTACATAAAATATTATAGTATTCACTATTTAATCAAAATAATGCAATTTTATCTGTTCAACCGTATAAGTCTTTAAATTTATATTGTAGTGTATTAATATTTTGTATGTATTTAAATAGTGAGACAATGACCTTTCCATAGACATCTAAATTTTGAAATTCGGATAACTACTTTTTGTTTTTTAGCCAATTTTATTCAGAAAAATTGACAATTTTAAATTTTGTTCTGGATTTTATCTGTAAAAATATTTCTTATGTAAAATGTTAATATTTGAAATTATTTTGTGAGCAACGCACAGTTATGTTTAATATATCAACATTATTCTTAAACTATCTTGAACTATCAGGCATTACTAAAGTTTGAAGCCTCTAAATTTAGCTAAATGGAGCTTTATTGTGATTTATCTCATTAAATTGCCCCTACTTTTTTTCCTTTAGATTTACAAATATAAAATTTCTAACATTTTTGTAGAAGAATGTAACACATATAATTGTGTGTTATTAGTTTTTCAAAATTTATAAATTTTTCATTAACTTTTAACAATTTTCTAAGTAACTACACTCAAAAGGTATGAATTTTTCGCATTACGGCAAATTCTTTCTCTCTTAACAATTTATTTTGTCATGAAAGTGAATTATTTTTATTAATTTTGTATGTCTTATAACCTTTCATTGGATACCTTATTTATAAATATCAAAAAAGTATTGCCCAAGTTATGGCTATTTACAGGTATCTTAAGTATATTTTTCCAAAAAGAAACAATTTTATAGACCAGACTGGATTTTTGCAAAAAAATTTCTTTCAATTATGTTTAAAAATCCATATTAAAGCTTACGGTTATCGTAAGATGTTTTATATACCAAAATAATTCTTGATTGGTATAAATTATTATAAAATTTCGATAATCGGTTACATAAAATATTATAGTATTCACTATTTAATCAAAATAATGCAATTTTATCTGTTCAACCGTATAAGTCTTTAAATTTATATTGAAGTGTATTAATATTTTGTATGTATTTAAATAGTGAGACAATGACCTTTCCATAGACATCTAAATTTTGAAATTCGGATAAGTACTTTTTGTTTTTTAGCCAATTTTATGCAGAAAAATTGACAATTTTAAATTTTGTTCTGGATTTTATCTGTAAAAATATTTCTTATGTAAAATTTTAATATTTGAAATTATTTTGTGAGCAACGCACAGTTATGTTTAATATATCAACATTTTTCTTAAACTTTCAAGATTTATAATTTTTAAATTTAAAAATATTTTATGGGCGTGGTGAAAATATAAAAATAAAAGTAGTTGAAAAAGCATGATCGATTCTGCATTTTTTTTGGTAAATAAATCAATAAAACTAATTTTAGAGTAGCTTTTGTTGTAATAATCACTTAACTTTTACTAACAATATTTAAGAAGAGGATTAGATCAATTGGTGTGTTGGTTTTGTTTATCAAAATTTATCAATTTTGTATTAAGTTTTGCACTGAAAGTACCAAAAATCGAATTGATTATTCACTAAATCACATTTTTTGTATGAATTTTTTCTAAGATTTTGCAAAACCTTTAACACAGCAATTTAGATTATATATTTCTACCTCAAATTCATGTATCAATTGTTATGAACTATTAAGTATTACTCAAGTTTGAAGCCTCTTTAAATTGGCTAAATGGAGCTTTATTGTGATTTATCTCATTAAATTGCCCCTACTTTTTTTCCCTTTAGATTTACAAATATAAAATTACTAAATAAAGTAGAAGAATATAACACCTTTAATTGTGTCATTAGTTTTTCAAAATTTTGAAATTTTTCATTAACTTTTAACAATTTTCTAAGTAAATACACTCAAAAGTTATGAATTTTTTGCATTATGGCAAATTCTTTCTCTTTTAACAATTTATTTTGTGATGAAAGTGAATTATTTTTTATTTTTATAATTTTTTATGTTTTATAACCTTTCATTTGATACCTCATTTATAAATATCAAAAAAGTATTACCCATGTTATGGCCATTTACAGGTATTTTACGTATATTTTAGCAAAAAGAAAAAAAATTATCGACCAATAGACTGAATTTTTGCAAAATTTTTCTTTCAGTTATGTTTAAAAATCCATATTAAAGCTTTTGGTTATCGTAGAAATATGTTTTATATACCAAAACAATTGTTGATTCGTATCGATTATCGCAAAATTTAAATTTTGATAATCGGTTAAATAAAAAGTAACAATATTCACTATTTAGTCAAAATAGTACTATTTTATCTGTTTAAGCGTATTAGTCTTTAAAATTGTATGGACGTCTATTAATGTTTTGTATGTATTTAAATAGTGAGACAATGACCTTTCCATCGACATCTTAATTTTGAAATTCGAACTCGTACTTTCCGATTTATAGCCAATTTTATGCAGACAAATTGACAATTTTAAAATTTTTTCTGGATTTTATTTGTAAAAAATATTTCTAATGTAAAATTTTAATATTTGAAATTATTTTGTGCAGCTTGTGAGCAAAGCGCATTTATTTTTTATATATCAAAATTTTTATCAGATTTTCAGGATTTATAATTTTTAAATTTGAAAATATTTTATGGGCGTGGTGAAATTATAAAAATAAAATTCGTTGAAAAGGCATGATTTTTTGGTAAATAAATCAATAAAACTAATTTTAGAGTGGTTTTTGTTGAAATAATCACTAAACATTTATTAGCAATATTTTAGGAGAGGATTAGAGCAATTGTCGTGTTAGTTTTGTTTTTGAAAATTTATCAATTTTTTATTAACTTTTGCATTTAAAGTACCAAAAATTGAATTGATTTTTCACTAAATCACATTTTTAGTATGAATTTTTTTAAGATTTTGCAAAAACTTTAACACTGGAATTTATATTATTAATTTTTATCTCAAATTCATGTATCATTTGTTATGATCTATTAAGTATAACTCAAGTTTTAAACCTCTTAATTTGGCTAAATGGAGCTTTTTTGTGATTTATTTTATTAAATTGCCACTACTTTTTTCCCGTTACATTTACAAATACAAAATTATCACATATTTGTAAAAGAAAGCTACACCTATAAATGTGCATCCTTTGTTTTTTTCAAATATATAAATTTTTGATTAACTTTTGAATTTTTTTGTTTTTTTCAAATATATAAATTTTTGATTAACTTTTGAATTTAAACTACGAACAAATAAGTTGATTTTTCATTAAAACGCATTTTAGTACACATTTTTTTAATATTTTGCAATAATTTTTAAACACAAATTTAAGTTATAAATTTCTATTTAAATTTTATGTATAATTTATTATGAACTATTAGGGTTTGCTCAATTTTGAAACCTCTAAAGTTGTCTAAATGTAGCTTTTTTTGTGATTTATTTATTAAATTACCCGTACTTTTTTTCCCGTTAGATTAAGAAACACAAAATTATTGACATATTTATAGAAGAAGGTTACACCTATAAACGTACATCATTAGCTTTTTAAAATAAAAAAAATGTCATCAAGTTTTGAATTAAATATATGTAATATAAATTTGACGGGTCATTTACACACCCTTTTAGTATTAAATTTAAAATTTAGCCATATCTCATAGCTAAATTCTGAGATCAAAACTTTAATAATCGTCTGAGTAGAAATGAAGTTATGATTTTGTATATTAAAAGAACTCCAATTAGAAATTCAATTCAGATAACGGTGCTCTTCACTGGTAGACGATTGTTGACAATGAACAAAGCGTAGCATTTCTATGGATTTTATTCGATTTTTTATGAATTTAAAAAAATCAATTGTGACGCTAATATAGGAGGTAGATTAAAAAGTGAGGTATCAAATTAATGGCTATACTATTGAGATTAAATATAAGAAAAAATTAAATCAATCCCTGCACATACCCACATGTTATTAAGTAATATGTGTAAACAATATTACATTGTGAATTTCTCAGCTCAACAGTACAATAGGAATATAATTTTTTTTAGACAAGTTCCTAGGACATAAAGCTATAATTTATTGGTACTTTGCAAACCTCTACGACTGTTAATTAAAAAGATATTAATAAAAATCCAAAAAATAACAAATTTCATATAGGCAACATTTTTGTATTATTGTTAAAGATTTCTAAAAAAATGTAAGTTTATTTTTTTTAGAAGCTATCTATCGGATAGCAGGGGGATAGACATTGTTGATGCCATAAAAAAAAGTTAGTATTTTGATTGTTTTGTTGTTAGTTTGGACACCCGTACAGCCAAACTGACAAGAAAACAAAAAAAGACTTTTATATATTAGTTAAGATAGTGCAATAAGTTTAGATTTTTTGATAATCTATATTATTGTAGCAGATAAAAGAGAAAATGTCCTTTTATGTCTTTTTTATAATTTCGTTAATAAGAATGCTAGAGTTTTGAAATTTTACTAGTTTAAGATTTTTATCTATCTCCTACTGGTATGGAGATATAAATTATTTTAAAAACTGTTTCTCAAAATAGGCTTTTTTCAAAAAATTGAATTTAATCAGGAGTGTCCGCTACAAATTTGAATTATACAGGGTGTCCAGTAAATAATGGATAACCTTGGAATGCCTCATAGTAAACTTTATGACCGTCCTGAAAACTAATAAAAAAAAGTCTATCCCAAGCACAAGAAAAGATATGTGCATTTTTTTGTTCAGTGCATTATTTGTTGCGTTACTTTACGTTTTTGAATACCACGACTACGAGTGAATGAATTCTACCGTTTTTTTTTTCGTAGTAATATTTAACATTGTTTGCGCCAAAAAATAAGAAGACAAAAATTATAATAACTGTTGGAATTCTAAGAGAAAAAAATTATTGAACTTTGATTTTCGATGCAAAATTTGAAAGAAAATAATTTTCGAAAAAGTTAAATCATCTCTGGTATGAAAAAATGCATGAATACCTAAGTGGCCAACTATTTTAAAAATATGCGCGTTAAATGCGGATTTTAAAATGGTATAATTTATTATTGCATCTTGAACCAATAGGAAGTTATTGGTAAAAATCAGCAACAAGAGAGTCAATTTAGCAAAAACAAATGTTTAAAAATTAGCATTTTAAACGTGAAAATAATATCACGCGTCCAACATGGTAGATTTTTGATTGATTGCCTGTTTTTATGATATTATCCTAGTGATACATCCAAGCTTTTAACTTCTAAAGCCTATTGCAACATTACCAAAATTGTCAAGAAAGTGCAAAAAACGGCTACATTTTCAAGCTTGTTTGAATTATACCTGGTCTATTGGGCCCTAACAAAACCATAAAATATTTTCGCAGTTGCTTTTAGTTTATTTGTTATTTTCTTCAAACAAAAAGCCTTTTGAGTTTTGAGCCAACTTTCAATCACTTCATCACTTAGTTAGAAAACAAAAGCAAAAGAAGTTATTTTTTTTTTTAATTTAAAGCAAATGCTCAAACTGTTTTCCACCCATTCTAATACAGGTTCTGCACCTCCGAATAAATGAAAATCTTACAATAATCATGTTAATTTTTGCTCAGAATCTTGTAATACAACTGCCTCCCCAAGATTTCTCATCTCCTCTAAGGACCTGATGGGCTTGCTGTACACGATTTTCTTAATGCAGAACCAATAAAAAAATCAAGTTGATTTAGGTCTGGTGAACGGGGTGGCCATAAAATTATCCCAAGACCTCATGTCCATCTGCCTGTATCTCTGGCATATTTGTAATGCAGAGGCTTGCACAAGTTTGCATACCTCCTCTGAGAAGCTGATCGGCTTGCTGTATTGGACTTATTTAATGCACCTCTTATAAGAAAATTAATTTGGGAATAACCACTACCAAAATATTTGATGGTTTTTTAAAAGAACAATTGAAGAGGTATAATTCAAAACAAGCTCGAAAATGTAGCCGTTTTTTTGCAATTTGTTAACATGTTTGATAATGTTGCATTCAGCCCTAGAAGTTAGGAGCTTGGATTTATCATTAGGACAACATTATAAAGACAGGTAATCAATCAAAAATCTACCATGTTCAACGCATAGTATTATTTTCACGTTTACTGTGCTAATTTGGAAGACTTTTGTTTTTGCTAAATTGGCTCTAGTACTGCAGATTTTTACAAATAACTTGCTATTGGTTCTAGATACAACAATAAACTTTACCAATTTGAAATCCGCATTCGACACGCATATTTTAAAAATAGTTGGCCACTTAGGTATTCATGCATTTTTTCATACCAGAGATGAATTAAATCAAATTTTAATAATTTTTTTCTCTTAGAATTCCAACAGTTATTATAATTTTTGTCTTCTTATTTTTTGGCACAAACAATGTTAAATATTGCTACGAAAAAAAAACCGTAGAAATCATTCACTCGTAGTCGTGGTATACAAAAACGTAAAGTAACGCAACAAATAATGCACTGAACAAAAAAATGCACATATCTTTTCTTGTGGTTGGGATAGACTTTTTTTATTAGTTTTCACGACGGTCATAAAGTCTACTATGAGGTATTCCAAAGTTATCCATTATTTACTGGACACCCTGTATATGGTTGCAAAATACATAAAACCAAATTAAAGTCGTCATATACAAATTTTGATTTTGCAGAGATTTAAAGTGAAGGAATTTTTGGAAATTCAACATTTTTAAAAAGTCAATTTGACCACATTTTTATTTTTATAAAATCAGGGAGTTGGCTTAAATTACTGAAAATTACAAAACGTATAACTATTTATATTTCTGATTTTTTGATACCAATATTATTTTTAAGTGCACCGTTAACTGGAGAAAGTAAGCTTTTGCAAAACAGCTAATAACTTTTTTGTTATGAATTCTTGTCTTTGGTTTTTTTATTTATCGCATCAGAAAATAAGTGGGATCATTTTTATGTATAACACGTATTTTTGAAGTGAAACTTCTTTGGGCGCGTTGAGAGTGAAATTTTAAGGTTGTGAGAAACGAAAAAGTGTAACGCCACATGTGCAACGCTGAGATCGTTGATTAGCTAAGTGGTGGGAGGTAGGGTAAAAGTAAAAATTTGTATTGATAGGCTTATATATTTAATAGTGCAATAAGTTTGAAGTTTTTGATAATCTATATTATTGTTGCAGATAAAAGGGAAAATGTCCTTTTATGTCTTTTTTCTAATTTCTTTAACTAGAATGCTAGAGTTAAATTCTAAGAATCTTACTACTTTAAGATTTGTATCTATCTCCTACTGGTATGGAGATATAAATTATTTTAAAGATTTTATCTCAAAATAGGCTAATTTCAAAAAATTAAATGATCAGATTTTTTTACTTTAAATTTATTATTATTTAATTTTCAAGTTTACAACCCCTAATCATCGATCATTTTGATATAGAACACATAGCTGCGTCTTACGCATATAAGCTTAATATCCCTATACATATCGAGATTTTTAGATCTCCAAAGAAGTTTAACTTTGCTACGAGTACTGAGTTACACGCGCGCTTTTTTTTTTTTGAAAAATGTGTACATATATTTTTTGTAGGTAGTAGCCCGTAGCGTAATGGCTAGCTCGTTCAACTGTCATGCTGGAGGTCTGGGTTCGCTTCCCAGCCTCGTCCACCTAAAAAACTAAAAAGTTTTTTTTCAGGCCTACTGCCTCTTGCGAGAATAAGTCACGAATAAGTGCTTCTCGTCTAGCCGTTCGGATTCGGCATAAATTGTAGGTCCCTTCCATTCCTGTCGATAGGCGCACACAGGAATGGTTGCGAGTTGTTAGTCACTAGGCCCTGGTTCTTCATGAGCCGTTGTGCCACCCTATTTATTTTTTTTTTGTACATATATTTTTTTTTTCAGATATTTCCGACATTTTTATAAGCAGACTATTGAAAAAGTCCATCAGTGATAATATTTTCACTTCCAATAAGCTAAGTTAAATCTTTTTTTTTGTTCATGCTGAAAGAAATCAATCAGCTGTTACTTGTCCTCACTTCCGAACAGATTCATTGAACAGACCTGATGTCACAGAATTCGAATATTGTGCAGAATCGAAAATAAATTTAGCAAAATAAAATGTTTGATCGATTAGGTATAGTATTGGAAATAATTTGACGCTATATTTGTTAGGAAAGAAAGTTACTAGGTACACTGGAAAAAAAGAGCAATCTAAACGATTACTTACTTACTTACTTAGGTCCTCGGACCTGTTACGTCCGTGATGTTTCCCTTACGGGACATAGGGCCTCCACTACACCTACGCGCCATCGTGTACGATTTCTTGAAATATATTTCAGCTCTCTCCAACTTTTCCCCAGTCGTGCCGATTCCTGTTCGACCGTTCTTCGCCATGTACTTCTAGGCCGGCCCACTTGTCTTCCTTCCTGTGTGAGCGGGTTCCACTGCATTGCTTGAGATGCAATGCACCAATCGCCTTTTCGAAGCGTATGGCCAATCCACTGCCACTTTCTTCTTCGTATAATCGAGTCTATGGGCTCCTGACCCGTTCTCGCATGAAGTTCGGCATTGGAGATACGGTTAGGCCAGAAAATCCTCAAGATGTTTCGTAGACATCTATTAACGAAGGTTTGCAGCTTTCTAGTGACAGTGTCAGTGACTTTCCAAGTGCTGCAGCCGTAAAGCAGAACGGATTCAACATTGGAGTGGAACAGTCGTAGCTTGGTCTTTAAGCTAAAAGAGTTGTTTCTCCATATTTTGGACAGCATTCCGAACGCAGCCTTTGCTTTTCTGATTCGGCTGTTTACGTCCAGTTCAGTTCCGCCACCCGTAGAGACAATACTCCCAAGATATTGGAAATCCTCTACCATCTCTACCGGTTGTCCAGAAATATTTACTTGGATTGATGAGGAAGTTCCAAGGCTGATTCTTTTAGTTTTTGCCGAGTTGATCTTAAGCCCTACGATTTCAGCTTCTCTCTCCACCCTTGTTGTCATTTGATGGAGATCCATGATCCTATGAGAGAGTTAGCATACGTCTTCCCCGTAGTCCAGATATTTGAGGTGAGATTGCAGAGTCCACTGAATTCCTCCATTTGCATTTGACAAAGCTGCGTGCAGTACGTTACTTATCACCAACAGGAACAGTATTGGTGACAGTATACAGCCTTGCCTAACTCCAATTTGGATTTCAAACTCCTCTGACAGCCTACCTTTGCGCAAAACGTGACACTTGGATCCATCATATGTAGCCTTGATAATAGCAATCAATTTATCTGGGATGCCCCTCCTGCGCAAAGCAAGCCAAATAAATTCTCTATCGACACTGTCGAACACCTTTTCAAAATCGATGAACAGCAGGTGAAGTGGTGATCGATATTCAATGCACTGTTCGATGATGATCCGCAAGGTGTTGATGTGATCCACACAGGAAGATCCAGTGCGGAAACCTGCTTGTTCGGCGTCGAGTGTGTCTTCGAGGTGGTCTTTAATTCGGTCCAATACTATCCTTGCTATTATCTTGGCTACTGCAGGCAGAACGCATATTCCTCTCCAGTTTTCGCACTGTGTGAGATCTCCTTTCTTTGGGAGCTTGACAATCTTTCCTTTTTTCCACTCTTCAGGAAAGCTCTCTGTTTCCCAAGCTCTCTTAATAAGTGGGTGCAGTAGCTCGCTCGATGTCGTTGGGGCTGCTCCTAAGAGCTCTGCAGGAATACCGTCAAGTCCAACCGCTTTGTTGTTTTTCAGTGCTTTGATGGCGGTGATAATTTCTTCTTTACTGGAGGGTACGGTGCGTATTCGGGAAAGTGTTACTTCGGGTAGCTCAGTGGGAATAGGCTTCACTTCACTGGCGAAAACGCGGTTTAAAACCGCAGAAAAGTGTTCCCTCCACCTTATGTGCTGGTCCTCATCCGAAATTAGCAGGGATCCGTTTGTGTCTTTAACCAGGTGTTGTTTAGAGCTCTGGACACCAGGTCCCTCCAATAACAAGGCCGTTGGCGTTGCAGAAATCGACAAATCGTTCGCCGTTGTCGTTTCGGTTACCAACACCATGTTTTTCCATGACATGCCTTAGCCCAGTGTTGTCATTGCCAACCTTGGCATTTAAGTCTCCCATCACCATAATTATATCACCTCGTGGAACGCTATCATAAGCAGCACTCAGCTGGTTATAAAAGGCCTCCTTCTCCTCGTCAGAAGAGAGCAAAGTTGGGGCGTAACACTGTATGATGGTGACGCGACGTACTCTAGTCCGGAACCTGGCTTTCAGGATCCTGTCACCTAAAGGCTCCCAGGAAATTAAGCTTTTGAGAGCTGTTTTGGAAAGCAGCAATCCAACGCCAGATTCCCGAGCCCTTCCAGGTGTTTTTCCGGAATAGAATAGTACAGTGTTACGGGTTGGTGACTTAAACTTCCCCGAGCCCAGCCATCTAACTTCACTTATCCCTAAGATGTCCATCCTATACCGCATGAATTCCTTCTCTAGTTGCAGGAATCTGGCATTCTGAGGACCTTCTTTTCCATTGTCAAGAAGCGTCTTCACATTCCAGAAACCAATCTTTGTCAAGGTACAATAGCCAAAAGTCGTCAACGAGTTATCATTAATTATCCGAGGCGTAGTGTTGGTTTCGGTAGCGGGTTGGTTTCAGTTACGGAGAATGCTAACCTCCATAACCTATCCTAGAAAGCTAGGCCTTTTCGCACTTGTAATTTTGGCCTATTTATGTATATTGGGATACACAAATAGTTGCCCGGGGACCACCACGAGGAGGTAAAACAAGCACTTCATCGTGACTGATTGTTGCGCTACTGGCCCAGATCAAGTTCTGAGCAATCAATAGTTTCCCGATCAGACACGATGCAGGTCGCCCAAATCTAAACGATTGCTAGATAAAATTAAAAAAAAAAAGATAGACATAGATCATTTCACGTCGCAACTTGAATGTACGCGAAGAAAAGAGCAACCTAAAAGATTGCTATATTAGATAAAAGAAAAAAAAAATGAAATAAGGAATTTATGTCGCAACTTAAAGCAAAGAAAAAGTGCAACCTAAACGTTTACCAAACTAGGAAAATATACATAAATACATATGTATATATGATTTTATGTCGCAACAAATGAAAGCGAAATAATTTTTCAGATTGTTTCGGAGCGGTCACTTGAGCAAACGAATTCATTTTGTTGCGTCAGTGTTGGGCAGCAAAAGTGAAAAAATGTGTCTTATTCGTGTGGGCCCTCTGCAAAGCTGATCAAAATTGCAGCTTTAACGACTCCTAAGTAGATAAGCAAAGCGACAATTGAAACAAAGTCAAAACAAAATGTTTTTTTTTTATATTAAGAGCGTGCAAAAGGGGTTGTGACTACCCTTAAGATGATATACACAGCACGAGCGATTAGGTAGATTGGAGGGGATTTAAAAGGAGATACCGATGCAAATTGGTTTTGAACGTCTGTAGATCACAATGGGAGGGGAAAACTGAGCTGGGTAGAGCATTCCACATTCGAGTAGTGCGACTAAAGAAAGAATCTCTATACTTAACAGTACGCCCGAAATTGGGCTCAAGGGTTAACTGATGGGCATTCCTAGAAGCGCGAGTATTACGGTTGAATTGTTTAAGGGGAGGAATGCAACTGGCTATTTCACTAGAGCATTGTTTATGGAAATAACGGTAAAATAACGAAAGACATGAAACATTTCGACGGTGCTCAAGAGATGAGAAGGTTTCCGTTATAGTTCTTTCACCTATCATGTTAAGAGCTCTCTTTTCAATTCTATCCAATAAACTCAAGTGGGTTATTGGAGCACCTGCCCAAATGTGAGAGTTATACTCAAGTTTTGGACGAATAAAGGCTTTGTAGATCACAGCCAGATCAGAAAGGGAGACAAATTTCTTGCATCGACGGAGAAAACCTAAACACTTAGCAGCATTTTTGGCGATGTCGAATATGTGGTCGTTCCATAAAAGGTGGTCTGTGACACACATACCGAGGACTGAAAGCTTTTCGGTTTCCTCAATGCAAGTGCCACTCATGGATAGTGGCATGGGGGGTGGGTTTCGTTTTAACGACAGTAGACAGCATTGAGTTTTTGAAGTATTAAATTCTACACGATTTTTTATTCCCCAATGGACAATGCTGTCGAGATCAGAATTTAGTGAGCTTATCATACGCTGCCGTTCAAGTTCCACATCCGAAGGACATGGATGAGAATCTGTAAACGAATATGAGAAGCTGAGGGTACTGTCGTCAGCGAAACAATTTAATGGATTAGAAGTTTCAGATAAAAGATCGTTTATGAATATAAGGAAGAGAGTCGGAGACAGAACGGAGCCCTGGGGCACACCAGCATTTATTTTGTGAATTTCAGACTTGAAACCATCCAATACAACTTGTATTGAACGGTCCGAAAGGTAATTTCTAATCCAACGAAGAAGAGATTCATCGATACCAAATGCACGCATTTTCGATAAGAGAGCTTGATGCCAAACTCTATCAAATGCTTTAGAAATATCAAGCGCAATAATCTTACTTTCTCCAAAACGATGTAAAGATTTGTGCCACTGTTCGGTGAGATATACCATCAGATCACCAGTGAACCTATTGCTACGAAAGCCGTACTGCCGGTCATTAAGAAGCTTTCGTTCTTCGAGATATTTCTTTAGCTGAAAATTAATCAGTGTTTCCATGACCTTGGAAAGAAGGGACGTAAGCGCAATTGGCCGATAGTTGGAGGGGGAAGAAGACACGCCTTTTTGAGGGACAGGCTGGACAAATGCTGTTTTCCATCCACTCGGAAAGAGACCAGTAGAGTAGGACAGATGGAAAAGCTTACGCAGTGCTTTTGCCAGCGTTGAAGAACACCTCTTCAGAACAATGGGAGGGATACTATCCGGGCCAGCGGATTTGTGTATATCGAGATCTTTCAGAACTCTGGCAACTGCACGAGTGCGGAAGAAGATTTGTCCCATAGACTCATTTGCGCTCTCAAGTACAGGAGGAGTCATAACACTTTCAGGCAGCGACGAATTAACAGCAAACTGTGCTGCAGGCAAATTGGCTTTATCGATTGAGCTGACAAAAGGAGTATCGTTGAAGACGAGCGTTAAACCGAGGACGAGGTGGTGTTTCGTATGTTTTTTACAAATGACCAAAAATTTGTACTACCTTTGGGACATTGTAGAATTTTTTGCCTTAATTTTTGATCATGTAAAAATTTGGTTCGTCGAATATGAACGTTACAGGTCTTTCTAGCTTGTTGAAACTTTTTCCGGTTTTCCTCTGTAGGGTTGGCTTTATAACTTCGGAAGCTTACTTCTCTAACCCTAATAACCTCTTTACAGCTCGAATCAAACCATGAGTTTTCTTTGGGTTTGATAGGTTTCACCCTATTCGGGATAAAATTTCTCATTCCACAAAGAATTAAGTTTGTAATCATATCTGCACTGGAATCTACGTCACTATCGAGGAAGCATAGTGACCAGTTAAAGTTCCTGAAGAAAACATTGGGACCGTCCCAGTTGGCTTTCTCATACTGCCAAACGGTTCTCTTGGGAGTTTTTTCTTTAACTGTGTTTTGGTGGCACGAGAAATTCGCAGATATGACACAATGGTCTGATGTGCCTAGAGGCGATAATACACTTATAGTGTATTTATCAGGGTCAGAGGTAAGAAACAAACCTAGAGTGTTGGCCAATTTAACAACTAGGTTTTATAAAGTAGGTCGAATTCATAAATGTAAAAGTTCGGTAACAATGCAAAGTTAGAAGCTTAGTTAGTTCTTTAGAAGATTTTTCTATTTTTATAGGTTATTGTTTCTTTTCAACAATTACAGAAAAAGTTGCATTATTTTTTAAATATACTGCATTTATACAGTATTTTTACATTTATTAATTTAGGGCGGGGTAGTATAATGAAACCACAATTTGAACAAAATTAAACGAGACGTTTGCAAAATTTTGATTTTGTATTTATGATCTCGTTTTCTAAAATTATATGAGTTTATTGACAGGTTAATGATTTTATTATTTAGTAAAGTAAACACCTACTTGAAAAAACCTTTCCGATTTATGTTGTACTACCTAGGTATTTATTTTGCAATTTTTCAAAACAGTCAATTTTTGGCACGGCTAAACTTTTGCTGCAGGAATGATACTACAAAATCATGCTGATGCCACCCAATGATGTGTTGAAAATTCTGACAATCAGGAAATTGCAGTTTTAACTTTTCTGTTGACCATTGACTTTAGGAAAATGAAACATATCATTAAAATTTTTTTTTTACTCCCATGATTATAGATTCGTTAAAACGAACTGGACTTTATGTGCCACCATTTAATCACACAGTAGATGGAGACAATTGTGGAACTGAATGGAAAAACTGGCTGCGTTCCTTCGAATTTTGCATGGAAGCCAGTAATATCGAAGATTCAGAAACGAAACGAAAAATGTTAATGCATCTCGCTGGTCGCAAAGTCCAAGAAATTTTATAAATCTTCCAGAAGTAAGCACTGACGAATGAAGTGGACCATGGGCAAATGAGTATGTGCTTATGAAAACCAGCTATGAAGAAACAACAACAAAGCTTAATGATTACTTTTTGCCAAAACAACATACCTCGTTAGAGCACCTACTTTTCAATTCTCTTAAACAAAAGGAGAGTGAAAGCATCAACAGCTTTGCAATGAGTCTCCAAATTCAATTAAATCACTGCGACTTTGAAGAAAAACGAGAGATGATTATTAAAGATAGACTAATCCAAGGATGCCGATCAAGTGAAATGAGGCGTGCGTTTCTCAAGCTAGGAAACACTTCATATGCGGAGATTTTTAAAACGGCACAAATAAATGAATTTGTTATCACGCAAGATAAAAACTTTTCTGAAGATAAACAGCCAAGTACCAAGGCTATTGAAGAAGTCCACAAAATCGAAAACAAACCCAAAATGCCATGGCCGAAGAGGTATGCTCCATTTGACGGATGAAAAACTGCACAAGATGTGGTTACGAAGGTCAAGACTTCAACAGTGGGAAATGTCCAGCTAAGGGTAAGAAATGCAATAGATGCAATGGTATGAACCATTTCAGTAGAAATTTTGTCGCTCACAAAAACCTTTCAAACACCACAACAATCAAGACACAAGAAAAGGAAGTTTCACCAACAAAAACTACGAAAGACGAAGCACAACCTAAGCGAAAAGCCGAAGGAATAGTCAAATACGTTGACAATATGAAACATGTTAACGAATACATATTTTGTATTACAACGCAGATGGAAGAAAATGAATTCTAATGCAAGTTTGAAGGCATTACCACCAAAGCCATTATTGACTCAGGGTCAAAATTTAATTTACTGGACAAAGCGACTTGGGACTTTCTGAAATCCAAAAAAAAAATTGTCGTACGAAATCAACGGAAAGCTACAATTTTAAAAGCATATGGTAGGCATACATTACAAATCCACGGAGTATTTGAGTTAAAGGCCCTCATTATAAATAGCGAATCGAACTTAAAACTTTGCGAATTCGCTAATTTCGTATTAAGAACAGCGATTCGTTTAAGTTAAGTTCGCTTCAAATGTCAAAACTTTAGCGAATTTGATTATCACTGTATTACAAATAGCGAACTTTCGGTAATCTATTCGCTAAAAGAGTCAAAACTTATCGAACTAAAATTCTATGTGATAACTCTATCGAATTAAAAGTTAAAGAGCTTTAAATTGTTTGTTAGTGTTTATTTTAAGCAAAACTTAAAAAATAAATAACTTGATATGTATTTTAAAACAAATGCCAATCGTTTTCCAAATTTGTAGGTCTTCTGCGTCGATAAATTGGTCGATTTCTAAGGCAAGTTCAAAATCTCAGTCTCTCACGTCCGTCTGGTAGAAGCTAGATTTGAGATCTCACTTTCCTGAAATTGCAAAAACCCAATTGATTTGAGGAAGGGACACGCAATCACTCACTAATTTTGTTAGAATAATGAACATGAATGTGGAAATATTATTTTGCCAATTAGAAACACAAATGCGTATTTAGTATCTGCGAAGAAAAGGAAGAAATATGAACCGAAATAGATAATGAACTTATTGGTCAAACAATTGCGAAATGCAAATGATCTTGGAGCTTAAACTTTAACTCGCGCTGTAGGTATTCTTCTTAATACCGTAACTAATTAACCAAATCGTTCTGGAAAACAAAATTATTTTGCAATCTTCACTGTTCACATACACACACAAGTTACGAATAGTTAAATTATTTTTATTGGAAAGTTTAGCCAGCAATTATACATTATATAAAAAAAAAACAAATATATAAATGATACTCCATACGAATATTGTTTTGTCTTTTAAGAAACAAATAATAACAATTCACAAACAGAAATAAAAAGTCAAGCCATTTGACGTTTAACATGTGTAAAGTCATTTGAAAACTGTTGGCAGCATTGATTTCTGAAGCGAATCTGGAGGCTCCCTAACGCTAATACCGTGATAAGTGAAATTCGCTAAATCGTTCGCCTTTAAGCGAACGTTGGATAAGCTATTCATAATGAGGGCCTAAGTTTAAGTCATCAGCTGATTTCTATGTTATAAATGGTCCAGGAAAATGTTTAATCGGCCGCGACACAGCTAAGATTCTCGGAGTCTTAAAAATTGGATACAGTGTCGACAATATCCAAGATCAGTCGGACAAATCCAAAAATCAAAACAAAATTGGTACAATAAAAAATGTGGTTGTAACAATACCGATTAGAGACCATTCGAAACCAGTTGTACAATCTTATCGTCGTGTTCCTGTTCCCCTTGAAGCTGCTGTGGAAAAAAGGTAGATGAATTATTAAATCAAGGCATTATCGAAAAGGTAAACGGGCCGTCTAGATGGGTATCATCAATGGTCGTCATACCAAAAGAAAACGATGTCCGCATCTGTATTGACATAGAAGAGCCAACGAGTCCGTGGAACGGGAGAATCATCCACTTCCAACTATGGAAGATTTTCTTCCGCATATAAGACGAAGCCGTTTCTTTTCCTTGTATGACATCCGAAATGGTCTGAAAGAAAAACATAATAATTTTCTTAAGTACTATTTTAATTCAAGTCAACAAATAAAACGAACGACGAGTTATCTCATATGCAAGTAAAAGCTTATCAAATGTTAAAAAACGGTATGCGCAGACTGAGAAAGAAACGCTCGCTTTAGTATGGGCAGTAAAACGTTTCCATTTTTACCTATATAATATGGACGATGTTTTGATTTAATAACAGATCATAAGCGATTGGAGGTTATATTTGGCCCAAGATCTAAGCCGTGTTTGCGAATCGAACGGTGGGAGTTGCAACTCAAGGCTTACAAATATAAGATAATTCATAAACCTGGAAAAACCAACATCGCAGATCCATTTTCAAGATAAGTCGTGTATACTCGACGTTTCATGAAGAGCAGAACATTATGTCAAGTCAATTCAATAACTGCAGCACCGACAGCTATCAAAATGCGTGAAATTGAAAAACATTCACAATTAGATACAACAACTCAGATGATAAAACAAGTTATTTACAATAACAAATGGGAAAAAACAAACGATTCATTAAACGCATACAAACCATTCCAAACTGAATTATGCTTTTCAGGTGATATTTAACTAAAAATCAATCGAATTGTTATGCCGCAAGTACTTCGTCAACGAGTACTAGAACTAGCGAAGGACATTCTGGTATGTCAGTTATGAAACGAAGAATCCGTGCCAAAATATGGTGGCCTAAAATCGATAAGGACGTCGAAGAAATAGTTAAGAGATGCCATGGATGTATTTTGGTATCAGCACTACCGCCACCAGAACCAATAAAAAGAAAAGAGAAACCAAATGCACCATGGCAACATCTAGCCCTTGATTTTTTGGGCCCATTGCCATCAGAACATTATTTATTGGTCATTGTCGATTACCACAGAAGATTTATCGAAATTGAAATAATGAAAAAAATTGATAGTTGCGAAACTATAAAAAGGTTAAATCCAATATTTGCAAGATTTATTTAATTATTTAATTTAAACGTTAAATGCTAACGGAACAATCTTAAATTATAACATAATATGTATGAACACAAAAAACTTAAATCTACTTTAAAAATTAAGCCCTAATTATTCACTCTCCATGAAATTTATATTTTCTGTTAATAATTTGAAATCAATAAAATTTGTATGAAAATGTCAAAAAAAAAAAAAATCTTTTTTTTATTGATGAGTTTAAATTTAATGGGGATTGAATAAATTAGACCTAGTGATATTGGATGCAAAAAATGAGTTCTTAAATCTGTGAGATTTTACATTATCATTAATTGAATTAATTAGAATATAGTTTTATTGAACACATTTATCAAGAGATTAAGAGGACTATTAGCGCCGTAGTTAGATCTACTAAAAATGTTAGAAAGAGGCATTTGCCTTCTTAAGCTAGTAAGACTAACACTAAAATTCAGTCGACAAAGAACCGATGAAGCTGCAACTGTTCCATTAATAATCCCTATAATAAAACAGAATTATAAATACTCTCGATGAATTAAGAGGGATGGAAGATTTATTAGTAAGAGTCTGTTAGTGTAAGGTGGCAAGACAACCCTATCAGACCAGGGAAGAAGACGTAAACAAAATCTCATAAATCTCCTTTGAACACAATCAATTCTATTGATATGAACCGCGTAGTATGGGGCCCATACGATGCAACCGTATTCTAAAATTGATCTCACAAATGACACATACAGAATTTTAAGGACATACGGATCACGAAAATCACGAGCAAACCCTTTAATGAAACCAAGCGTCTTATTGGCTTTTTTATAATATAATTGTAATGATCTGTGAATGAGAGTTTGGAATCTAGTACAATTCCGAGGTCAGTAAAACTTGATTGACTACACAAATGTGACGTATTCAGCATATGTGTAAGGACGTTGTGTTTGCGTGTAAAATGCATGATCTTACACTTGTCAATATTTAAAGACAGACAATTTGGACTACCTTTAACATTAATAGTCGACAACGGCAGGCAATTAGTGAGCGAACAATTTCCTAGTTTTTTTCAGACAAATAACATCAGATTAATTACTACCACCTCATATTGGCCACAAATGAACGGAGAAGTCGAGAGACAGAATAGATCGATCCTTAAAAGACTAATAATAAGTCAAAATACAAATAGGAATTGGATTGAAGATTTAAATAATTATCTTCGTATGTATCGTTCAACTCAACATTCCACAACCATGAAAACGCCATCTGAATTGATGTTCGGCAGAAATATCCAGAAATATCCGTGATAAATTGCCACAAATTTTGCAACCACTGGAAATTGACGATGAATTGTGTGATCGGGACAAGGAAAAGAAAGACAATGAGAAACGATATGCTGACAGTAGAAGACAAGCTAAATTAAATGCTATCAAAATAAGTGATGAAGTCTTGGTAAAGACTATGACAAAATCAAATAAACATTCAACAAACTTTTCTCAATAGTACATAAAGTGTTAGAACGAAAGGGAGCAGAAGCCATCATTGAAAAAACTTATCGTCGAAAAGTAACACACTTAAAGAAAATAATCACAAGTCAGCGAGAGGACCAAATTACACCAACAACAAGCACGCAAACTCCAACAACAGCAGGAAATGTAAAACGTATCAACGAAGATACAATGATAGATCCGCAGAACCACCAACAATGAGAACAAGAAAAAACCAAGTCGTTACATGGACTGATGTATGGAAAAACTCATCAATAAAACTATCAACGTTTATCAATTATTATGTATCAATAATTAAATATGAATATTAGGAGTAATAGAAACATAATTTTGTTTTGTATTTTGAAAAACTGTATGAAAAATGTAATAACTTAAAGCAAATCAAAAACATTATTAAAGAAAGAAAGTGAATGTAGTATCTGGTAGCACTGCATCTGGCAGATGTTAGCCCAGAGAGAGACGGATCTAAAAACAATAAAGATCAATCGGTGCGAGAGAGTTAACGAAGATGGTTTAATTTCTAAATGATCTAAACGATGAAGTAAATGCGATATCAGGAGTACAGATATCAATTTTTGCGGATGATGATAATTTATGTTGTTGGTGAAGACTTGAGTGCATGTGAATACTTAATGCAAGAACTTAGTAAAATAAATAATTGGCTGTGCAAAAATAAACTTAAACAGAATGTTACTAAGACTAAATGTATGTGTTTAAATAACAGAGACAGAAATGTTAACATTTCAATAAATAGTGAACATAAAGAATGTGTACTCGAAATAACGTATCTAGGAGTGTTTATTGATGACAAGCTTAAATTTAATGAACACGTAAATAAGCTGTGTGCTAAAATTTAAAAAAAAATATGAAGTTTTCAAAAGAATTCGTAGACATATAACTTAAAGTTGTGCGCTAACGGTCTACAACACATTAATTCTTCCACACTTTGATTATTGCTCATCATGTCAAATAGTGAAAACATTCGAAAATTTCAAAAAATAGGGCAATGAGAAGTGCTTAAGTGTGAATACACAACACCTGTACAAGAAATGCTAACAAGTCTCGGATGGTTAAATGTTGAACAGCGATTAAAATTTAATGCACTAGTCATGATTTTTAAAATTAAATATAATTTATATCCAATATATCTACGATGCAATGTAAGTTTCATAACTAACAGTTTTTATAATTTAGGCCGTGTGTCAATTGGGTTAAAATTTTGGTTAAATTTGATCCGTTTTTTTAGGAGTGAATAAATTTGAAGAGTTTTTTCTGCGTCGATTGCATTAAATGGAATTTTTTAAAACATACATTTCCCATTGACGTTCCTTGCGTTAAAAAACCTATCCGAGACGGTGTCAACCTATCCAAAAATGTTCAGATACCTTGATTTGTTGTTGGAATAGCTTTTTTCAGAGGACACAAATCTGTCCAAATCACTTTGGATACGATCTTGAACGCCCCAACGCGGAAATTACATTTTGATAGTGGCAGACATGAACCTAGTATACCTGGACTGCTCGTCATTCTCATTTGTTAATAACCCATCCGCACTAGCCCACTGGGTATTAATACATATCAAATTGAAAGTGGCAAAGAAATCTACGCGACTGCCAAATATGTGGGAAAGAAATAACTTTTCATATTTTGCTTCCACACTTGCTTGTATTAATGCATTACCTTAACCTAAAAAAAAGTGTGATAGAATGTGGGATAGATTTAGATCCATTCCTAAAATTATTCATGTATTAAAACATGTCAAATCTTGTGGGATAGAATGTCGGGTTGTGTAGGCTGGCATTTCATATTTTGTTTCCACACTATTCTACATGATTTGTTTCCCTTTTTTTTTTGACATGTATTAGTCCACAGTGGGCTAGTGTGGAAGGCCTTTAAGCATGACACACAAGATGTCATTTTCAACTTTTGGTTTGCATTAGAATAATTTTGCATGTGAGTGTGAATATGTTTCTTTATTCATTTTAGATATTCAAAATATTTGGAATAGATTTAGATTAGATTTTAGATTTATTGACTTCAAATATTAATACAATTTAAATTTCCTAAGTTATAAGTATGACTTAAGTCTTTGAATGGTTTGGCCGAAGGCCGTCTACCAGACTGACATTTAAATTATAATTTGTACATAATAAAGAAAAACTAATATACATACGTAAGATTAATCTTAACAATTTCTATAGCGAATCTTTTAAAAACTTTCTTGGATAATGCGGGTTCTGTAACGGGTTGCGCTCAAACAATACTTATAAAGAAGGGCCCAACCTCGGTCTCCGTTCAATATGTTGAAAGTTTCTTCTAGATTGAGCTTCTCTACGCCAAAGAAGAGTTTACGGAATTCCTTAAGTACTGGACAAATTCTCAGGAAATGAAACACATCTTCTCGTTCTTTAAGATTACATAAATCACACAAAATTGGTACCTCTTGACGATGTGGAATGTAGTTCAAACTAATGTGTTCACCTCTTACTCTGAATAGCAGGCTGATTTCTTCAGTGGAGCTATCAGCTAAAAAGTAGGTCTTGTGGTTTAAGTAATGGTTCAGTTTACTGTAGTAAGCTCTATAAATAGATGATGCAGCTTCCCTCATAAACTTATCATACATCATATTGTCCGCTTTCTTCAGCAAATTATATTATCCGTAGAACAGAATTGCGATTGCAGTTGTTCGAAAGACTTTATATTTTGCTATGTGAGAAACGTTTTTCTTGAGGATACAACTTCTCCATACTGAACACATAGCACGCTTAGCTTCCTCTAATTTCATTTGAAGATGCTTAGTTAAGTTCAAGTTAGAAGTAATCAAGACTCCTAAGTACTTGTACTCCTTGACTATTTCTATCAGCTCTTCTTCAAACGTCCACTATTCGGCCCTGGAGTATCTGCCACCACCGTTTCTCAGTCTCATCATTTTTGACTTAGAAAGATTAACCGTTAGGTTCCAGGTTCTGCAATAAAGTTGAAGTCGATTTATCATCAGTTGCATACCTTGTATAGTTTCCGCTAAGAAGACTGATCTGCGAACATCAGTCCTGGAATAGTTTTTCCTCGCACAGCGATACCTCCTTTCACTACATCAGTTATATCATTTATGTATAAAAAGATGAGAAGAGTACTGAGAACGCATCCTTGCTTTACGCCCATCGAAGTCTCAAACTCGTCTGAAAGAAATTTTCCATCCCAAACTCGTGCAACATTTTCATTGTACATTGCTATTAAGATATATATAATTTTAGTCAGTATTCCATATTTGTAAAGCTTGTAGAAAAGCGCTTGTCGGGGAATTGAATCAAACGCTGCCCGAAAATCCACGAAGAAAGCATACAGCTTTTTTCCTTTCTTTTTATAAATATCAGCATTATTTATTAATGAAAAAATTTTATCGACAGTCGAGTGGTTTTTCCAGAACCCTGCTTGAAATTCATTTAAGATCTGACTGCTTTCCATCCACTTACTGAGTCTTTTGTACAAAATTGAGCCAAAAAGTTTTGCCACTGTATTTAAAAATGAGATGCCTCAGTAATTGGTTGGATCGTCAAGACTCCCTTTTTTATGTAGCGGAAAGATAATCGCCGTTCGAAAACTTTCCGGAACCTTACCTGTCTCAAAAATTCTATTATAATCCACTTTTATTTCTTCTATGTACAGAACTGTAGGAGTTGTAATATTTTTTCCACTTACAAGCCTGACTGCTTTCCAGAACTCCATCGAAGTTTTTGCTTTGTTTATTTTGTCTTTGTTTCTTTGATCAAAATGACGTTTTTTTTCTTTGCATAACACTGAAGCTTTTGTTTACCGTTTCGTAGAGGATTTTAAAGTTGATGTTATTGCTACTACTACTACTGACTAATTTCAAGCACGCAAAAGATAGGTTTCTAGCCCTCATGCAATCACTGTCAAACCACTTCTGTTTATTTTCCAAAACCTTCCTTCCCGATGCTTTTTGAGGTGCCGCTTTTTTGATAAGACTTGTTAAGGTGTCCACGTTGAGATTGCTTAAAGCGTTCAAATTTATCTGATTTTCAAGTTCCATGTCTAAATTACGTTGAAACAACTCTTTGTAGCTGTCATTCCAAAGAAGCTTCGAAAGAAGGCCAAGCTCTGGTTCAGATGTCCCACCAAGAAATGCTCCTATTTTGAAAGATACCTCCAACGGCATGTGGTCCGAAAATGTTTTTACTGCAACTCTAAACTCATCAAAAATGTAGATCCAATCTCCAGATAAGAAACAGTAATCTATCACTGAACACGCTGCTACACGGATAAAAGTTAAATCACCACTACGATCACCTTCACAGCTTCCATTTAGTACGCGACAATTAAAGGCATCTGCGTGTTCAAGAATTTTAACTCCTTTTGAATCACACACCCCATCTTTTGATTTTCTATCGCAATAAATTTCGGTGCTTGTTTTTGATGACCTATCCTTCCATTTAAATCCCCGATAAGCATAAGATTTGCTGGACCTAGCACATTAGTAAGGTCTCGTAGCTTATCAAAGTCGCGCTGCCAATGGCTGCAATTCAAGTAAATTGGAACGATGCAATGTACCCTGTCTTCTATTTTAATTTCAATTATTTGGTTTTGCTCAAATCTTTTAAATTTAATAACAGCATCCTTGAAGTTCTTTTTATAGCCAAATAGTTCGCCACCACTCCCTCTATCAAATAAATTAGTTTTAAACGCTGATATATATTCTATTTCGTAGTTCATGAAAATATTTTTAAAACTAGTTTCATCATAATCAATTATACATGTTTCAAATAATATAAAAACATCAAATTCCTTAATATAATTAAAAAACTCTGCAAATAAACTTTTATTTTTTAGCCCAGCGACATTATAACTTAAAATTTTAAGCGTTGAAAAATTAACGTTCGCTGGCAGACGGTTTCGTCTCAATTAGATGATGCAGCGTGTGAACACCTACTTGAGTATCCACCCCTAATTTTTACAGCGGCTCCGGTTTCAATTGTGTTTGCACCTCTAACATTATGTTCCCTTCAAGCAAAATCACGGACCCGAATTTATCGGTTCACTTTGGAATCACTTAAGAATCCAAAAAAAAAACTGAGTGTCTCACACACATTAACAAATTTTCTGTGTACGCATGTAAAAAGAAGAACAAGAATCGAGAGAATTTTTGCATTCACGGAGAAATAGAGAGAGTACAGTCAATTTGTTTTAATTTCCAACACCTTTTTTTTTAGTTCGTTTTTGTAGGTAGCGTGGCGTAGACCATTGCTTTTTTATCTTTTTTTCTTGTGAAAACTTTAAGAAATTTCCAAGCAAAAATACAAGTTTACTGTTCATTATCTGTATATGTATGTTAAGTTATGGAAATATATAATGTACCTTTTATAATTGATAAATAAAAATAAAGCCTTCAAATGAACAAAATTCTATTTGTTTTTTTTTTTTTTTTTTTTTTTTGTATGGTGGTGATTCTAATTTCCATACTAATTTGATCCGATTTGGAATCGTTTTGGATCCGGTTTTGGGTCTATTTATGAACTGGTTTCGGATCCAAAACGGACTCGCTTGCTGGAAGGGTTGTCTGACGTTTCTGCCATAATCTGACGTTGACATTTCATTATTGTTGTTTATATTTTGTAATTGTAATTTATTCAACAATATATTTAAAGATGGAGGAATCTCCCCAATTAATTGTTTAATTACAACAAAACTGTCTTCATTATGCCCATTTCTGAGTCCCTGAGATGAATCCCATGTGAAAACTGTGTCTTGCACTTACAGCCTATCGTCTCTGACAAAGATTTTCATTTTTGGTTTTGATTCGCAGAGCACCTTCATTATCGACACCAATTTGCTTCTTCTTTGACGGGCGCTATGCGGCAGGTCTTTGTGGATGCTCCCTTCAAGCAAAATCACGGACCCAAATTTCTCGGTTCAATTGGGACTCCAAAAAAAAAATGAGGGTCTCACACACAATAACAAATTTTTTTGTGTACGCATGTAAAAAGAACGAGAATCGAGAGTACTTTTTTCAAGCATCGAGAAATAGAGAGAGAGAGTATAGGCGAAGTATACAATCATTTTGCCTTAATTTCCACCACTTTTTTTTTTAGTTCAGTTTTGTAGGTAGCGTGGCGAAGGTAGCTTTTTTATCTCTTTTTTCTTGTTAAAACACTGATCATATTTGTTAAAGAGATCAGTGAGTGTATTATAGAGATCAGTGTGTTAAAACTTTTTAAAATTTCCAATCAGAAATGCAAGTTTCTATTTATTAAAAGTAAATTTATATTTGTGGAAATATGTCATGTTGATTAGTGCGAAATAGTCTTTAGAAAACCTTTAATGAATGATAAATAAAAAAAACTCTTGAAATGAATAAATTCTGTTTGTTTTATTTTTGTAGGCAATGGAGAAGCTGGAATAGATGGTATGCCTCAATTCAATCATTTTTTTGGAACCGTTTTAGATTCCATTTGGTTTCGGTTCTCTGAGTATGGTGAATTGAAAAACTGTCTCTCTCACAATACATTCACATAATGGCTCCGTGGTGATTCTAATTTCCATACTAGTTTGAGCCGCAAAACGTAGTTTTTCGATCCGTATTTGGATCCGAATGCGAAGTCATCCATACGTTGTTTGATACGTTTGCGGACCGAAAACGAGCTCGCTTGCTTGAAGGGCTTATGCTGGTTTCTTTAAGTTTCTTGGCGTTTCTTAAAACTTTTAAAGTTGTTGTTCGAAACTTTAGTTTGACTATTATCACTGCCCTAGGTGCATTTTGGCCATTTACTCTGTGAGCAGACTCAATGACAGTGTTATTTTATTATAGTTATTATTGTACTTTTCGTACTAGAATGTCAGCTTATTAGGCTTGACCATTCTTTATTCCGTCAATTTCATTGAATTTTTGAACAACAACAACAACAACAACAACTTAAAGGCGCTACCACCAATTGGTTGGCTGGAGATATAGCTATTTCGTGCTTTGCCACTTTTGCACTCATCAGTATCCTTTTTGTGGTGCTGAGCTTTTAATCCAATTTTATTTGAAAAACTTTTTATGCACACCATAGGATTTGAACCCACGCATATCAGATTTGCTCAGTCTTAGCAGTTGTGTGCACTACGCACTCCACCGCTTTAGACCACTGACGTCACTGGGCGAGACAGTGTTATTTTCATTTGTGTCGAGCAACCCTGCGCAAACGTTTTTGGCTTTCTCGACAGGATCAACGTTAAGGCCGGATGGTAGGTGTACTACTACGTTATCTTCAATACTTTTCTGCATAAGCCGCTCAATTTGCGTCTCCAGAAACTTATTTCGCGTTTCTAAGAACACAACTTTCGTCGCGACCTCCTGCTGCTTCGCCTTAAGCGTAGACAAGTCGGCACAAAGCAATTGAAAGTCAGTTTTTGCGACTAGTTCTAAGATAAGCCTTGCATTGTTTTCCACTAGGATTTCCTTCATTTGTTCTACGCTGATTCCTGACGATGCCATTTTGGTTAGAACTTTTGAGGGGCCTCCTTTGGTATTGTTATAGTGGACAGGGGAAGTTTCTTCAAGTCCTCTTTTACTCATAAGTTAGGTTATATTTGGCGGTACCTTAACTTTTAATTTTAAGAGTCTTAAATGCTATGACTTACAGAAATTTTATTCCACAGATATAAATATTGCTTTTATTTTAAGTTTTTCACAAGTATTTTAAAAATTAATTTTTTTCCTATCTCTTCTTTGTATGGAGGTATTAATTATTTAAGCCAATTATTTCAAAACAGACAGACTACCAAAAATCAGAGGAGTGTACTTAAAAAAAAATGATTTCAAAAAATATAAAAAGGCAAATTAAGTGTCATATGCAAAATTTCGATTTTGAAGCGATTTTGAAGGTAAGAATTTTTCGAATTAAAACATATTTGAAAAGTTTTTTCTTGCAACATTTTGATTTTTAGCTTTTTAAAGAGTGTTACACAACATTTAGGTGGTATAGGTAAGAATTTGAAATCGATACCATTTTTTTTTTAATTTTTGAGTTAAAAAACATTTGTTAAGAATTTTAAATAGTTTTTTGTCCAGTTTTTTTGCTCTAAAAAAACAGTATTGAATTAAAAAAAAAAATACCAGTTGTTGACTACGTCATTATATGTAAAAAAAAAAATAGAATCGGTTCGGAATCATTTTTGGTTCTTGAAATATTTGAGACGAAAACTATTTTTCAACTGTTTTTCTTAGTTAAAAAAAAGTGTATGTTGAATTGTTTTTTTTTAATATTTTCCAATTTGGTATTGTGTAATAATGTGTAAATTAAAATTAGTCTGAAGTGAATATCTTATTCCGCTCTCGAGATATTCCAGATAAATGACATTTTACAGCTCCTTTTTAAATTAATGTAGAAAAAAAACGGTTTATTGAATTTGTTAGAAAACCTTTTCAGCACGTTATGACAATATTATCTGTAAAATAAAATTTATCCGAGGTCGATATCTTTATTAATTCTCGAGATATGGTGGACGAAAAAAGTACCCCGAACGTACGTACATACACACACACAGACTTCTTGCTAAAAACGACGAGTTCTGATTCTAGAGACTTTAAAACGTGAAGATATGTCAAAATTTTCAATTTGACAAATAGCACCAATTACAATAACTTCCAATGGGAAGTTAAAAATCACAGGCAAGCACACCAAGCCAAAACAAATTCACAAATACATGCGAAAAAAATGAAAGAAAATAGAAAAAAGCAACAATGAAAATGGTGTCAATTATTCTTAAAGCCATTTATACCCCACAATTGTGCTATGCATACAATTACCTTAAGAATCCTTTTTTGTCTGTAGGTGCTATTCTGATTTTTTTTTCTGTAAAAAATTTCGAGTTAGAATTTTAGCCATGAATCTGACATTATCGTTTGTCTAAGTGGTGGGTGGTAGAGTATATATTATATAATTATATATTTTATAGTTTAACAACTTTAGTAACAGGCTAAAAAAAATACCAAAAAAAGTGTACATAAAATACAAAAAAAAATGTTTTTTCTTGCAACATTTTGATTTTTAGCTTTTTAAAGGGTGGTTTTAAAAATCTCAAAATTACACAACATTTAGGTGGTATAGGAATATATACATTTGTTAAGAATTCTTAATAGTTTTTGTTCCAGTATTTTTGCTCTAAGAAATATACTGTTTATTGAATTTTTTTTTAAAAAACTATCAGTTGTTTACTACGTCATTATTTGTAAAAGAAAAATAGACTGGATTCGGAATCATTTTTTGTTCTTGAAATATTTGAGTCGAAAACTATTTTTCAACTGTTTTTCTTAGTTAAAAAAAAGTGCTGTTGAATTTGTTTTTTAATATTTTCCAATTTATCCGAGGTCGATATCTTTATTCATTCTCGAGATATGGTGGACGAAAAAAGTTTCCCGAACGTACGTACACACACACATACAGACATCTTGCTAAAAACGACGAATTCTGATTCTAAAAACCTCAAAACGTGAAGATATGTCAAAATTGTCAATTCGACAAATCGCACCAATTACATTAACTTCCAATGGGAAATTAAAAATCAGGGGAGTGTACTTAAAAAAAAAAAACATGGTTTAAAAGAATATAAAAAGTCAAATTAAGTGTCATATGCAAAATTTCGATTTTGAGTGGTATTTTGAAAAATTCGAATTAAAACATTTTTGCAAAGTTTTCTTTTTGCAACATTTTGATTTTAATCTTTTTAAAGGGAAGTTTTAAAAATCTCAAAAATAAAAAAACCACATAGATGATATTGTTTTATGTTTATGGTAAAAATTTGGGTACGATATCATTGTTTATTCTGAAGAAATAAAACGTACGAACTTACACACATAATTCACATCTAAAAAGGATCTCCCCTTATTTACCTTCTGGAAAATAATAAAGAAACATTGAACATTTTTCTTAGTAGGCAGAGCTTTTTAATGTAAGAGTTTCGATCTTTTATTCTTGTTTTCGCTGCCCCAGCTATATGATAAAAGTCCTTTTTAACCTAAATAAAAAAACATAATTTTCGTTGCTTTTGAGAGGCGAGAATGAAATCATGGTCGTCCTATTTATCGATACCAACACGGGGAAGCATTTTATATTGCCGCATTTCAAATGATAAATTTTCTTCCTCTTTATCATCTTCGCTGCTCCAAAAAGATGACGCCCAATTCTTCCAGAAATAGGTAATTTGCACGAAACATTTTTTATTTTATTATTTCAATTAAGACAGAGCTCTATTTTTATTTAATTATTATTAATTTTAAGATTTTTTTCTTTTGGAGTCAAAAGCGAATAGTTTACACAACTGAATATCATGAATGAAAAAACAGAAATGGTGAAAATTCCCAAGTTTCTACTATTTCGTTGATCAACTCTAGAGTTGAAAATCAAAAGTTGAAAACGTCAACTTCGAGTGAATAAAAACTATTTCTCAAGTTGACTGTAAAAATCCCAAAGTTATGTTTAACTTTGAGTGAATAAATATGGCCTAAGTCGTTTTCAAATTTCCGCTAGTGTATGGATTTTTTTTAATAAAGGGAAGCATCGTGATGTTGGCTCCTAGCAGTCCAGGTATAATAGGTCGATGGTGTAAGTAATGAGTAAGAAGCTTAATACAAACGTTAAAATTTATCCACTAGTTAAAATTTAAACGAGCTCCTGAGCAGGTTAAATTTTGACTACTGTATTCACCTCAGTTATGTCAAAATTTAGCCATGGGATCAAATTTAACGCACTTTTAACGCAATTGACACACGGCCTTAAGGGAATACGGGAAATTTTAGACTACCACTATACAGAAGAGCTGGCACACAGAACAACCTACTTTATAAAGGAGTGCAACTATTTAATAATCTTCCTAGAAACGTAAAGACTGTTACAAACTTAAATACATTTAAAGCTTTATTAAAACCTTTGTTAAAAGATAATGTGATATGATTTACTTGTAAAGGGTCCGCCATCTAACGTTTTTTTTTCAACTAGTGCTAATTTCGTGAATGGTAACACTTAGCTCATGTCTGATTTGACAGATAATTAGTTTTATCCTTCCGCTGAACGAATATGGTTGTGTATACGCTTGAACAACGCTGGGAAATATTGCGACATTACTTTGCCCATTTTGCCAAAAAAATCATCTTTTCAGATGAAGCTCATTTTGATCTTGGCGGATATGTAAACAAGCAAAATTGTCGCATTTGGGGCACAGAAAACCCGCACGCATACATTGAAAAGCCGATACACCCAAAACGAGTCACTGTTTGGTGCGGATTTTGGTCCAGAGGCATAATTGGGCCATTTTTTTTCAACTGAGCAAGGAGTGGCCGTTACAGTCAATGGCGATCGTTATCGAGCCATGTTGAACGAATTTTTGTTCACAAAAATTGAAGAGGAGGATATTGGCAACATTTGGTTTCAACAGGACGGCGCTACGTGCCACACAGCCGAAGCTACACTCGATGTTGATGATGCATTTTCAAAAAAAGTTATTTGGCGGACCCTTTAGTTATTATTTTAGTATTAAACTGATGTTAAGAGTTTTTTGAAACTAATAAGATACACAAACCAAAACAAAACAAGCCAGTACTGGCTTACAAGTAACAATACATTTAAATTTTCTTACTAACACATACAAACCTGAGCAACTTGCTTTTCGAAGCCAGTTGGGAAGCCAGTAGAGAAGACAGTGGCCTTGTTCACACTTGTATATAAAGCTATATAGATATAACTTTTCGTTGGGAAATTAATGCAAAATTAAATATACTTTCTATCACAACTTTTAATGAGAGGATGTACCAAGAAATTTTAACATTTCCAAAATAGGCAACTGTCAAAATATGATTCAAGGATGGCTATGATTATGATGGATTATACAAAATCTCTTAAAAGCCCTAATTATTTGAAAGTATATTTTTTGCTTGGGAAAATTGAGAGTTTTGGGAATTTCGGGTGACATTTGAAACATTCTATTACCGATTTGTCAAGCCATAAACTGTCAAATCAAATTGAAAGATTGCTATGGGGATGATGCATTGAAAAACTTGAAGATATCCGAATTTTTTGAGATTAAATTTTTTGCGCGGGAAAAAGCGATGTAAGCGCCTTTGGTGACATTTTGGAACGAAATATTCGTCGCACGGCGTAATTTAGTTTCTTATCTATATGGCTACGTATGAACTGTCAAATTCCATTAAGGGATGGCTTCGATGACAATGGATTAAAAACCTCAAAAAAATCAATTTTTTTAAAAAAATTATTTAAAAAAAAATCGAAATTTTTGAATTAGATGAAAATCAATCCATGTTACTTTGATCAACAGAAAAGTCTGTCAATGCATCCGTCAACGCATTGGCAGTATTATGCGTTGACCATCGCAGGACTTGTTGCAGAATTCGACGTCATTTTTTGTTAAGTAAGAAAAATCAAAGTCAGATGCCAAAGAAAATTCAATAAAAACGTGTATTTAGAATCCTAGATAGGCTGTCCTAGTAAAAGCTGAACGTGACCGCAGATACTTCAAAGCACTTGCTTACAAGTTGCGTGCCGCCTACGTCACAGCATATTCACGTATACGAACTTGACACGTGTGGCCTCATGGTAAGAGAAGAGTGAAATGTAATTTTTCCGGGCGGATTTTCTTTCACGCGGAACTCACAATAGGGCTCAATAAGAGATAATTTTTGTCCACCTTATATCTAACATTTGTTTTAATAAAGATCCAAATATTACATAGTTAATACTTATTACTTTACTATCGCAGAAGAAAGGAATGCGCAAAAACTCCAGGATGAAACAAATGCAACGACAGCTGCATTTAGTTGGCCTCAGACATGGAACAATCCAAAACCGGGAGGCCTGTCGACGTTTTCTGAGGTCAACCCAGTGAACCCCACAAGTAGAATCTTAGGTGAAGCAGATGAGTAGGAGAGTTGTGGTCCCCCTGGAGCTCATGACAATCGCCGGTTAATGAAGAAGAATAATTACTTATTACTTTAAGGAGTGCCACCGCGTCAGTAAAGAAGTGAATTGTGGGACTGGAGAGCAGACATAGAACAAAATTTATGTGTCAAATCTTTACGTATTTGAAGCACAAACAAACTTTTGTATGTACATACGTATGTATGTATCGAAGAAAGACAAATTTTCAAAACTTGAATCATAGATAAACCACTATAATAAACTGACATGCAGCATTATCCTTTTCACTTTTTTCACTAAAATATATCACAATTTTACTAATGCGGGATTTACACGAATGGCAAAGATGGCAATATTTCTGCCAAAAAAATGGTTAAAAAATGGCAGAAATAATTTTTTTATGACATGCATTTACACGAGTTCAAATAATGGCAGATTTCAAAATACTGGCAACATGCCATAAAAGAATAGCAAGTTCATTCTTATCTAGAATGGCATAATTTCGGAAAATGGCGTCAGTAAAGCGATGTAAGCGCCTTTGGTGACATTTTGGAACGAAATATTCGTCGCACGGCGTAATTTAGTGTCTTACCTAGCTGTCTACGTATGAACTGTCAAATTGGCAGTATTATGCGTTGACCATCGCAGGACTTGTTGCAGAATTCGACGTCATTTTTTGTTAAGTAAGAAAATTCAAAGTCAGATGCCAAAGAAAATTCAATAAAAACGTGTATTTAGAATCCTAGATAGGCTGTCCTAGTAAAAGCTGAACGTGAGCGCAGATACTTCAAAGCACTTGCTTACAAGTTGCGTACCGCCTACTATATATATATATCCTTTTCACTTTTTTCACTAAAATATATCACAATTTTACTAATGCGGGATTTACACGAATGGCAAAGATGCCAATATTTCTGCCAAAAAAATGGTTAAATAACGGCTGAAATAATTTTTTTATGACATGCATTTACACGAGTTCAAATAATGGCAGATTTCAAAATACTGGCAACATGCCATGAAAGAATGAGCAAGTTCATTCTTATCTAGAATGGCATAATTTCGGAAAATGGCGTCAGTAAAGTGTTTACATATATGTAGTCGTATTAATGGCAGCATTTTATGCCAAATTATTTCTGCCATTTTATTTTGCCAAAAATATTGCCAGTATTAAGAGCGTTTACACGATGAAAAGAAAAATGGCTATAATTTGACAGATATAATGGCATTTTGCCATTCGTGTAAATGCAGCATAAGACTAAAGAATTCTTAACAATAAAAAATCTTTTGCTTACTGATCAGGCGAATTTGTCTTTCGAAACAAATGTCAAATAAAAGCATCAGCAAAACTATTGATGTGCAGTTTGCTCAGTTAATGCGCATCGACTGCGTATCTATCAAATGCTTGCTACTTTGTAAAGATTTTCACGTTTGTGTTTTGGAACTTTGGTGTGTTCTTTTTTAACCAAAGTAAACTATGGTTAACTATAGTTAACAATGGTCGTTCCTTTATTACAAAAAAATTACGATTTGTAACTATATGACGTCATCACATCGTTCCTAAATTCAGTTTATTAGTGTCAAATAGTTACAACTCGTAACTATTTCCAACTCTTCTCCATGACATGAGTTGAAAGTGTTGATCTGTCAAAGCAAATGTGAGAAGGTTTGTTTACAAAAAATAAAAATTGAAGAATCAAAACAATGCTTTTGGTGAAGTGAAATGAATTAAAATTTAATTTTCTATCATTTTTAATGAAAACTGATGGTATATTGTAGAAAAATAACATGATTTTATGGTAATTAACGATGAAATAAAGTTTTCAAAAGTGTTCGTTTGACAGATCAACAATATCTAACAATAAATCGTTCCTAAATGAAATGTAACATTTTTTTTGACATAGCAACCAAAAGAACGCACCACTTATGAAATGCGCTTCTGATGCATTCAGGCTTTTTTCTTTTTTTACAAAAAGTGTCATTTCGAGAAACAAAAAAATTACAAAAAAATATTTGTATACAATTGATTATTATATTTTCGATTTAGCGATAACAGTAGTATTAATAATTAATATAATAAATTATTAAAAAATAGCGTACTAAATAGTGGTCTTTCTGTTTTAAGATTCAACGAAGATGAAATTTCTTTCATAATGCAGCTAATAACCACACGACCCACACCGACTCAATCTGGAATTCGTTTTGTTTCATTGGGTCTATGCATGCTTATCGCAAACCCATCTCTTATATCGAACCCAAATTTAGAAGCCAAAGCCGTAGAGTGGATGCAATGGCTAACCAAAGAGGAATCATATTTGAGTAATAATTCAGGCACTTCTTCATCGTTGGGTGAAATGCTTTTGCTCATGGCCATTCATTTTCACAGTAGTCAAATATCTGCGGTAGGTGAACTTATTTGCTCAACCCTTCACATGAAAATACCTATCCGACCGAACAGCACAAGTCGAATGAAACAAATATTTACCCAAGACTTATTTAGTGAACAAATTGTTGCAGCTCATGCTGTCAAAGTTCCTGTGACCCCTAATTTAAATGCCAACATTCCTGGTTACCTGCCTGTGCACTGCATTCACCAGCTTCTCAAGTGCAAGACGTTTTTAAAGCATAAAGTGACAATAAAATCCTGGATATATAAACAAATTTGTAACTGCAGAAAACCATTACACCCAGTGATGCCAGCCCTTATAGAAGTCTACGTAAATTCATTGATACTACCAAATCAAGGAAGTGGTACTGGAAAATTCAGTATTGATCATCTTCATAAGCCACTTTCGGAAACAGAAATTTTGAGAATCTTCAAAATTTCAGATAGCCAGGCATTCAATTTGAGTTATGATTCTGTCCCTGGTCACTACGATTTCAGTGACATAAAGACTGCTGAATCAGACGATGGAGATGATCTAGGAAAGATAAGCTGTGGTCTTACTTCACAGTTGTTAGTTCTGTACTATCTAGTATTGTATGAAGATACCCGTTTATCGAACACATCCATGAATACAATAAACGGGAGGAAAGCAAAATCATATTCGAATGAATTCCTTGCAGAATTACCAATGAAATATCTGCTTCAAAAGGCGCAGAAATATCAGCACGAGTACATAGGTCTATTTCATCCTCTTTTGCGTTTATTGGTATCCAATTTTCCTCATCTAAGTATGGTCGACGATTGGATTGAAAAGAGTACAAATTTGGTTTTTTTGTCTTCGTCGACGTGGCTAATGGGGGCGGAAATTAACGAACAGCATTTGATAGACGCATTCGACGAGCTGGAAGTAAACCCCTCGAAAATCATGAAGATGCTTCGGGTTATGCTTAAACGTCCTCCAACAGATTTATGGAAATTTGCAATAGTTTTTGTAAAGAACATTAACAAAATGTTGGAAAGCAATGTACCTAGGCTTATAAAAGAGTTGTACCGAAAAGTGTGGTTGCGGCTCAATTCTGTCCTTCCTAAGCGGTTGTGGGTGGAAACCATTAATGCTGTGATGCCTCAAACAGAATCATATCATACTCGTAGCCTTGCTCATGAAAACACGTTGTTGGATCCATTACAAGTCTTAAGGTAAGCCAACAAATTGTTTATTTGAATTATAAGAATGTTGTTCCTTTTTTGTTTCGATAGGTGCAATGAAAAGGTTTTTCGCTGTCCAGATGTTCTCATAATTGTATTGCGTATTCTTCAAGCTAGCTTGGCTGCTTCCAAGGCTCAGCTCAATCGTCACGTTCAAGATAAACCCATTTTTGATAAAAATGGGCAACTGCAGAGTGAAATGGAACGCGAAGAACTCAAAACAGCGCTAATTGCATCACAAGAGAGTGCAGCGGTTCAAATTCTCCTCGAGACAATTATAAAAAAAAAGGAGGATATTATCAAATTTGGAACTTCGTGGACATTGCGGGAAATACACGGGATCGTGTGTTCTTATATTCATAACGCTTTTATCTCTGAGCCTTCTCTAGCTAAACTTGTACATTTTCAAACATATTCACGGCAATTACTGGGCATAACAGTTCGTGGAGTTCCATCTATGCACATCTGCATAGATTTTCTCCATGAAATCTTGGGTATGCCCGAAATGGAAAGACAAATTTTCACTATTGACTTGACATCTTATCTGGTTTTGTGGTTCTCAATTCCAAAGAGTTTAAGTGTAGCCAAATTGTGTATGAGTACTGTACTTACATTGCTGGGACTGTTGTCAAATGATGCCAAAGTTGAAATGTTTAACAAAATATTACCGGCCATTGTTAGATTTTCAGAAGCATTTCCCGTGCTATTAGATGATTGTATTAGTTTCCTAATACAGGCTGGTCGAAGTTTGTACTCGCGTGATACTCTTGGAAGAGATGCGTCGTGTATTGCTATTTTGCCATTGCAAACTTCTTCCATATCAATTTCGAACTTGAGAAATGCCCGGGGTTCAAAGAAACTTGTAAATGCAGTTGAACAATCCTTTTCAAGCTTGGTAGAAGATGCTGTATCACAAGTTGAATTATATTAAACTACAAAAGTTTTGAAATATCAAATATATTTAATTACAGACAATAAATTTTGTATATTATGATGATCATTTATATTATTTCTGTTGTCAAACTCCTTTTCTCTCATTTATAAAATAGTCAAATCCACTAAAATAGGTATCACTGAATAGGAATTTACACATTCTTTAGTTACACCATGCATGAATGAAAGAAACATATTTATTACTTTTGTAATGTATAATCCTCTTTTTAATTACAGACATTAAGGTTTGTATATTATGATGATCATATATATTATTTATATTATTTCTGTTGTCAAACTCCTTTTTTCTCATTTATAAAATAGTCAAATACACTAAAATAGGTATCACTGAATAGGAATTTACACATGCTCATGAGCATGACATTGCACAAAAATTTTATTCTATATTACAATATTTTCTATAAATTTCGGAAATTTCAAATAATTCAATAAACGAAAAATTTGACATAAAGAATACCTCACTTTTAACCCATTGAATGAGTGAAAGAGAAAAATATGTATTACTTCTGTAATTTAAAATTCTCTTTTCTTTCGCTGCACATTGAGTGAGTGGTGAAGAAACATTTGTTACCTACTTCTGTTGTTTGTAATCTTTTTTCTCATTATAAAAAGACGAATGCATTTATTAGGTATCACTAGATTGCATGAATGAAAGAAACATATTTATTAATTCTTTAAAATCTTAGAAGAGGAAATAGAAGAACGGAAAAAGTGAGTTTTTTTTTCAAAATAGTGTGAGTTACACAGGGTCGGAATGCAGTGAGATAGCTAAATGCTGGGGCCCCAAAAGAATTTTTAGCTGTGTTTTTGAAAGATGTATTTTTGAGATTTAAGTTTAATAGCTTGTTTAACTAAATAAAAAAGTGAAATAAATGTAAATATAGTCAATACATGCAATACTTCATTGAAAAAAAAAAATATATAGGTAACATATGCGGTGCTGCGTTAAATCCTGTAAAAACATCATGTGGAATATAAGACACAATTGTTACGAAAGTAAACTTTCTTTTTCAACTGACATCACTCCTAAAAGAAATGCCACTATTCCCCTACAATTCGCTCAAGTAGGGCAAATCTTTAAATGTATGAGTGTGCCGATCGTCACCGTTGAAAATTTGTGGCACTTTTTCCATAAATAGGGGTAATTAGATGGTAAAGCAGAAAGTTCGCCTTCAAGTAAGAGGCACAGAAAATTTATTCGAAGGCGCGAAAGTACGTACTTTAAAGTTTAAAGTTTACCAGGTTAAATAAAATCTATGTATAAAATTTAATAAAATTTAAAATAGAGCAAAAATAAAGTGTTACCAAATTTTAAAAGTGAACGGATATATAAAAAAATTAATAAAAGGCTTGTGCGTGTTTTCCTACTGATAAATCCAGTGTTAAACTCAAAGCGAAATAGCTACCTATACAAAAGAAAAAAAATTTAAGGGAAGAAAATCGATCAACGAGTACTAAGTGTTTAATTTTTTTTAAGAAAAGAAAATTGAAGCAGTGAGGTAAAATTTCAAGAAATTAAGGTTACAAATCTAAGAAAAATGTTCAATTTAAAGTTTCAGAACAATCTACCAAGGTGTTCTTACGGTCTCCACATTTAGTGGGGGCCGTCGATTTTACCCGAGCAATAAAGAAGTGCCCTGCTGTGTTGTGGAAGTGATAATAAGTATTTTGGCAATAAAAATTATCCTATAAGGAAAAGCAACAGGCTGAAACCGTGATATTTGAATTAAGCCAACATAAGATACATGTACCAGTGGCTCAGTGGTCTAAGGCGCGGATTCAAAATATCTAGAAAGTGAAGGGTACCGAATTCGAGTCCTGCAAACGAAAAACTTTTTTTTTATAATTTGTTTGTCGTTTTTTTTTTATTGCCCACATACTCCTAAATCAATTTATCTAAATTTTAAATATTTTACTTTTTGTTTCAAGTTAATTTAAAACAACTAAATTAATCATAAAGTCAAAGCTACTTGAAGAGCATACTTTGCTACTTGTATGCACTGATTAATTAGCACTTAATAATTGTGGGTAATAAAATTGAACTCCTTTTGAATTTGATCAAGTTTCCAGCATGTAAAACAATTCATCAGTCTGGATGCTGTGGCCAAAACATCGCCAGCTGTTTGGTTAAACACCACAAAGGGTGAGTCATTTTGTTTTGTTTTGTTGAAATTTGAATACGATCAGAATAAAAGGGGTTCAAAGGGGAGGGGACCAATGTAATACGTCATACATGGTGCAGTGCATACAAATGATAATATTCGATTATATGTATGCATAGTTATAAATACGTGTTGCATCTTCAAAGAAAGTTATAATGGTTATTTTGATTAGTTTTGTTATTATTTGTGGAACTGTTGACGCTTTTGTGTGGCAAAATTTTCTTGTAATTAAAATTTTTTAAATATTGCTTTTAATTTTGTTTTAAATTTGTTCTTAATTATATTATAATTTGAATCAAAATGATCAATTTAAATAAAATATTCTACTGTAATGTTGTTTGAACACGAAACTATATACAAATGGGTTTTTAATTTAAAGGATAAAGGATGAGGATTGACGAGGATGGTAAGAATGGAGTAGGGGAGTGAAATATGGCAGGTTAATGGGTTACTTAAGCGAGATAGGTAACCAAGGCAGGGTGGGTAGAGGCGATGTCTCGCGGCGTAATATCAACTAGACGCATAAGTCTGGCATGATTTGTATGCGCGGTCAAGAACACACAACAAAACAATAGCGCCATTTTCATTTCGCATTCATTTTAGTTTCCGCTTAAGTTTTTTTTTTCGTGATAACTTTTTAGATTTTGCTTTTAACTTTTTAACCTTTTGATTTTTTTTTAAATTTTTTATTGATCTTGATTTATTTTATATACCCTGCTTTTCAGTAAGGAACTGACTCCGTCATAAGTCCCAGTATCCGAGGTATGTATATGTGACCTTGGTACTGATTTGCTATGATGAAAGTTTTTTCTAAACTTTTAAGACATGGTGGTTAGCGGTCTGAGTCATAAAGCTGGCTGTATATGCTGGCATCAATGCCCAGATTAGCGAAGACATCACATAAACATAAATAATGATGAAAGAGGCAAAGGGGATTCATATTGAGTTCTCATAAGTACCTTTCATCTACAATAGCCCAATTTCTAGAATCGGTTTGTGATTAATTTTTGGTTGCATTCGCCCTAGAACGTAAGCATAGTAAAGTAGTTTCAGTGTAACGTAGTTTATTTTAAATTTGTCTATCGGCTTGCAGCGCTTAGCCATCTTTCGTTCTTTGATTTCATTCTTTCCAGAGTAGTTGATCCTCACCCGATTCCGCACATATATATATATATAAAAACATGTTTTCTTTTCGTTTTTGCTTCAAGTTACCTTGAATTTTTAAAGATAGTTTTATTTTAGATTGATTAACTGAGTACAGTGGGTAGTTTTAGTTATTTTGTTGGTTATTTGTTTTAATTACATAATTGCACATCTTGGTTGTAATTGGATTGCTGTTTTAGCAAGTAAATTTAAAATTTTATTATACCTTTCCGGTAAGGGAGAGTAATTTGTTTATTATTTTGTAGTATTATTTTGTCTTGTAAGATTTTTCATTTGCATTTTCTTATAATCTTGGGTCCTTTCTGCGAAATTTTTCTTTTTTTGTGGGTACGAGTCACAGCACAAGTAGAATTCCAAGAATTTTGAGCGAAGGAGTTCCGTTGGAGGATTTTGAAAGGTTCCACAGGTCAGTGATTTTGGATCACTATTATAGCAAAGATAATATAACAAGTAAAGATGTCGCACGTAGAACAAAATTGTGTGCCAGAAAATTTCTTGGACCGTGGGTCCACCAACATGTATCTAAGCAAACAAATGCTAAGCAACATGCGAAAGTTGCTGATATTTGTTTTCTTACCCAGTCTCTTGTCATTCTCGTACTCTTTTCTTGTTGCCGGATCGTGGACCTAGAAAAAAAAAACACATTGCATTTTGTACTGAATTTGGGCTTCTGGCAGTAAGAAGAAAAGAGATACATCAATGTTTGTTTTTTTTTTCGTTTATTTTTGAAGGTATCTGGCAGGCAGATAGAAAAAAAGGCTTGCGATTGCGAGAGAAGAATTGCTTATTGCTTGTGTTTTGTTGTTGTTTTGAGAGGTTTGGAATTATTTTCTTGGTTCAGCACTCTTGTGTCTGGTTTTTTTTCTTCTTGATCGTGGAAAGTGCAAAAAAAGGAATTTAAATGTAGGTAGGTAGGTATCTGCATAGATTTAATTTTATTTTGTTGGGTCTAGATAGGTTAGTATAGAATCAAAACAAAAACAAACTAAATCACTTCAATTTATTTTTTTATTTTAATTTATTTTATTTTATAAATTATCGATATAAAAAAATATAGATACATAGTTATCATGATAAAAAAAGGTAGGTAGGCATGTAGGTACCTTAGTTTATGGGTACGTGGTTTCGTGCGTTGATCTTCTATAGGTAAGTACATGGAGCTAGATCACAAAGTTAGGTACTTCCTCAATATATAGTACGGGTGGGTACACCGTCGTTTTTCAACTCTATTTAGGTACATTTCATAATGTATAGGTATTAACGGATTTCTTACTGAGAAGAATACTTATGCAAATATTTTAATTAAGTAATTTTTAAATAATAAAGACGATCTTACAACTTATGTTTAAATATATCTAAGGTTTAAAAATATCTGTGTGTAGGTACATAGGTGCCTACCTATGTAGGATAGTTTTTTATGAGTTAATGGAACGAATTTGTTGCCTCATAACATTTTTCTTAATTTATTAATTTTTTTACATAAAAAGTTGTAGATAAACAATAAATGTAGGTAGGTATTAACACAAATGGTATAGAGGAGCAAGGTTGTTTATTGTGAATAAATAAACTTATTTTGGAGGTCTTGTCAAAAAGTATCCAACTTCTGGCAGCATGATAGAAAGCCATGTTTGTTATTTTTTTTTTTTATATTGTGTCGTGACTTTGAAGTTTGAATGCAGTTGTTCAAAAGTAGTTATAGTAGTTTATTACTTTCAATAAAATTCTATATTTTGTTCCCTTTGAATATTATTAGTATTAGAATATAATTTTATTTATTCACTTTATTGTATTCTTGTTGTCCATGAGCATTCTATTTTATAAATAAAACTCAGACACAGCTTACAAATTACAACGCCCCTATGTTTACTTATTTTCAGTAACAATTGCGTTGTAATTTTTAAGCTGTGTCTGAGTAAAACCTAGGTTTAGTTGAATTTTCAGACTTTGATTCTATTTTTTTTAAGTTTATCATTTCAAAATATTTTAAGCTATTTGTGTAGTGTAAAAAGTTAATCATCTTTTAAAAATGTAAGACCAACAATTTATAAGTAAAACCATTCTGTATTCATTTAGCTAAAATTGTCATAAGCTGCAGTTTAGTAAAACCTGGGTTTATCGGCAACAATGAATATGCCCCATAATCTTCAGTTTGTTATAAAGAATTTATTCAATATATTCAAAATCACTCAAATTTATCATTAAATAAACAAATCTGTTGACTATTTGTCGCATGAAAAAAAAGCCAGATAGATACCTACTCATACTTCAAAGATAATAAGTTCATTTAAGGTATTTATTAATATGCGTTTGAAGGGATAAGAAACCTCATTTAACAAAAAGTGAAGAAAAATACATCAGGAGCGATATTTTTACATTTTGCTAAGTCAAAATTGCCAGCACTCTGATTTCAAAATGTATATGTAGGTACTGGTACATATTTGGTCCATATAGGAAGAATCTTTTGATATGTACAGAACCTAAAATAATATGTTTCTACAAGTCTTTGCAATAGAACATAAGACGATAGATTTTTTTTTCAATTTTAGTTAAACTTAGAAAACAAGATAGAAAAAGTTTTAATTTGGGAAATAACAGTGGAATTAACTTTTCAAAATTTTTATTTTTTCCTTTCCGATTTTCTTAAACTTTGTCGTTGTCCACGCGCAGTGTTTTCTTAGTAAAACTAAAATTAAAAAATCAAGCGCTTTTACTCTGTGAGAGTAACAGGAATTTTCTTGATCAAACCAAGAAATATTTTTTAAGCTCTTTTCTTCTATACACTTCGTAACCATAACTTGTTTTATATTAATTTTTTTTTTTTTCTATTTCAAACACTTCTCTGAAAATACGAATATGAGTCCTGCAAACATCGAAAAATTCATCGGATGGAGCGAATAGATTTCCAAAATCAGAGTTTTGGGAATAGCTTTTAGCGAAAATGAAAGTTTCACTCACGCATGTTAATACCTCATCTTTTTTCTACACTTTTCTTCGCACTCTGTGCAATTTAGTTTTGTTATTGTCTTTAGAGCAACATATCCCACAAAATACCTCATAGCATTTATTTCTGTTGGAATTTCAGAATCTGAAATTATTTCCTCCTGCATTTGTTCGTCAACTAATTCCTCAAAGTAGTGGGAAACTTCAGTGATTTCACTGGAACGTACATTGATATGAGCTTCCGTTGCAGTTTCTCCTTCAAATTCAGTATTTGACCGCTCTAAATTATTGGAATTGTTTAATGATTTTACAGTTAGCATCAGATCTTCATCTTTAGCACAATTACCGTGTTTTGTAAAATGGAACAAATTTGTCGTCATTATTTTAGGCACAAGAAAATTAAACTCGTGAACAGAAGGATCTTTTGCTCGTATTTGTGAAAATAAATTTTCAATAATGTCTTGATTTAACCGCTTTGTTAGAAGAAAGTCAACATTTTCTTCAAATATTGATTCAGCCAACAGTAAAGTTGCCCTTACTGTTTGTTCAAATCCCTCTATCCAATAAACTGTCGTCCTTTTAACTACTTTAATATTTTCTACATAATTTATAAATTCTTTAATGAAATTATAAATTTGATTATTCATTTTTAATGCTGATTTATAAACATTTTTATCATAGAGACTGCCGCTATTCATACAGTCGAAAATTTTATCAATTCTTTGAATGAATTTCGCAGTTGATCTGACTGTACCCACGTCTTTTTCAATGAAATTACCTGTATCTGCTGCTGTCATTAAAGCGGCTGCACAAGTCCTGCTCAGAACTTGAGCTGCATAAATTACTCGCATTTTATCGAACGAAGATGGATCAATGTGTTTTTGTGTAAGTTTTGGACACATCTTTGTGGTGTTATGTTTTTCCATATTGTATAAATTTTTAATGGACCAAAACTTACTAATCCATCTGGTGTATTTAAATCAGAATTTAATAGGGTATTTCTTAAACTTTTAATTAAATGGGGGATGTCGTAGAAAGAAAAAAATTTCCTTTCATTTGAAAAAAAACTAAGGCTCTTTTGTTGTGACGCCCAAATTTGACAAGCATTTCCTATTATTGGGCCCTTGGTCACAAATTACTGCTTTTACAATTAAACCTAAATCAGAGGATATTTTCAGATTTTCCAATAAAATCTGCTGCAAATTATTTCCAGTTATATTTGTCTCGCTAATAAAATAGTTTAGCACACATTTCCAATTTGATATCAGGCCTCGTAACATGAAAACGCAAACCTGTTTGCCTATGTTATTAGACCGAACGAAACCATTATCTTCCAACCCATCAATTAAATTAACTGCACAGTTGTAGGTTAAATCCTTCCTAATAGCAATCTCATCGAAAACTATAGCACAAATTCCGGTTCGGCTGTCCATACCATTAAATTTGTTTAATAACTCCTGATGAGCCGTATTGGTAAAACCTGGTTGCATGTTTTTAACAGGTGACCATCTATGTAAACTTGATACATGTGGTAGATTAAGGTTTAGACCATCTCTCAAAAATATATATGCCGATTGGGACCTATAAAATATATTTTGTGCTAATACTTTTTGTTCTGCATTCCATATAACATTACCTGTTGAAATCAATAACATGCTGCACATTGTTTTTGCATTAGGAGATATTTTTAATTGATTAATTTGCGTTATAAGAAACCTGCTATTGTCTTTTTCTTTTCGGCTGGTGGTTTTTTTAGAACGAAAAAAGACTCGTTTTTTGTACATTTTTAAAGCTTTCAATTCTGCTTTAGCGGAATATAGTTTTCTTTTCAAAAAAATACATTTTTTTGAATAGCTTGCACTTTGTTTCATATAAAAGTCACAGTTTTTAATGTTTTTCAAACATGAACTGCACAAACCTTGTATTTCAACCGATCCTTGGAGTTCTTAAAAGAACCAAGTCATTAAAATTAAAATCATCATCAACCCCTTCAATTTGAATAGGTGGAGTTCTTAAAAGAACTAAGTCATTCATGTTGAAATCATCATCCACCTTTTCAGATTGCTGAGGTTCAGTTCTTAAAAGAACTAAATCATTCGCATTGAAATCGTCATCCACCTCTCCAACATCCGTTGAGCCAATCAATTCTTTTGCTGGTAAAAGCAATGTGGGTATAGAGTTTTTCTTTAAATATTTTTTGCCTAAACAATCTGCAGAAAAATGCGAACTGCAAACATAAAGATTTTTAATAGAATCATTTAGAGCAATTCCACATTTTCCTCTCCAAATACCCTCCAAACCGTTGTTAGCAGGGAATTTAAAGAGCTTAGTCAGCCGATTTTCCCTATATGATACTCCACATTGCTTAATACAGCACCTTTTTCCATTCAAAGATTTCTTGTTGCATCTAACGGACATTTTCTAAACATAAAAACACGACCTTCTCCATAGACATCAAAAACAAGAGTGATCGTCTTGCAATTTGCTTTCAGTTTGTATTTTAACAAATAAATGCAGCAGCGCCAAGAAATTTAATTGAAATATATTCTCTCACGACTCGTTCTCATTTTGCCTCTTGCTCTCTTGTAAAGTATGTATTCTTTTTCGTGAAAAAGGAAGGATTTTTTGTGTAAGCACCTTTTGCTTGTATTTGTGAAAATAAAATTTCAATAATGCCTTGATTTAACCGCTTTGTTAGAAGAAAGTCAACATTTTCAATTTCTTCAAATATTGATTCAGCCAACTGCCCTAAATATTTGTTCAAATCCCTCTATCAAATAAACTTTCGTCTTAAACCTAGGAACCTACTTTAATATAATAATATGAAATTCGAAAGTGAAAAAGAAGAAGGTGGGTACCTTATTTCCTACCTACTAACCGTTGTTATTATTATATACATGTGGGATCGATGAGTAATAACATAAAGCTAAGTATTTAATAAGAGTATATTATTGTATATTAGATAACGCAGATACTATACATTCAGACCGTCGTCATGATCAAGAAGCAAAATAAACATCAGCACATTCCACTGGACGGAATACGACCTGTCACCACCGCGGCGATGAATAGCAACCATACACCCACGACGATAGATAAGAATGGAACAGCAAACATACACCACCGGTCAATGCACTGAACAGATCCAAATATCCAGCAATGACAACGACCGACGAAACATGACCTAATTCAATGCATTTAAATAGCCATGCACATCGTAAGGAGGAGAACAAAACAAAAACAATGCCAAGCATACCAAATCGATTCATCAAGATTCTGCTGCTACTGGGAGGAGTGGTAGGGGTTGGCTGCCTATGGAGTTGGGCCACCAGGGCTCTTGCCTGGTATCGACTCATGCGAAGGTTGATGGTATGGGATCTTGTCTAAGCGACGGCGAAAAAACACAGAAGAGAGTTCAAGAATAGCTACGACGACGACAAGAAGTAAGGCAACGACGCGCGATACGACGACGGCGGTCTGAAGTATATTTCTGTTTAAATTAAGTCAAAGAAAAGTAAAGTAAATAAAAACCAAAACGACTGTTTAATAAAGACAATATATTAACTATTATAGTGTATAAAAACTGTTTATATTTCTTTATATCCTACATTTGGGGGCTCAACCGGGATCTACGGGAAATTTATTTTCATATCCCAACAACTTTGAGGTAAAAGAAGTGTTAATGGTTTTTGATAAGATTCGAGAAGAGTTAAGAAGAGAAGAACTGTGTTAAGATTTGTTAAGATTGGTTAAGTTGTAAAGAAGTCCCCTAGGATTCGTTAAGAAAATTGTGAAGAACTGTGTTAAGATTTGTTAAGATTGGTTAAGTTGTAAAGAATTCGTTAAGAAAAATTCGTTAAGAAAATTGTGAAGAACTGTGTTATAGGATTTGTTAAGAAAACTGTGAAGAACTTTGTCTCGTGTAAAGGATATGGATGGATGAATTAATTCAAGCCTTCACCACACGCGAATTACAGAAGTTTTTACAGCAAAAGAATTTGTCGCACCGGTACCGCCTAAAAACTGACTTGGTGGACAGGATAAGAGAGGCATTCGAAAACATTACTGAAAGCGAAATCAGTAACGAGATAGAAGGGGACAAAGAAGAAATTCCAAAAGCGGATCGAGAAGAAGACGAAGAAGGCGTGGACGAAGTTACGATGGCTAATGAAAGGGCCAACAATTTCGTGTTCAGGGATGTGGAGGACTCCCTGGAACACTTTTCGGGTGAAGCGGGAAAAAACTTGACGGTATGGTTAAAAGACTTCGAGGATATTGCTACAGTATGTCAGTGGAACGATATTCAAAAGTTCCTATACACAAAGCGACTGTTACGAGGGGCAGCCAGACTTGCGGTCGAGGCCAAGACGGGACTAACAAGTTATGCAGCACTGAAGGAGGTGTTGGTAACAGAGTTTCAAAAGACAAAGACCACCATCGAGGTGCACAGAGCGCTGGAAGCGCGAAAGAAAACAACCACAGAGAGTCTCCTAGAGTATCTGTACTCGATGCAGCAATTGGCAAGTGAAGGAAAAATTGATGAGGAGTCGCTGCTGGAGTATATTCGAAATGGAATCACAGATTCCATTTATAATAAAATGATCCTGTACGAAGCCACAACATTGGAAGAACTGAAGAAAAAAATGGAGAACTACCAGCAAATGAAAAGATTTATGCCAACGCAACAAGGATTCAGCAAGAGCAATAGTGGTGGCGGTAAATCATCGACGCCTCCTGGTAAAGAAGGACAGACAGGACAAACAGGACAAGGGAGACGGTGCCACAACTGCGGGTCGAAGTCGCATATAGCTACTAGTTGTCCAGATAAGGGGAAGGGAACACGTTGTTTCAAATGCAACCAGTTCGGGCATATATCACCAAATTGCCCAGTAAAGAATGAAACACCTTCGACCTCAAGAGGGATTAGTCATGTGAATCGCATCGAATCAGACGAGCGGCACATTCCAATAATTGTGAAAGGTAAGACATATTACGCTTTCGTGGACAATGGAAGCGACGTTTCGATAATCCATAAGTCATTCCAAGGGAAGATAAGTGAAGCCGAACCCCAGTTACCGGGAATGATGTTGAAAGGGTTTGGAGACAGCCCTCGGAAAACCCTAGGCTCATGTGTGTTAGAAGTGCAGGTTGGAACAGAAAAATATTTGAATCGATTTCAGGTTGTACCAGATCGGTGGATTCCAGATGAGATACTGCTCGGAAGAGATTTTTTGAGAAATGTTGAGTTAGTTATCAGCGGCGGAAAAATTAGGATAGTCAAGAAGATAGACGAGGAAAAAAGTATGAAGGAAGGATACAATCTGGAGGAGAACGACATTTTTCAAATCGAATGGTGCCAGGAAAGAGACGATGATTCAAAGTGGAAAGTAGGAAACGAAGAGTACAGACAAGCAGTGAACGATATCGTAGATGCATATAGGCCGAAAAGTCTCGCAAGGTCCTGCATCGAGATGAACATTGTGTTAACAGACGATATCCCAGTTTTCCGTAAGGCACGAAGACTAGCGATTCCAGAAAGAGATGCAGTAAATAAACAGGTAAAAGAGTGGATAGATGATGGAGTCGTAGTTCCAAGTCGATCAGAGTATGATAGTCCTAGTGAAGAAGAAGGATGGAAAGTATAGACTATGCATCGATTACCGGGAGCTAAACAAGAAAATGATGAAGGACAGGTTCCCCATGACGGTCATGGAGGAAGTTTTCGAACCACTTCATGATGCAAAGGTATTTATCACTTTAGATTTAAAAGATGGATTTTTCCACGTAGATGTAGCAAAGGGCAGCAGAAAATATACGGCATTCGTAACGCCAGATGGGCAATATGAATTTCTTAAGGTACCATTTGGGCTATGTAACTCACCGGCTGCATTCCAGAGGTTCGTCAACCAAATTTTCCGGGAGCTGGTGCTACAAAAATATTTGTTGATATATGTGGACGATATCATCATATTTGCAAAGAGCGAAGACGAGGCATTGGAAAAACTGAAGGTTGTGCTAAGGGTGGCCGAGGAGTACGGATTGAAGATAAAATGGGAAAAATGTAATTTCCTATCACAGTCAGTAGAGTTTTTAGGGCATGTTATAGGTAATGGAAGCATAAAGCCATCAGAGGAGAAGGTAAAAGCAGTACAGAAGTTTCCGGTACCGAGAAACGTAAAGCAGATACAAAGTTTTCTGGGACTGACTGGGTTTTTTAGGAAATTCGTCCTAAATTACTTCAGGATAGCGAAACCTTTGTCAGATCTCTTAAGAAAAGAAAATAAATTTGGGATGGGTGAAAAAGAAATGATTGCATTTAATGAACTTAAATCTTGTCTTTGCAGTGAGCCAGTTTTGAAACTATTTAATCCATGTTTGCCCACATACATACACAATGTAGAAGTACCTACGTAGATATTTTTTCAAACCTAAGCTGTAAAATCGTCTTTGTAATTTAAAAATTATTTAATTAAAAAAATTATTTAGTTTAAATAAAATATTTTCTTCTTCTCAGTAAAAAGTCCGAATATGAAAAAAATGTACCTAAATAGAGTTGAAAAACGACGGTGTACCCACCCGTACTATATATTGAGGAAGTACCTAACTTTGTGATCTAGCTCCATGTACTTACCTATAGAAGATCAACGCACGAACCCACGTACCCATAAACTAAGGTACCTACATGCCTACCTACCTTTTTTTATCATGATAACTATGTATCTATATTTTTTTATATCGATAATTTATAAAATAAAATAAATTAAAATAAAAAAATAAATTGAAGTGATTTAGTTTGTTTTTGTTTTGATTCTATACTAACCTACCTGGACCCAACAAAATAAAATTAAATCTATGCAGATACCTACCTACCTATATTTAAATTCCTTTTTTTGCACTTGCCACGATCAAGAAGAAAAAAAACCAGACACAAGAGTGCTGAACCAAGAAAATAATTCCAAACCTCTCAAAACAACAACAAAACACAAGCAATAAGCAATTCTTCTCTCGCAATCGCAACCCTTTTTTTCTATCTGCCTGCCACTTACCTTCAAAAATAAACGAAAAAAAAAAAACAAACATTCATGCATCTCTTTTCTTCTTACTGCCAGAAGCCCAAATTCAGTACGAAATGCAATGTGTTTTTTTTTTCTAGGTCCACGATCCGGCAACAAGAAAAGAGTACGAGAATGACAAGAGACTGGGTAAGAAAACAAATATCAGCAACTTTTGCATGTTGCTTAGCATTTGTTTGCTTAGATACATGTTGGTGGACCCACGGTCCAAGAAATTTTCTGGCACACAATTTTGTTCTACGTGCGACATCTTTACTTGTTATATTATCTTTGATTATAGCTTGGTGGCTAGACTTTCTTCCGAGATGCCCGGCGATAATGATCAATCACGCCATGAGGATGTCACAAACCATGACACGGACAGGAATGAAGAGCCAGCGGATGACAGCGATACGATTGGACCAAATAATCGATCAGTCCAATACAACGCGATAAATTCGGGAACCCCTACTGGGATTGGGAGAGTATCGACTATCGATGTTCTGGCTAGCAGAATCGATCAGTCCTTGGTGGTGAACAAGATTCGTTTCTTCGAACAAATGGATCACTTCATGGAGGGTGTTATGGGAAAGCTGAAGTATTGGTACTCCTCGTTCCGAGCAGCATCAACAGCTACTCATAGGACCGTTAATGAGGTTCATTTGGAAGAGGACACGGATCTGGAGCCACAGGATGAAGTCGCGGCATTCAGCAGGGCAAGCAGTAGGCAACCAGCTTCATCGCTGATTTGCTGGAATTGTGACAAGCTGGGTCATTCCTTCAACCAGTGTCCGTCACATGAAAGGAAGCTCTTCTGCTTTCTCTGTGGCGAAAAGGGCGTGAGTACCCCAGAATGCCAAAAACACCAGGGAAACCGCCAAGGGAGCAACAGAACAATCGGGGAGAGTCGTATCCAAAAGAGCTACCCCGATCAGAGAAAGCAGCAATAAAGGACGGAACTGTGGGAGGGAGTAGTACGATATTAGCTGGGTTGATTGGTCAGAATTCGGTTGGTAGGTCGGATGGGAGTTGTGTAAGTAAGGTTTCTGAGTCTGCGGGTCCTTTCAAAATTCTTCAACGAGAGGTTTCAGTTCCAGAGAGTCATCCTGTTAAAGTTTTTCAATTGAAATCTCTTCACGAGAGAAAACTGAATTACCTTAGGAAACGCTCGGAGCCGATTTTCAGTGCCCAAATACGAAAATGTAGATAAAGATTTAAGAAGAGAAAGGATTTTCAGAGACATAAAGTCGAGACAATCTTGACTTTCAAAAACGGCGGTAGATTATATGCACAAGTAAAGCTGAAGACGATCTTGTTTCAGACCTGTTGGACAGTGGCGCATCTATCTCTGTTTTGGGAGAGTCTTGTTTTGAGTTCATAGAACGAAATGGAATTCACATGCTACCATACAAGAATTTTGTAAAAATGCTGACGGTAAATCCCACGATATCGTTGGGTATTGTAAGGTCCCGACAACACTTCATAGTGAAACGAAAACCATTACTTTCTATGTAATTCCGAACTTGACACAAAAGATTTATCTCGGCATGAATTTCTGGAACGAATTTCACCTGCTGAGGAAGCGGCGTTTATCGATCTGACGACGACTCAACAGATCAAGTTAGATTCGGTGAGGCAGCTTTTTCGTAACTTTGTTGAACTGTGTCTTGGTAGAACGCACGTCGAAACCCACACGATTGAGACAGGTGACGCAATAAAATCCAGACATTACCCACTTTCGCCGGTGAAGCAAGAGGAGGTTTATACGGAGCTCGATCGCATGTTTGGACTTGGATTAATTGATGAGAGTAATTCTCCATGGTGTTCGCCAATTGTGATGGTAAAAAAAAACGGGAAAAATATGAATTGGTTACTTAGCAAGTTTTCTTTTATTACCTAATTACTCAATTGAGAAACGAAAACTTGACTAGTAAACCAACACAATTTAAGTCATTAATCATTAAATAACAGTTTTGTCTGATAATTTTGAGGTTCTTCCATATTACTCTAAATAAAATATTTGATATATTTAACATTAATAAGCTTAGAACTTGGCGTACTTTTAGATCTCACTACTTTTTACGGCTGACTTGTTACGCAAAGGTTTTTGTATATAGACGAACTTGGCTCCTTTTTTAACATTTATGTTTTTGGTGTGATTGAAAATAAATCGGTGGATAAAAATACCAACCATTTGAAAAAAAAGATTGTTGGGTCCAGATAACCGAAGAGTAAGTTTGGAAAGCATTACATATAGGAAAAAATGAACTTAATTAATCATTCCTCAATGTCTCTAGATTCAATTCTGTCAGTGACATTAAAAGGGACCTGGACAGGGTACAATTCCAGTGAAGGAATATGAAAATGAAGGCCAAAGTGGCAGAGTCAGCCTACCGTAAGGCCAAAAATAAAAATGGTGGTGGTCCGCCCCCTCAAACTCCATCCAAAGAGGACCCAGAGATGATGGATTTAATTCCAAATTTATTCAAAATCGACAAAAACATTTACGATAGCGATGGAGCAGGCCTGCAGGTTTGTTAGGTGATACTTTTTTTGAACATTATTGTTGATAACAATTGTCTTTTTTGTAACTTAGGTCCCAGTTGAGAATATTTCAATAGAAATACTCGATGAATTTGCCAAACAGTACGAGGATGTCTACAAGCAGAACCAGAAGGAGAATCAAACTGATAAAGATGCGAGGACTGAGATCACATCCTTTTAAAGTCAAATGTTTCAATATGTCGTTTTTATTTTTACAGAAAACAGCCAAAATAAAGGAAACGTAAGTGTCAATCCATCAACTAAAAAAACACAAAACAAAAAGAAGATTAGCCGTGCCCAAGTAATAAAGACATTAAATACTTATGAGTATTAAGATGTAAAATTTAAATTTTTTAAGGATTTTGACGCATAGAGGAGCATGAAGAGATGATGGCAATTCTAAAAATAGAGAAACATTATCGGCAGAAAGAACTGGAAAAGTTCGAAATTGAAATTGTACTGTTGCAATGATTCAGTCATATTTTTTTCAGTTTTCACAAAGAATGCGTTTTTTTTTTTGGTAACTATACCTTGCAGTTATATATGTCACTGTTAATTTACATGAACTAAAAGAAAGTGATATTATTTTAATGTTATTTATTAGCCTTATTATGTTCTCGTTTTTTTCCTTCTAGAAGGATTTGTTTTTATGAATAATAAAATAATATAATATACATATGTTTATGTATGTATATATTAAAAAAAATCGTTTTATTTTTTACTTTGTGTTTTGGAAAATGTAGGTAGTCCTAATAACAAATGAAATTACATAACTTAATGGCAGACATACTCATGTAACTGAAAGTTCAAAAATTGGAGATAAACTTAAAAATAAAATTTAAGTTATCTACATATATGTACATATGCAACATTTTCTGAAAGAATCTAAAAAAACAAACTTACAAACATGTATAACCATACATTTTATTTTTTATTTTATTTTTAAGTTTATCTCCAATTTTTGCACTTTCAGTTACATGAGAATGTCTGCAATTAAGTTATGTAATTTCATTTGTTTGGAGTGGCAGGAAAATGTATGTAAAGTAGGTATTAATAAATGCGATGCGGAAAGATTCTCGGCTTTCCTTCGCTGGAGGTGGTATTAAAATCTCGGTGACATTGTTAATTTCATGGAAATCGTCTTCGTCATCTTAAAAAAATATAAATACCTGTTGCAAATTGATAAGTTATTTATAGAAAAAATATAAGGTTGTAGCGATTGTATCATTGTATACTCTACAGCCAAATTATGTAAAATAGCTAAAGCTACAACTGTTTTTTTTCACATTTTCTAGCTATCCTCTCATTCCTGATAGCAAAATTCGAAACCTGGACTTCCATACTCCAAAAGTTCGCTCAATTGTGTTGCGAATGGCGATGTGTGCGGCATTGTAGTTTTTTTCAGATAAATTCGCCGGTTTCAAAACAGGAGTAAACAAGTGATGCGTACATGCATATCCACCATCTCCGATAAGTCGTCCGCGGAACTCTCCACTTTCGAGGCGGTCTTTAATAGTACTTTCGTTATAAATTCTAGAATCGTGTGTGCTACCACGCAAGTGGCATACGATATCTCTTATTTTTAAGTTGGCGTCACAAACCACCTGGTAAAGTCAAAAAAGAAAAACACGTATAAAATTTTAAACAAATTTGCATTACCTGCACATTAATGAAATAGAAACCTTTCCGATTAACATAATACTTGTTGCGAGTTATGGGTATCACGGGGATAAACACTGTGGAGTTGGAAAAAGGGCTTTGGCATACTTGCTCTAGCTCGGCTAAGCTCGACAGATTGGGGCGGTTCTTGTCCTTTTCCAAACTTCCTCCCACTCAGTAAACAAATTAAGACATGCCTATGTTAAAGGATAAGAAAAGGATGAGTGGAGAAGGTATCGAAATGGGAAACTGGAGAATAAAAGAAATAAGGAAATGCACAAACTCGACTACCTATGCCACTGAATTGATGTGAGGGCGAGATCTTAGCAAATCCTTCGATGGAACAAAAAAAAAATAAAAAAATTCTTATTAATTAAAAATTTTCCCCAAGTTACAACCTTACCCTAAAAATCTAAAATTTATATCACCTAAGATATATTTACTTCAATTAAACTATTCCTATTTTTTTATTTATTGTCCACCGAAAACCACCAACGAACCCACTGTCGCACCAACACAGTGGTTCGCCGAATCATCAAAGGCCTTGCTAGATGTTATGAGCAAAGGTTTGGCCGGCCCACCCTTGCATCTAGGATACAAACTTCGCTATCTCCTTGGCCATTATATATGGAAGATAGCCCCTAAATGTAGTTGTCAATGTTAGGTCAAGTTGAAGTAGACATCGTTCGTAAAAACGCGTGGGGTCCTTGAGGTAAGTTAGGTAGGTAAGTATCGTTGGTATTAGGTCATTAGTGCAAGTGTATAGTCATGGTAAGTATAATTAATAATGTAAATTTGATGTGAGTAAAAAGGTAAGTATAGTAGATTTAGTAAGCGTCGTCATTATTTGTTAATGTAAGGTAAGTACAGTCAATGTCAAATGTCAAGTCATTGTTCTTTAATATAAGGCAAGTATAGTCGGTATCAAGTCATTGTTTGTTAATGTAAGGTAAGTATAGTCAATATCACATAATTGTCCACTCGTATTTCATGTCCATCCTCCTCATTGCCGGCCCAGCCGGTCCTTCACACACCTCTTTTATTATCCTTAGCAATCCATTATGAATTCAATTGTTGATCTGCCAGAAATACCATTTAAATTCAGACTACAATTTCTGTTCTCTAATCTCTATCTATATTTGATTATAAATTTCATAAAAAAACTAACCTATCATAATGAATCTACTTTAAATTTAAAAATAAAAAAAAAACAAAAAGAAACTTAAGAAAATTAGTAAAAGTATAAAAAAATATTCACTTATGGTTCGTTCGTATAACGCAAAATTATTCGGTGCATTAAATTATTTGCACCGGAGTGTATATAAATGGAAAAATAAAATCATAATAGAAGTACCAGAGTGTTGGCCCTTCTTTCCTTTACCAATTACTTTCGAGTATTATATGGATTTATGGTTAAGTTACAATATAGTAAAAAAAAATTCAAAGAAATAAAAAAAATGACTTACTACTTTTCCACGTATTCCCTCGACGTCCTGCTGGCAGTACTTTTCAGGATGCGTAGAAAAATTATTAATAGCTTCGATTGTGTAGCCCAATATTTCTTGTTATTAAATATATATCTATGTATCACATATAACACTCTATGATACAGTCCGGAGCACACAACCACTCTTCACTTCTTATCCACTCCACAGCCTTTCTCCTTCGGCCTATCTGGCGAACTTCTTCGATTACCCCTTTTCGTTGCGCCTATCGTGAGTAACTCCTCGTTCAATTGCCAGCTTTCAAGTCCAACACCTGACCCTGGCCAAACCCAACTCGGTCGTCACCCTTAACGTTCCGGTTGAAGCTACAACCCAAAAAGGTGCAGAGGCTTGGTATATATATATATGTACAATTGTACATATATAGCTACGTGTATATGTACGATAGCCTCTCGGTTGTATGTGCCTACAATCCAAACCTGGGAATAAGGTTGAAACCACATCACTTTTTTTTCAAATCTTATAAAATTTTATAACCTCATACCTCTGCTTGTAAAAAAAAAACTCGGGGTACCAAAGTCTCCTACGGGAGTTTGACTCCTCACCGTGCTGCTAAGTGTCACCTTGGTTTGACCTTCGTAATTATTTGTCTATTATAAAATTTGAATTTATTTTCTATGATAATATAGCAATTTTGTACAAATGTTTTACCTTTATTTTAGTTTTATTTCGAATTATTTTAATTTACTTAGTTGCAAACAAATGGATTTAATTAAAAAAATCCGTTGAAGTCGGTTGCTTTTTTTTTTGCAAAAAAAAATTCTCCCTTTTCTTTTCTGGGACAGATAGTTTTTTCTCTATCACTTTATATACGAAGGTATTTCTTGTGGTAACACTGAATCTGTTACAGCTGATATTCACTATATTACTTTGAAAGAAATGACTGATCGAATTATTTTATAATCGGTCGTTGCCCTATGGCCTATATTTGAAGTAAAAAAAAATGTCATGATATTGCTGTGCCGACTGGAATTATGTGCTTTACTTCCCCAGTCAGCAATACCTGTCTGTTAAACACCTATTTTGTTTATTTATGTCTAAGTATTGAGCAATTTCTGCAGACATATTTGTGTGTGTTTGTCTATTTTTTTTTCAACTACTTTGCTTACAACTAATATTGCACTACTGAGTAACTAATATCTAAAATTTACTAATAAAACTAATATATAAGTTGATAAGAATACGTGAGATAAAAGAATTTAGAAATTAATTATAACTAAAGTATCAAATACTAAAATATTGCCTCAGTCCCTAAATCTGTGCTCTTTTTATTGTAACTTGTACCTCAGCTTGACTAATTACTACTTTTGTAAACAAACATCAACCATCTTTGCGATTCAGCAATACATGATGGCAATGCCGTTTTCAGCCTGTCATGACTGACAAGTGACAGCAGTCAATATTATTTCATTTGTCGACACGAGCTTTCTAAATTATTTATCTTTTCCTAATTCTTCCCTAAACAATGATACATAAATATTTAATAATATCTTGTTATTTAATAAATATTTAATAAATAACAAGATATAGAACAAATACAATAAAAACACAAACTACAGAAGATGCAACTAAAAGTCACCGGAAACCTACTCATAACCCCTAACATGGATTATCTTGTCGGTAAGATTTCCCTACAAAATATTTTGTTAGCTTATTATTCTTTTTCTATTTCTTTAATTTTTCAGAAGCATCGAATCATCTACCACACCGCACTCAAGAGCGAACACTATGTTATAGTATTCCCAAAGGATTATCTATGAAAGGTATGTAAATTTGCTGCCAGAGATTGTCTCCTGAAATATCCTTTATTAAGGGTAGGTCAGTGGCAGTATCTAGTGGCTACTTATCTCTTTATTCTATTAACATTTTATGTATTTTACCTATTTTGTTTATTTATGTCTAAGTATTGAGCAATTTCTGCAGACATATTTGTGTTTGTTTGTCTATTTTTTTTTCAACTACTTTGCTTACAACTAATATTGCACTACTGAGTAACTAATATCTAAAATTTACTAATAAAACTAATATATAAGTTGATAAGAATACGTGAGATAAAAGAATTTAGAAATTAATTATAACTAAAGTATCAAATACTAAAATATTGCCTCAGTCCCTAAATCTGTGCTCTTTTTATTGTAACTTGTACCTCAGCTTGACTAATTACTACTTTTGTAAACAAACATCAACCATCTTTGCGATTCAGCAATACATGATGGCAATGCCGTTTTCAGCCTGTCATGACTGACAAGTGACAGCAGTCAATATTATTTCATTTGTCGACACGAGCTTTCTAAATTATTTATCTTTTCCTAATTCTTCCCTAAACAATGATACATAAATATTTAATAATATCTTGTTATTTAATAAATATTTAATAAATAACAAGATATAGAACAAATACAATAAAAACACAAACTACAGAAGATGCAACTAAAAGTCACCGGAAACCTACTCATAACCCCTAACATGGATTATCTTGTCGGTAAGATTTCCCTACAAAATATTTTGTTAGCTTATTATTCTTTTTCTATTTCTTTAATTTTTCAGAAGCATCGAATCATCTACCACACCGCACTCAAGAGCGAACACTATGTTATAGTATTCCCAAAGGATTATCTATGAAAGGTATGTAAATTTGCTGCCAGAGATTGTCTCCTGAAATATCCTTTATTAAGGGTAGGTCAGTGGCAGTATCTAGTGGCTACTTATCTCTTTATTCTATTAACATTTTATGTATTTTTTTTTTCTTTCTGGTATCTTTCATTTCTAGGACGATACGATCGGCGTGGAAGTACTGCGCTGTACGAATGGAATCAATTACCCCAAAACAACCCCAATTGCTCATGAAAACAAACCCTGTCACACAACATATCTATTAAATGCTTATGTTTTTTTTTTTCTTGTGTGTTGTATGTATGTATGTATGTATTTATTTGAGATTTTCTTTTTAACACAAATTATATATTCTTAACTCTATGGTAACATAGTCACTTATTTTCTATTGTAATTGCCGACTTGGAATTGGTCTGGCTAAACAAATTATTATTGTAACGATATTTTTATTTTAAAAGATACAAATTAAAGTTATAAAGACATTGTCTTTCACAGATTTTTTTAAATTAAATACGTCCACTCAACAAGACGATATCTTTAAAAAATAACCTAAAAAAATACTTAAACCTAGGGGAGAAGAAATGAGAAAAAAAAGAAAAAAAACAGAAGGGAACAAACGAAAAATGGAACTGAGATAGATACGCATATAGGCGTCTCTATCTGAACACTAGAAGAGCGTGCAGATACTTTTAATTCAGATGAATACAAATTTCATGTCATTTTGATTGACAGCAAGTTGTCTGATTGTTTGTGATTTTTAATATTCTCTTGTTTTGTTTTTTTTTTTTATTTTGAAAGTTTAGTTTAATATTTAATTCTTAATTGTACTGATTCTTATAAATAAACTATGTTATGTTCACAGCCGAGTTACTAAATATCATAGGAACTTAAGGCAGTTTAATCACAGTCAAGTTGGACGCAAATTTATGCTTCTTGGTTATTATTATTTTTTTTTTTTTTTGTTCAGTCTATATATTTGCAGGTGTGTAAGAGGTTATAGTCAGGAATATGCTGAGCCACCTAGCCTCTATACGTATTTGGATATTGTTTTTTTGTAAAATGGAGAGGTAAATAAGTTGTCCTCATCAAGGACAGTAAAGGCAGAGCTGGACCCCTCGTTGAGGATACTTATAGGTGACATATAATATCTATCATTAATGGACCAGTTGATGTTGCCCTCGTAAATGTTCTGAAGGACAGGGTTTTCATGATTTCTTAAGCCAGAAATTCTTTTCTTAGAGAGAAAAATAAGATGGTCAAGCAAGGGTGTAATATGCGAATCTTGATATATTGTTTTATTGCAGTGCCATTTACCACCTGGTCGACGGCCTTTATTAATACATTTTCGGATGATGTAACGTTCAAATCTATGGAGTTCCAATGCAACATTGGGAGAGATTTGAAACCAGATGAGGAATCCATAGCACATTAAGGGTCGAATCAAGGTTTTATACATTAATAGTTTGGTTTTTGTTTCCACATTTTTAGAGTTGAGCAAAAGCTTTAGTTTTGCCGCAGCAGCCTTGCTATTGTTCAGAGCCTTTCTCGCGTGAGGGTTCATTTTTAGTCTTTCGTGTAGATTAACACCGAGGTATTTGATAGATTGCTTCAGGGGAATAGAGTTTCCTGCAATACAGAGATTTAGGTAACGACTTTCTCGAACAGCTAGGTGGTGTCCCTTGCCAGATGCGTTGCGAAAGCAAATAAGCTCGCATTTATTAAAATTTAATTCAATTCCCCATTTTTTATAATATGGGATGACTAAGTTAAGATGGGATTTTACTGAGTTAAGGGCATCGTATGGCCTCTCATTGGGACTGAACAGGATGGTGTCATCAGCGTACAAAATTGCTTCTGAAAAACGATGGTGAGTTGGAAAATCGTGTAAGTATAGGTTAAAAAGGAGGGGTCCAAGGATGGATCCTTGGGGAACACCAGACTGGATGGGGATAAGTGAGGATGATTCACCTTCGAAGTTAATTGAGAGACTTCGGTTTGAGAGGAAACTTTTCACAATGTTTATTAATATTGGAGGAAGATTTAACTGGTTGAGTTTGTATAATAGGCCCGCATGCCAAACCGAGTCAAATGCTTTTTTTAAATCAAGTGCACAGGCAACTGTGCATTTCCTAGACCTTAGATTATTTAAGATTTTATCTTGGAAGTAAAGAAGCGCGTGTTCAGTAGAGTGACCTCTTTTGAAACCAAATTGAACCGTTTGTGTTAGGTCCGAGTCGTCAAAGAAGTTAAGTAACTTTGACTGAATTATTTTTCCTAGAATTTTTCCTAGATTTGATAGAAGGGAAATGGGTCTAAAGTTTTCTATAATGTAGGGGGAATTACTTTTTTTGATTGGAATTAGTTTAGCTATTTTCCATGCCGATGGAAAGTAGCAGTTGTTGAGGCAGTTATTAAAAATGGGGGTTAAAAATGGGGCTATTGTGTTTTTGACTTTGCGGAGAATGAAATTTGGAATTTTATCAGGACCTGAAGATTTTTTATTTTTAAATGAGGAGATAATGTTCTCAACGGAGTTGGAGGAGATAAGAAACTCGTTATGAATATCAACTGATGTATTTGAGGGACAAAAATTAGTTATGTTTAGATTTTCATTCCAGATCGAAAAAGAAGAGTTGAAAGTTAGAACTTCTAACGTGGTGACTGGGTCAGCTGAGGGAGTTTTTAAGGCAAAAAGTTCAGAATAAAAGGTTTCAAATGCTTCTATTTTTTCAGAGGGGGAGGTAAGATAATTGTTGCGAAAAGATAACACTTGGTTATTTGCATTATTATTTCTCTTTCTACCAGTAATTTGATCAATTACTTTGAAAACATTTGAGTTTGGTTTCAAGTTACTTAACTTCTTTCTAAATTGTTCGTTTAACTCTAATCGAACTTTGTCTTTAATAATTTTGGATAGGCAGTTTATGCGAGCAGACAGTTCAGTATATGGTTGGTTATTGCGATCTCCAAAGCGGTGATAAATTCGTTTAAGTTTTCGTTTCCAGACTTTACGGGTTTTGAATAGCTTTAATGTGGCTGTAGAAATATTGAACCAATTATTGTGTAGACTGATTTTTTTACTATGGATGTTGATGCAATCAGTGACAATTTCACTGATTGTATCAATGAAAATGTCAATTTCTGAATTGGAAAGGTTTCTATTGGTTGGAATGTTTAGATTTGAAAGGCCAGATTCAAGCGAGCGATTAAAATCCGACCAATTGGTGTTTTTGAAACTGACAAAGGTCTTGGGTAAGTCTTGGAGGGTCGAGTCTTGCCTCATTTGGATACTCATGAACACCGAATAGTGGTCTGAGATGGCATCAAGAGTGAGACAAGCAATGTTGTTGTCTGATCTGAGGTTGGAAGATATTAAGAAGAAATCGACATGAGAGCCTGATGAAGGGCGGGTAGGGCCGGGAGCCGCAATTATGTCTAGATCAAGAAAATGGTTGTCCTGAAACCAGTTAGACAGGAGCGAGCCATTCTGGTTTGTAATCGGGTCCCCCCAAAGAGGGTGACGAGAATTAAAATCACCACCTATAATGATGTGATCAAATTGGTTTATAAAGTTGAGAAGATTATCAAGAGCAGTGGGAAGGGAAGAGCCAGAGTTACAAGGAACGTAAATTGAAACAAGTGCTAAAGTTTTTGGAGTGTCTGGGGAGTTTAAGGGAATTAAAGCAATGGTTGCTGAAATCAAACTATTGGTGAAAAATGTTTGGGAGAAACGAATTGAATTCTTGAGTAGAATTCCTGTTCCTCGACCATCGTTATTTCTTATTAGATTATAATTGTTATTAAACGGACACTTACTATTATATTTTTTAAGACAAGTTTCTTGAAGTAAAATCGCTGTTGGAGAAGTATCTTGTAGCAAAAGATCTATTTCAATTACCTTTTCTTTGGATAGGGAGTTGATATTGGTGGTGATGAGGTTGAAAATCATGGAGAGGCGGGGGAGAGCGAGGCAATGAAACACAGGTATGCGCCTGGTTTCTTAGATTCATCCATTTTTTTATAATTAGGCCAGAAGCCTCTAATTTTGGAAATTAAGTTAGATATTGGTAAACCAAAAAGTCTAACTGACTCATCAATGAAGTCTGAAACATCATTGTTGGAAAGATCCGTAGGCAATGGGATCGACTGTTTTTAAGTTTTTTCAACCCTTTTAAAACCTCTTGCAGCATCTGAGTAGAGGGGCATGTTACTCGGGAGAGTGTTAATATTGTCAACTACAAAGTTATTTTTTTTTACTTCGGCTAACCAAGCGTTTTCTTTCTTCTTTCTTTCTTCTTCTTCTTTTTTGTTTTGAAGTGCGATTCGGAAGGGGCATCCCCTAAAGTTCGCCGGGTGACTTGTCGATTTACAATTAACGCATGATGCGGTTGATGTTTCTGATTTTGGACCGAGTCCGCACTCACCGGGCTTGTGATCGTTTAGACATTTGACACATCTGGTCGGAAAGCTGCAGTAGGCTGCCACATGACCAAACCTTTGACAACGGTAGCATTGTTTCGTCTCAGAGTTTTTTACTGAATCCCATTTGACTCTGTGTCTAAGTACAGAGTTTATTTTTTTGATTTTCATTAAACTTTCCCTATCCTCCAGAGTACAGAGGAAAAGATCAAGTGGGATATCGTTTTATTTAGACCATTTGGTCTCAAATTTCTTAACGGTTACCTTCAACGAAGGGTCCAGCTTAATAAATTCTTTCTGAATTTCTTCAGACGAAAAATCATTGGAGATGCCTTTCAGAATGGCATTATATTTCTTTAATTGTTTAGGGGTGAATGAAAAAGCTTCAATACCCACCTTTTTACATTGTTCTAAAACGAGACTATGCAACTCAACACTCCTAACTATAATTTTAAGTTTACCAAAACCATTTGCGATAAATTTAACGTCATCATGACTGTAATTAAACTTACCCATAAAATCAGAGATTGTTTTGGAAGAGACTCCCTTCGTAAAAATGGGTGGGCACCATGCTTCTGGTCTGTCTGGAGTTGTGATGGAGTCAACATTAATTAGGATGCTGCTGCTGCTGCGGTTTTCGCTGGTGTTGATATTGTTGCTGTTAATGTTAGAACTGGTTTTGTTACTGTTGATATTAGAGCTGTTATTGTTGCTGCTACTTGGGCCCGCAGTATTATTGGTTTCGTTCCGAGAATCTTCCTCGTCTTCATGCACGGATAAAGGTGCCCAACGATTGTGGTTGTTTACTTCTTGAATTGCAATTCTTTTTGTGGCAACAAGAGGAGTTTGTTGTCGTCTTTTTCTTGCCATTACCATAGTAAACTTTTCTTTATCGTCAGCAAGAAGATTTTTCAGTACTTCTGCACTGGCTAGCTCAGCATTTTTTTGGTTAGAAACTGTTTGATTGTCTCTTTCACTTCCAATTATGACGCAGTTATTTATTCGCGTCGTTTGAATGGCGCCAGAAAATTTTGTCACGTCTTCATTAAGTGCTAATTCTATGTCCATTTCACTCTCACTTGAAGGAAGAGCAAGGGTGTCTGTTGCAGCTAGCCATTCCTGGGTAGCTTCGTCGATGATTTTTTGTTTGTCAGCTTCGGTCATCATTTGGGACGGCAATTTTATTTTTTCAGCAAACGAAAGTTTGTCCGGAGGTACCTTAGGTACATCGGGAGGATAGTGGTCGCTTTCCTCCATCGTGAGTAAATCACGTTAAAAAAAAAAGTTAATTAAATTTATGTTTTTGCAGATAATTTGCACACGTCTTCACTGTTCGGAGAACGGAACGAGAATCTTCTTGTGTGTTGACGAAAGTGGAATAAAAACTATTGTCTGAAATAATTATGGTTTGCTTTGTGTTTTAATATCTTAAAGATGATTATTCTGTTGTGATTTTACGGTCACTCCGATTGACCAATTTTGAGGGTGTACCTGTGTGCTGGTATGATCGGTCACGTAACAGGCTCGAAACATTTTCAGAGTGGTCGTGAGGCAAAATGGGCTCGTAATAAAAAACTATCGATCATGATTCATGACATCAGTGATTTGAGACTGGTATTTATTTATTTTTGCCGTTCTCAACGTGTGGCTCGTCCCACTCCCTGAGTTACCTTTAAGATTTCATGTCCGGGCATACTTCTAGGAGTTAAGTGTTCTGTACAATGTATAGTAATTTTAAGCTTTTTTTATCTACGTTCGAATTGTAATTTGTTGCTGTGTTAACAGACGTCGTTGTCTTTAAAAATCTCGACTAATATTGTATATGGTACAATGGATTGTAGGTATGTACTTATGTAATCTCCATTATTATAAAGTCAGTCTTTATCTCTTTTCTCAAAAATTCATTAAGATTAATATCACAGTTCATAGAAAACCAAATTAAGTCAGAGATGAATTGTTGAAAATATCACAGATAAGAAGTATTATTGAATAAAATCAAGTCTTATACTAATATCACAGAAATGTAGATTAACTAAGTAAAAATATCTATACATGTATAAGTGAATATACATATAAATAAATCTGTATAAATAAATAAATAACTATAAATAAATAAACTTATAGAGTTAAATAAGTAAATAAATCTCCATGAATAAATAAATAAATCTCTATGAATAAATAAATAAGTAAATAAATCTCTATGAATAAATAAATAAGTAAATAAATCTTTATGAATAAATAAATAAATAAATCTATGAATAAATAAATAAGTAAATAAATCTCTATGAACAAATAAATAAGTAAATAAATCTCTATGAATAAATAAATAAGTAACTACACACCACATCACATATATATCACAGTTTACTAAATGTGCAACAGCAGCTGAGTGCGTCTCTAGGTGTGAATATCGCATGGTATACACCTACTACTTCACCTCTCAGATTCCCTAATTCATAAAGTGAATTACCTACTGTTCTTAAGACTACTGATTTAATGTACTTTGGGCCTAGTTTTGCATTATATTTGTCATCTTATTACTTTGTTTAAAATTCTTTCTGTATACTATTAGCCCTACTTTGTATGATATGTACCTGCTTCTTGTATTTTAAATTTTTGTCGATCTTTGGTGTGCTAAGTTAAGGTTCTCGAATATTTTCTTCCTAAGGATTGCTTGCTTGTCGATCTTATTTAAAATTTCGATGTCGTTATCCTTGACCAGGTCAAGTTTTCGGAGGAGCTCATATGTCTCACCGTTTTGGACCATTTGTGATCCGAAAACGGCATAATATGGCTCAAATTTAATAGCATCATGTAATACGCTACGTAATGAGAATGCTGTATTACTCACATGCAGATCCCAATTACGTTGGTCACTATCTATATAGGACCGAATTTTCCTTAATACGGACCGATTAACTCGTTCAGAAGCGTTAGCCTGAGGTGAATAAAAGGCTGTACGAATATGTTTCACGCCGTACTTTTTTAGAAAGCTGGATAACAGTTCTGAAACAAACTGTTTTCCATTGTCAGAATGTATATATTCAGGTACACCGAACATATGGAATACATCTACTTCAAGAAACTTTACTACCTCAGCTGCTGTTGCTCGTTTTAAAGGTTTGAGAAAAACGTACTTGCTGAAGTGGTCTAGTGCAATGAAGATATGAGTATTTCCAGTTTTCGTTCGTGGGTATGGTCCTAGGAAGTCTATGTATAGTCGTTGGAGAGGTCGTTCGGTTATTGTCTGTTGTCCCATGGGTGGCCTTGAGATTGTATTGATGGGCTTATTACACTTGCAAATATCACAGTTGGAAACATAATCTTTAACTTCGGTGGACATGTTTGGCCAGAAATACCTTTGCCGAAGTTTGGCTAAAGTTTTGTGTATTCCCCCATGACCGGCAGAGAAGGAATCATGTGCAGATACCAAAAGACCCCTACACAACTCCTTCGGTACCCAGAGTTTCCAAGCTCTATCCTCTTGAATAGGGTCTCCTGTTCGTCTGTCAGTCCGTTTGTATACGAAGCCGTCTGAGATACAAATGTCCGGTAATCTGTTTTGGTTTTCGTTGATTGTCTTCTTCAATTCCACATATTCTTCTGACGCAAAATAAGGGGAATTGAAGTCAACTTCTGCAATTTCAATTCTGATCTCATCCATATGTACTCTTGAGGGAGTGTCTGGGACTACATTGAGAGTTCCCTTTCTGTGCTCTATCGTGAAGTCAAAGCCTTGCAACTTTAAACTCCACCGAGCTAACCTGCCACTCAGGTCCTTCTGTGTCATCAGCCACTTAAGGCTTGCGTGGTCAGTTATTATAGTGAACGGTAAACCTTCAACATAAGCCCGGAACTTCTTATCGGACAAAACGGCCGCATAGCATTCAAGTTCCGTTACGCTGTAATTCCGTTGTGCGGGATTAAGTTTCTGGGACATGAATGCTATGGGTCGTTCGTTGTTATCTTCATCCATTTGGAAAAGAACACTCCCTACACCTGTAGTTGAAGCGTCGCATTGTATGTAGAAGTGTCTTTAGAAGTCTGGGTTGGTCAGAATCGGTGCTGTCACTAGGGTAATTTTCAAGTCCTCAAATGCCGTCAAGGCTTCGTTCGTCATGGCAAAGTCTTTCCCTTTCTTCAGACAGTCCGTCATCGGGGCTGATATAGACGCAAAATTTGGGATAAAGCGCCTATACCAACCCGTCATCCCTAGGAAACGACGGAGTTGTTTAGGGGTTTTTGGCACTGGAAAATCCCTTACTGCAGAATCTTTCTCTGGATCAGTCCTTAAACATCCATCACCGACGAAATAGCCTAAGTACTTGATCTCTTTGTAACAGAATTTGCTTTTCTCCACATTTATTGTCAACCCCGCCTCACGCAGACACATCGCCACCTCTTTGAGAACGCCCATGTGGGTTTCAAAGTCTGGGGAACAAACCAAGAGGTCATCGAGATAGACAAAGACATTCTCCCTCAAACGAGCGGGAATGACCTTGTCCATTAACTTACTCATTCTCTGGGCGGCATTGCACAATCCAAATGGCATAACCGTGAATTGATACAGTGGACGCCCAGGGACTGTGAAAGCCGTCTTCTCTCTTGATTTGAGCTCCAGAGGAATCTGCCAAAAGGCGTCCTTCAAATCGATACTCGATATGTAGTGCGTGTTGTGGAGACGACTTAAGATCCCTTCAATGTGCGGCAGAGGGTAAGCAAATTTTTTTGTGACCGCGTTTACTTTCCTCGAGTCTAAGGAAAGTCTGTTTTTGCCTGGCTTATGCACCAACACAACTGGTGAACTGTAAGCGCTGTTGCTCTCCTCAATCACACCTAGTTCCAGCATGCGATCAAGCTCAGCGTACATCAGCTTCTGAACGACAGGTGAAATTGGATAATGTCTCTGTTTGATGGGGATAGTGTCGTCTTCCATCTCTATGACATGCTCTTCGACATGCGTTTTACCCAATCCCATCGTCGCAAAAGAAGGGAATGTAAGCTTTACGCGCTCCAGTTCCTCAGCTTGTGTTGGAGTAAGTTGACGCATAGGATCAGACTCTTGCCCTCCCGTCGGCAATGGAATGTCTAATGAGCTGATGACATTTGGAGCGACCTTGAACGTCCTCCAAAAATCGACCCCTAAATAGAGTGGTTGCGTCAGGCTGAGAACAACATATAGCTCCATCTCTTGTGTGATGCCTCCCCATGAGACTTTGGTCTTGAATCGTCCATGTATGTGTTGGTTCTTTCCGTCAGCGGTCTTAATGTCTACTGTCATTCGAGTCATATGTACGTTATGTTTATGTATGAAGTCTATTGCCCCTCTTCCCATACAACTCACCGAAGCTCCACTATCCAATAGGCCTATCATTTCCTCACCGTCAACGGCTACTGTAGCATAGGGTCTATTGTCGTCTGAAATTGCTAGAACGGTAGCCTCAATTTTGTTCTTAGTTCGTCTAAATATTGCACATTTTTCCCTAAGCCTAGATATTTTCCTAAAATTCATACTACTATTCTCTTTTATCACAGAAATTTCTTCAGTGAAGATTCTTCTCCTCGCCTCTTCATACTCCTGCATTCTTTGGTGGAGAGATTTATATTAAAAAAAAAATAAAAATAAAAATAAATCGGGTGGCACAACGGCTCATGAAGAACCAGGGCCTAGTGACTAACAACTCGCAACCATTCCTGTGTGCGCCTGTCGACAGGAATCGAAGTGACCTACAATTTTATGCCGAATCCGAACGGCTAGACGAGAAGCACTTATTCGTGACAAGTGATACTCTTGAAGGATTTGTCAATTCCTCGCAAGGGGCAGTAGCCCTGAAAAAAAACTTTTTAGTTTTTAGGTGGACGAGGCTGGGAAGCGAACCCAGACCTCCAGCGTGACAGTCGAACGCACTAACCATTACGCTACGGGCTACTACAGAGATTTATATTGCACATTTTCATTTTTGGGTATATTTTCAGACTTTATCTCTCTTTTGAGGATTCTTATTTCTCCTGGTTCGGTTTTTCCGGGGCTGGCATCGTCGCCGGCAGATTCGACCCGGGAGCACTGCCGACTTTCAGGTTTCCCTGACACGAGGCGCACTTGAACGATAAGTTCCCCTGACCACAACTGAAACAGGTGAGTGCATGAAACGTTGAGTGGCAATTTGCTGAGTGAGTGTGTGTGTCTTTAGTATGTTCTGTCTTCCTGTCTCTTTCGTTGTTTTTGTAAGTCAAATTTCGTTAGTCGATCTTTGCGTTCGTTGATAGTCTGTCCGTACGATTATATTGCACTGCGGAAATATGTTTTTCTTGTTTATCTTCAGAGTCAGTCAGGTAGTGTCTTGTCCGTTCTAACTCGTTGTCTCATATTGCACTTATTTGTTTTTTCATTTTAGAATCCCTAGTCATCAGGTGTTTTTCTGCCCTTCGGCGCTCTTCTCTTAGATCTCGGATATCCTTTATGGGACATCCGAAGATCAGCGTCGCAACTCTGTCCTTCAAGTTCTGTCTGACATTTGTAGGGTCAGACTCCTAATCTCCTCATAAAAATCGTCAAATGTTTCGTTTGGTTGCTGTCGCCTGTCCATTATCTCTCTAAGTAATTCATAATCCGTCCTACTACTTCGGAATTGTCTTAACAGCTCCGATTTTAAGTCGTAGAAGTTCAAAAACTCGTCATTTGCTTTTTCTTCAAGGAACTGCCAATACCACTTTTCAGCAGTTCCTGTTAATAGGTGGTGGAAATCGGCGAAAACCTCTTCGTTTGAGAAGCCATTGTTTTTTTGCAGGTGTGAAATTATAAAAATGAAGCTTTCCACCGTCATTTTCTTTTGATTACAATCATATTTAATATTCCACTTGTGAACTTCTACCCTCTTGCCCCCCTTTCGATAATTGCGATTGTTGCATGGCGGTTCCTTGTGGCAAGTTTGACTTGTCAAAGGTCGACCATTATTATTATTATCCTCTAATGGGATCAGAAGACCAGGGTCTTCTGTTGTCCCTATAGCCCCTGCTCCTAGACCCCTTCTCAAGTTGTTAACCTCGTCTTCAACCAAATCATCGAATGGGTTTGACAAGGTCTGGTTAAGATCCGGACCGCGGTTCAAGAGTTGGACCTGTGGACTGTGGGCAGACATGGCGCGTGTAGTTGCCGGCCTACCACTTTTGTCTTGCTGTTGTGGAGCAAGTTTCCTTTTCTAATAGCGCCTGTATTTTGCTTACTCATTTCAGAGGATTTAAATTTTTTTTTTTTTAAGGTTTTTCAATTGATTCAGTTAAAAATTTACTATAATAGGACAAAAAATCAAAAAAAAAGGTTTTTTTTTTCAAAACAAAAAAAAATATATTTTTTTTTGTCAATTCAATGAAAAACAAAAGGCAAAAAGGTAAATTTAAAAAAAAAAAAAAATATTAAAATAAAAAGGGATACATAAAAAAGGTATGTATGTATATCTAAAAAAAAATTATTTCAAAAAAATTCATAAAAAAAACCTTCGATTTAAACGGTAATGAAAACAAAAGTGAGATATCAAGGAAAAATATATGCAAAAATTATAATAAATTCAGAAATGTTTTAAAAAAATTTTAAAATTAAAAAAATTAAATTTACTGTAAGATTAAAAAAAAAATTAAAAGGAAAATAAAAGGAAACTTGTAATTCAAAAAAAACTTAATAACTCAAACAAAATGAAAATAAGAATGATTTTTTTTTTTAAATAAAAAAAATAAAAAAATGCTAGTTCAAAAATTGAAATTAAAAAAATTCAGAAGGAAATATAAAAAAAAATTTTTAACGCAAAAGTAATTGTTTAAATTTTTTTTTTTTTAATCAAAACTTCACTTATAAAATTTATTTCGATTATGTACAATTTTTCATATTCAGTTGTGTGAAGTCCCAGCTGAGTATCCAAGACGTATGAGAAAAAAAATTACGACAGTCAATAAAAATCTGTAATAAGTTCTGTTGAGTGATGTCACGTACTACTTCGTAAGTCATAAATTCTTCTTGTTACTAGTCAAGTGTCATAGGTCTTTGTGACTGGTGCCTCTGAGATTCGACGAGTGTCTCGGGCTATCACTAGTTTTCCTGCCACATCGAGCTTTCTGATGATAAACCTGAAACCAGGACCCAGGGACAACCTCCCACACAAGTAGAATTTCAAAACACCCCACTCACGCCAATCGATACGTCTGGCTGTGCCTGACTATATAGATAGCAATGAGTGAACTACTCTTCCACCCTACTCCGCTCTTTACCTTGCGAAAGACCTAGTTCAACCTCACATAATCTACGGGTTCTAGACTTTTAGGTTGGACAGCAGAACCCTATCCATCGCCAAGCAAAGAGCCTATGCGGTCTTCATAGCTTGTGCTTAAAGGATTGGAAAGGAAATTAAAAAAATGAAAAAGTTTAGAAAAGAAAGATTGTTGTGAGTCCAAGGGAATGACCTTAAGCAAAAATCATTTCCTTGGAGTCCCAATCAATCGGGAAGCCGTTGGAGTCGTTGGGCGCCATTGTTGCGAGTTATGGGTATCACGGGGATAAACACTGGAGAATAAAAGAAATAAGGAAATGCACAAACTCGACTACCTATGCCACTGTATTGATGTGAGGGCGAGATCTTAGCAAATCCTTCCAAGTATATAAAGTATAAAAAAAAATTCACTTATGTTTCGTTCGTATAACGCAAATTTATTCGGTGCATTTAATTATTTGCACCGGAGTGTATATAAATGGAAAAATAAAATCATATGTAATATAGAAAATAAAAAGAAAGGATATAATCTGAAGTACCAGAGTGTTGGCCCTTGTTTCCTTTACCAATTACTTTCGAGTATTATATGGATTTATGGTTAAGTTACAACATGGTAAAAAAATTCAAAGAAATAAAAAAAATGACTTACTACTTTTCCACGTATTCCCTCGACGTCCTGCCGGCAGTACTTTTCAGGATGCGTAGAAAAATTATTAATAGCTTCAATTGTGTAGCCCAATATTTCTTGTTATTATATATATATCTATGTATCACATATAGCACTCTATGATACAGTCCGGAGCACACAACCACTCTTCACTTCTTTTTCTTTCTTTCTCTCCAAAATTCACTTTTCTTTACTTTGCACTTCCTTCATTCATTAATTTTCTTTTACAAAAATAAAAAAAATTAAAATTTAAAAAAATCAACTTCAAAGAAATCAATTTATTAAAGAATTTAAGCAGAGGCTTGGTATATATATATATATGTACAATTGTACATATATAGCTACGTGTATATGTACAAAAGCCTCTCGGTTGTATGTGCCTACAATCCAAAGTTGGGAATAAGGTGGAAACCACATCACTATTTGTTTCAAATCTTATAAAATTTTATAACCTCATACCTCTGCTTGTAAAAAAAAAATTGGGGTACCAAAGTCTCCTACGGGAGTTTGACTCCTCACTGTGCTGCTTAGTGTAACCTTGGTTTGACCTTCGTAATTATTTGTCTATTATAAAATTTGAATTTATTTTCTATGATAATATAGCAATTTTGTACAAATGTTTTACCTTTATTTTAGTTTTATTTCGAATTATTTTAATTAACAAATGGATTTAATTAAAAAAATCCGTTGAAGTCGGTTGCTTTTTTTTTGCAAAAAAACATTCTCCCTTTTCTTTTCTGGGACAGATAGTTTTTCCTCTATCACTTAATATACGAAGGTATTTCTTGTGGTAACACTGAATCTGCTACAGCTGATATTCACTATATTACTTTGAAAGAAATGACTGATCGAATTATTTTATAATCGGTCGTTGCCCTATGGCCTATATTTGAAGTTAAAAAAAAAATGTCATGATATTGCTGTGCAGACTGGAATTATGTGCTTTACTTCCCCAGTCAGCAATACCTGTCTTGTAAACACCTATTTTGTTTACTTATGTCTAAGTATTGAGCAATTTCTGCAGACATATTTGTGTGTGTTTGTCTATTTTTCTTAAAACTACTTTGCTTACAACTAATATTGCACTACTGAGTAACTAATATCTAAAATTTACTAATAAAACTAATATATAAGTTGATAAGAATACGTGAGATAAAAGAATTTAGAAATAAATTATAACTAAAGTATCAAATACTAAAATATTGCCTCAGTCCCTAAATCTGTGCTCTTTTTATTGTAACTTGTACCTCAGCTTGACTAATTACTACTTTTGTAAACAAACATCAACCATCTTTGCGATTCAGCAATACATGATGGCAATGCCCTTTTCAGCCTGTCATGACTGACAAGTGACAGCAGTCAATATTATTTCATTTGTCGACACGAGCTTTCTAAATTATTTATCTTTTCCTAATTCTTCCATAAACAATGTTACATAAATATTTAATAAATAACAAAATACAGATATAAAACGAATACAATAAAAACACAAACTACAGAAGATGCAACTAAAAGTCACCGGAAACCTACTCATAACCCCTAACATGGATTGTCTTGTCGGTAAGATTTCCATACAAAATATTTTGTTAGCTTATTATTCTTTTTCTATTTCTTTAATTTTTCAGAAGCATCGAATCATCTACCACACCGCACTCAAGAGCGAACACTATGTTATAGTATTCCCAAAGGATTATCTATGAAAGATATGTAAATTTGCTGCCAGAGATTGTCTCCTGAAATATCCTTTATTAAGGGTAGGTCAGTGGCAGTATCTAGTGGCTACTTATCTCTTTATTCTATTAACATTTTATGTATTTTTTTTTCTTTCATGTATCTTTCATTTGTAGGACGATACGATCGGCGTGGAAGTACTGCGCTGTACGAATGGAATCAATTACCCCAAAACAACCCCAATTGCTCATGAAAACAACCCCTGTCATACAACATATCTATTAAATGCTTATGTATAAATAAAAACTATTGTCTGAAATAATTATGGTTTGCTTTGTGTTTTAATATCTTAAAGATGTTTATTCTGTTGTGATTTTACGGTCACTCCGATTGACCAATTTTGAGGGTGTACCTGTGTGCTGGTATGGTCGGTCACGTAACATACTGTCCACTTTCACCGCCCTGTTTTTGAATCCGAATATGGGTGCAATCGATTGCACCGACCACTTGAGGAAATCCGCGGATTGCTTGAACTGTTCAATGATTCCTATTTGTTGCGAAGAAGCTTGAGGCATTACAATAAATTGTCTTGATTTTGATGCAAATGCTCTGGCTACACGAGAAGATATGTTACTCAATGTAGTTTGGCTGAATCCATGAATATCGGCGGCGTCGTTTTGAATCTTAAAGGTAGGCATTGCGGTCGTGTTAGGTATTGAAACTTATGGTTGCAGGAATTAGGAGTCTTACCTCATTACGGCCCCAATACCTTATAGCAGCCATAACTTGTAAGCTTACGGGAATGTGTCTACCTCGTCTGTCCCCTTTAAGGTCTTCGCTTACAATAGCAATCAGTTTTTTTATGTTATTCTTGGAGAATCTATATTTGCTCCTAAAATCACTTTCACTTAGCTCAGTTAGTGGATTGAACCGCTTTTTGTAAATTTTTTGTATGCGTTGATGTAGGCTCCAACATCGCAATTCGATGCAAAAATTCACAATATCGATATTTGATTTTAAATTTATATTAACAAATATATCAATTTTCAATTATTTTCAACACTTGTCAACTTAATTTCTCGTTAATACACCTACTTTGGTGACTTAGTTAATTAAACGCCAATCAACGTTAATTAACTTCAATTTTGTTTTATGAATACATTTTTGCACTTAAATAACTGATTAAAGATAATTCACGTTTGATTTGCGTTAATGTTTACTTATTTAGATAGGTAAACTCAAAAAGTTTCATGCCTCATATCATGTTTTTCAATTATTGATATCGATTTCTCAGAAATAAAGTATAATTGAAAAACAACTACTTTTGCCTATTCTCGAACACTTTTTTCCCAAAGCCGAACAAAGAGTTTCCTTATTTCGAACACCAGCATTATATGACCTTTTCACGAATTCACAGTAATTAAAAAACATTTCAGTGTAATATTTCAGTCATTAAATAAAAGTTACATATTTATAATGTTAATTTTGACTAAGAACATAGTTATGGCAGGTATTTCAATTTTAATTTGCAATCTTCTGTAGTAAATAGTTTTACATAGAAAAAAAGGAAAACAAAAATTAATAAAAAGTTCTTAATTAACTGTCTTTGAAAGTTAAAATTATCACAGGTACTTCATATTAAATAAGCCTCATTATAGTTAATAAATACTTCAAAATAATAAAAATAAAAAAAAACCTAAATACAAAATTCATTTTATGTAAACTAAGCTTAAAATAAAGTTTTACAATAATTATGCGAACAAGTCGCTGAATACAGTCTTTATCACAAAAAAATTTAATACGGCAGGTAGGGTAGTGGCACCTATTCTCGAACAGCTCCAGTTACCGAACACTTTCTACTAAAATCGTTATAATTCCGTTACTTTTTAATTTTTCCCCTTCAAATGAATACCAGTGTATTGAGGCACATTCTCTCTCTAATTCCACGAAGTTCCTCACGCATTGAGTTTCATTGCATGTGTTAAAAAAATGTCAGTTCACGAAAGGTTTTCTAGGAGTGCGGTTGTTTAGTTTTGCGTAGAAAAAAACTTGTCGTGAACTCTCGGAAAACTATAAATTTAGTTTGAAAATTGTTAAGGTAAGTACTTGCAAACATATTGGGGCGTATTCATAGTCATTTTAGACCTGGGTCTAAGTTAAACATAGCTTTAGTTGAATTTTCGGAAGTTGATTCTATTTTTTTAAGTTTATCATTTCAAAATATTTGAAGCCTGTTGTGTAGTATACCAAGTTAATTATCTTATAAAAATATAAAACCAACAATTTGAAATTAAAATCAGTCTGTATTCATTGAGCCAAAATTGTCTTAAACTGTAGTTTAGTTAAACCTGGGTCTATCTGCGACTATGAATATGCCCCATTATTTGTCAAATATATGACTTTGTTTACAATATTTGAGTAAAAATTTGCAAAATAAAAGTAGCGTTTAATTGTTTTTTTTTTAACTGTTCGAGAATAGGAAACAAATTTTTGACGAGTTTCCTTATTCCGAACAACTGTTCGAGAATAGGCAACTGCTTATTTATGTGAAAAGAATTGGTATTCCTATTTTCGAACACCTTTTTTTAAAGTGTTCGAAAATTGGAAACAGAAATTTTAAGGTTTCCTATTTTCGAACTACATAATATAATGTGATTCTCATATCATAGGGTACTAAAATGAATCGGACAAAAAAGTACAATGAGTCCTTGTCAGAAGCTGCGTTAAGGGAAATAAGGAACAGCACTATGAGTATACAAGCTGCTAGTAGAGAGTTCGGAGTTCCCGTAACAACGCTACATGACCGGATTAAGGGTAGACCACCCGATAAGCTTCAAAAGCCAGGACCATCAAGTGTTTTGACAGAAGATGACGGACTTAAAAACATTGGGTGTGACCTCTGTAGCAAGTGGTAGGTATCATTTATCTTGCACAAAGCTTTGTTCAAAGACATTTGAAGAAGCTGAAAAAGAAGACTTTATTTGTGACAGTTTAAACAAAATTATGCACAATATAGATATTAAGGCATATGCAAACAATAGTACCTATTGTTTTTTTTTGTGATTTTGTTCATAGTTATCTTTCTTTAGATAAAGGAAAAGACAGAAAAGTCATTCCATTTGAAAACGTCTGATGATATTGATATTTTTCAAACTTTGTTGGAATTATCTTTAGGTTCCAAAAGATGGAAATACAGCTGGATTTAATTTTCGCATTCATCGTTCCCGCTCTACCTTCCCTGAAAAATTTAAAAATCATAATTTTAATGGTTTTTGATTTTATTTTTAGAAAAGATATTTTTAAAGATATCAATACGTTTGAGGTGTCATTTTAATAACAAAAAACGTTAGTTTAAAAAAAAAAAATATTTTAATTTACAAAATCACAACCAATATCAATCAGGATGCTGAAAAAACGTGTTTTTTCTTGATTTTTAACTGCCTCCCGTTTGCCGACTGTTTATTTATTTAATTCGTTAATAACTAACGTGAAAACAAACTTATACTACTTACATAATACTTAATCTAAGTTAACTGTTCTAAGGATTAAAGATCATAGTTTTGATTTTTATACATTTTATGTTATCATTTACAGAGTCTAAACAAAAGCTAAAATTTATTAAATATTTCAATCAATTGATTGAGGGGACTATTGGCACCATAGTTTGATCTGCAAATATAAGGCACAATAGCCCAGTTGCTATCTACAAAAAAATGACCTGAAATGGTAAAAATAGTACTGTACACTTTTCTTTCAGAATTTGTTAGAGGGGGTCATTAGGCATCTTCGTATTTTTTGTCGGGAAAATTGATCCCCTGCGAAAGCCGCCATCTTGGATTTTCTAACACTAGTTTCTAATATTAGCAAAAAAAAAAACTTTAAATATAAAAAATGAATTGAAAAACAATGGCAGCACTTACAATCTCGTGCTATATCTTTTTTAAAGCCAGATATCCATTCTTTTATTTGGTGTTTAAAAAATGTAATTATAGTGAATAGTTTTTGAAAAATAAATTTTCAAACTCAAAATTTTGACAAAAAAAAATATATTTTTTTTAAACTTTTTTTTTGTAAATTTTACGTAATTAAGTTATATTTTTGATTTTTAAATTCAACGCTCTTCATAATTTTTAGCCGATTGCTGAAAACTGGGTGGACTTAAGTGCTTTAACTCCTTAGAAAATTGAAAATTACGAAACCTACTTAGGTATTTCTTAAAAACATGTTTTTGTGTATTTAGTCTTTAAACTTGAGATCTTTGAAATTACGAGAATTTTCATGTGCTCTTCTACCGGAGTCTATTGTTTACCCTCTCCTCTACTTAGGTCCTGAAATTATATTCATTCTACGTTTCATAATAAGTGCGAGGGGGTTACGCAACATCTTGGCAAAGGTATTTAAACAATATTATGCTACGGCTTTTGTGTATTTTATTGGGAAGATCACGATGAAAAGTATACTGACACTAAACTTCTACCATCATATTACTTTATTCTTACAGTATCCAAAGGACAAGAACAAAAAATCTAAGACAAAAAAGCTATCTTTTTTTCATCATTCCCTTCCTCGTCAGTAGGTTCTAACTGATGTATCTGTCTATTATGCTTGTGTAAGTATATCGCCCACTAGCCGAAATTCGACCAAAAACTCACTCATAAATTCATCTTGACACTTGAAAGAAACTTTTCTCTAGAGTCAAACAATTAGTTTGAAAATTAAATCACACAAAATTTGTTTTTAGTTTTTAAATCTATTTTTTTTATATACATAAATGGCTTTAAAATTTATTTGTGGTACCATTTGTGGCTTATACCGAGCTGACGGGCCACAGTCCATTGGTTTATTCCTTGTTGCAGTAATGTGACAACTGGATTTACTTCAGCAGGTGCGGTATCCATTTTTGTTTAACATCAGGAGGCCAAGTAGGTCGAGATATTTTGCAATTCACTTTTAACAGCGCACTGAAAACCAAAGACCAACAATGGGCGCATTTATTGCGTATCAATGTTTCAAACTCTTGCCTAGTTTAACAAGTATAATTTGCTATTTGTGTTATTATGGCGGATAGCGCGGCAAAATCCAATGGATTTTAACCTTAATTGAAAGTTTTAAATTCAAGCTATAAAACGAGCCTATTAACAATTATTATAGATATTGTGTCAATCGCGATTGTTGTTTTTACATAGAAGGCAAAATTGAGTGATTCCATTTTTTTGCTCGCGAGTATATTTAAATGCGTGGATAAGGCCTACAGGGAAAACCATGTCACACAAAACACGCGCCTAGTACTCTACCTCTACAGTGGTGCGGAAAAAAGTTTAGGGTATATCAAACATAGCCTCCGATAGAAAAGCATACGAAAATTCTCGTATTTTCAAAAATCCCAAGTTTAAACACTAAAAAAACTTTTTTTAAGAAAAACCTAAGAAGTTTTTGTAATTTTCAATTTTGTAAATTTCAATAAAGTTCTTAAGTCCACCCGGTTTTCAACAATCGGCTAGAAATTATAAAGAGCGTTGAATTATAAAGTCAAAAATATTACTAAATTACGTAAAAATTTTTTTTTTCAAAATTTTGAGTTTAAAAATTTATTTTTCAAAATCTGTTAACTAAAACCTAAAACCTAAATTTTCAAAATCAATTTTGAAAAAAAAAAAATTTATTTTTCAGAAACTATTAACTTAAACCAAATTTTTTAAGCACCAAATAAACGAATGGATATCTGGCTTTAAAAAAAGATATTGCATGATATTGTTAGTGTGCCATTGTTTTTCAATATTTTTCTTTATATTTAAAGTTTTTTTTACTAATAATAAAAACTAGTACTTTAGTAAATCCAAGATGGCGGCTTACGGAGGGGAGCAATTTTCCCGACAAAACACTCCAGGATGCCTAATGACCCCTTCTAACGAGTTCTGAAAGAAATGTGTGCAGTACTATTTTTTCCTTGGCAAATGCTCATTCCGATTGGGCTACAATGGTTGTTGTAATCTTATACTTGTATGACTAAAACTGAAATTTAACCGACTAAGAACGGATGGAGATGATATTGAACCGTTAATAATTCCAACAATAAAACGAAATTGTAAGTACTTCTTTTTGATAAGTGAGTGAAGGAAGGCTTATTAAAGCGAGTCTTTGAGAATAGGGTGTAAGAGTATTTTGATGTGACCATGGAAGAAGACGAAGGCAGAAGTGCGAAAATCTTCTCTGAACTGCTTCAAGTCTGGTTATATGAATGGAGTAGTAAGGTGCCCACACTACACAACAATATTCAAGGATTGGTCTCACAAATGAAACAAAAAGAATCTTGAGGACCTACGGGTCACGGAATTCGCGAGCGAATCTTTTAATAAATCCGAGGATTTTATTAGTTTTGTTTGCAATGTAATTGAAATAATTAATAAAAGTTAACTTAGGATCAAGAATAACTCCTAAGTCAGAAAATAAGGAAACTTTACTAAGAGGGCATGAATCGAACGTATAATTAAAAACAAACGGAACTTTTTTTCGTGTAAAACTCATGGTCTTACACTTGTCAACATTTAAAACAAGACGATTTTTAGTGCACCAATCCCTAAATATTAACAAGTTTTCTTGCAGAAGTAAACCGTCAGATTTAGGTTTAATTCTTTTGAAAAGTTTAATGTCATCAGCATAGATAAAGATAGATGAATATCTTATAATTTATTTACATTTATGAATAAAATAAATAAAACTGGACCTAAATGGCTGCCCTGAGGGATGCCAGAATTAACAACAAATTGGTTTGAATACTCATTTCGAAATACAATACTATAGTCTATCATTTAAGTACGATGAGATCCAATTTAGAAAATAACTGTTAAAGCCTTGATTGCTTAGCTTTAAAATTAAAGTGCGATGACACAACTTACCAAAAGCTTAACTTAATCAGTAAATACACAATCGACTTGTTCACGTTTTCCAAAAACATCCAAACAAAAGGACGTAAAGTTAAACAAATTAGTGACTGTAGATTTTTTATTAACAAATCCATGTACAAGTACAGTGAAAGGAAAGAATACTACATACAATTGACTCAAACAGTTTTGGTATCACAGATAATTTAGCAATAGGTTTGTAGTTCATTATTATATTTTAAGGACCTTTCTTGTGAACAGGTGTAATGAATGCACTTTTCCAGATATTTGGAAAATCGAACTGTTTAAAGACTGATTAAAGAGAACACATAACGGGTATGACAGATAAGCAACACATTTCTTCAAAATAGACGATGGAACACCATCAGGGCCTGGACTGAAACACTCATCCAATTTCATGATACCTTGTGCAACAGTATCTCCGCTTATTTCAAAACTAATAGAATTTAATGTCCTTTTCGATTGGATTTCGGAACAGTACTACTCATTTTTGATTCCAATCGAATTATTTTCTACTGTTCCGAGACTAATTTGTGAAATATTTATGTGTATGGGAGTAAATTGTCTGATATTTATGTATATTTTGCACGTTCAGTCGAGAAAAATTAATTCGACAAATAATCCGATGCAAGGGTTTATTTGTTTATGTGTGTTCCGGGTCTACTCTTTTATTAATTCCGGAACAGAAAAATACTCCGAAAACATTACTCGGAACAGCCAATCGAATAGTTTTGGAGTAAGCAGAGTCAAAAAGGAGTAACTCCGAACCTACGACATAAGTGAGGGTAACTTGGCTCAGAAGTAGATAAATGAGAAGCGTTGTCAAAGTTTGCCTCTTCAAAAGCTTCTTTGAAATAGTTTGCAAACATGTCTGCAGTAATTTTATGCTCATGACTAGTTAACGACGAATTTGACATAGAGTTTCGGTAAGTACTTGATTTTCTTTTGCAGTTAACAAGTTTCCGGAAACAATCTGGACCCATGTTCTGTAACTCAGGCGATAACTTTTCGCATCGTTAAAAAATGAAACGAACCATTCCTCAATTATCGCTTCTGGAAAGAATCGAGTTTCTGTAACTCAATGCGATAAGTTCAACTTGTTTTTTTTTTACTGGAATTTCCATTGGAAGGCGATGTCGATGTCATTTTGACGTTTCGAAATTAAAAACCAAAACAATCAAAAGTAATTTAATTTTTGATTTCTTTCCGCAGAGAAAAAATCCGGCTGGACGTGTGGTAAGTTTGTCTCAATGTGAGAAACAAATCCAATCAGATGACGCTGTTCAATGAAATCTTCAATTTACCATTTCAAAATAAACTCCTCGAGGACTTCAACAGCATGGTCGAACACAATTGCAACGATATCGAGGACAAGGTGTCTGTCATGTCAGAATTGGAATCCATCCTCACCTTTTATTTCAAGAACAGAAATCTCCCATATGAGTGTGTCAACGGATGTATCGATTTGCTGCTACCTCTGCTTTCGTTGAAACTGAAATATTCCGACACCTACAATCTCTTCGAAGCCATCATAGACACCTATATTCCGAAGGAATGCATCGCCAAGGGCAATATTGTTCACGTTTTCCGTCTGTTCAGTCAATACCACGACTTAATATGTTATACACAAAGAGCATATGGCTGACTGCTGGAGGACCACGAGCCGCAGAAGTGTAGTGTCTGTTTGAAAAATTCCACTACCCAAATGAATTCCGCCCACAGTCAGACGCAATGCCCCTGAATCAGTCAACAAGTGATAAGTTTTCGGCGGCCAAATGAAGTCGGACGTAGTTAAAGAGAAACTTGTAGACATACCTATTTGCAAATTCGAATGCAGCAACAGCTCAAAATAATATTGCCCAGCATCAAGTCCCTGACTAACATGTTTCACCGAGTGAGAAGAATGGCGAGCGTTACAGAAATGTCTTATTTGGTGGAAGCTAATTTAAGGTGATTTTGTTTTCATTTTGTTTGTAGCGTTGTTTTAATGATGACATTTTTTTAATGTGCAAAACAAGAAATCCAATTGGAGTGCAGCACTACTATTCATTATTTAGAGAAAAAGTTTGTTGGAAGACCATGTGCCTTTGATTGTCTTGAATCAATTGGAATATCTATCAAGCAGTAAATAATGGGAAGGAAACGATGATGAGAAACCATGAACATAGTTTTTATGCACATTAATATTATTAATTATACTAGATGTGGAAAGCAATCATAAATACACTAATATGCTTAATTTACATAAATTATACACATTTAAGCTAAACTTGCGTTTTAATTTAACTTCCTCAAAATTGTAATGAATCTGGCCTTTTTCTTGAGAGAATAATTTATTTATTTCGTTTGATTTTCTGCCAATTAATTTTTTGAATTAAAAATGTTTTCCAGAGCTAGTTAGGAGACATAAATTGGAACTCAGAACAGTTTCAATCATTCCAATGAAGCATGTAGTTTTGAAATGACAGTGGTTTGTTTGTATCACTTACAAGAATTTCATATGATTTTCTCTCGAAATTCTTGTAAGTGTTAAATACAAACCACTGTCATTTCATAACTACGTGCTTCATTGGGATGATTGAAACTGCTCTGAGTTCTAATTTATATCACCTAAGTGTTCCTTACCACCATTTTCAATTTAAGGGATTTTAAAAAATAATTCCCATGTAAAAGTATTTTTAACATTTTTAATTTCCAAAAAAAATGTTGAAACGTTTTTTATATGGACAGTTTCTGAGATAATTTTTTTTAATTAAAAATACTTTCTGGAACTAGTTAGGAGACTTAAATAAGAACTCAGACCAGTTTCAATCATCTCAATGAAGAACGTAGTTTTGAAATGACAGTGGTTTGTATGAAACACTTTCAATAATTTCGAGAGAAAATCATACGAAATTCTTGTAAGTGTCACAGGCTTGTATTTAGGAAATTAAATTAAAATAAAAAACAAACGAAAGATTTTAATGATTACATTTTTAATTTCTTATAATCAGATATTATATATATCCAGCCGTATTCATTAGAATCCGCTGAACAGATGAATAGTTATGCACTGCATAAGGACTTATGTAGCCACTATACAACGTTGCATAAATTGTTATGCATAAAATATTTTTCATCCCATTAGTTATAATGAGCTTGTGCCAAAATTAGTACCATAAAGGAGAAATCTATTACGTTTCGCTTTCAAAACTGACAAAGGAGACCCAGCTGTGTGTGTGCTGTGTGAAAAATCAATGGAATTAATTCTGCTGGCGATTGGATTGTTTTTGTTTTTGTTTTTTTATTAATTTCTTTTAATATTATTATAATTAGCCAGTTACTTTATTGGTGTTTTGTGTTTGCAAATAAAATTAAAAATATTTGAAATAAAAAAAAAACGTCGTTTTTGATTTATTCCATGAATTGTTCCATTTACTCACATCGTGATGTTTTTGTTGAGGAGAAAAATAAAAGGGTGGTGCTTATTTTGTAATGCTTAAAATGTATTTGTATTTTTTCGTGAAAGGGATGAAGGTGAATCTTTGTATAATTTTATTTAAATCACGCATGCCGTCGAGCATTTGCAAAAGTTGTAAGATTTGATGGAAAATCTTTAAATCTTTTACATTTATTAAGTAGATTCTATAAAATAAAGTGTAAAAAAAAATATTCTTAATTTTATTTAAACAAATTCACAACAAAAATGTACAATAAATTAACAAAACCAACATTTTTTATTGTTGTATTTTATTTTATAAAATATTTTGATAGTAAGATTGCAACACCTCAAAGATTACAAAAATAAGCGCCCCCCTAATATCTATCTACATTATTGTTGTGTGTGAGTCAAAGTGACATTCCGATACTAAACAACCCTTATGTTGGCTCTATACAACCTCCAAACGCGTTTAGCTTATGTTGCCTCTATTCAACGTTGCATAAGTTTATGAATAAGATTTTTGCGTTCAGAGGCATTATAAAGAGTGCATAGCACTATGCACTCGCTGTAATTCGTTTATGCATAAGGCTGATCGTAGATACAAAGTAAATATTTATTCATTTATGTACTGTTAAGGCTAGATTATTTATTCATATTTTTGTGGATGTTTCTTATGATAGTTCAGTTATATTTTAAGAGCTTTTTTCATCAAATTCACGAAAAAGAAAAAAAGAATTTAAAGATTTTTCTTTTTTTTGGTATTGTTGTCTTTGAAGAGTTCTGTCCATACTGAAGGAAGCTGGAAATATATTTCATATATTATCTTAGGTTTCTTAGCAAAGGTACAAATGTACCTTTCGATTCATAGCAAAGTAACAAAGAGTAGTATTAACTCGAACGCCAATAGTATCCTTGGGAGCTTCAGTAGCAAAACAGCTTATTAAATCAAGATGTTAAGGTTCCTTTAGCCCTCGTCTTGCAGATCCAAGAATATATTAATGTAATTTTGAAAGTTTCGCAACAATTGTTACTCTTTTCTTATCAACCGATTTCATTTAAGAGTATTTAACGTTATCAGCGTCTTCTTCATCGTCAATAAGCTACAATAAAATAAAAGTAAGTTTAAATTTAGTTTTAAAGGCCTTTTTTTGTTAAAATAATTTAATTTCTTACAATTTGTCTCTATATTTATGTTTACTCGCCATCTTTTAGGTTAGCGATAAGATTTGACGTTTAAAATGATAAACTTATCGACCTTCAGAGATACAGAAACCCATTTTATCGCATTTTGTCCAGTATTTCTATTCCGTTTATTCCAGTCGATAAAATTATCGCCTGTGAAAGTTTCTGTATCTCTGAAGGTCGATAACTTTATCATTTTAAACGTCAAATCTTATAGCTGACGTAAGAGATGGCGAGTAAACATAAATATAGAGAAAAATGGTAAGAAATTGAAAAAAATTCCATATAAAAAACGTTTCAACATTTTTTTTGAAAATTAAAAATTTTGAAAATACTTTAACATGGTAATTTTTTTTTTAAATTCCTTAAATTGAAAGAGGTTGTAAGGAACACTTAGGTGACATAAATTAGAACTCAAAGCAGTTTCAACCGACCAAATGAAGAACATATTTTTGAAATGATGGTGGTTTGTATGTAACTCAAAAATTTCGAGCGAAATAGAAAAACTTCAATCATGAACCACAAATATCAATAAAGCTTAAAGAAAACCGTTCCAATAAAAAAAAGACGCAAATTATTTTGATTATATTCTTTATTGGCAAATTGTTGACCTAAGCCGGTCACGTATGGTGGTTGCCACCCGAAGATAACTTGTTGATTGATCTTCATTTTCTTGGACTGGATCGATTATATCATCTAAAAGTCCGTGTCTTTTTCTAAAGTTGTGAAGAATCTGGGGAATAAAATAGCCCAACTCGAAGGCACCGAAACACGGACTTCAGAACACCGTTTAATCTTTCTACACAATTCCTTGTGCGCGCATGTATAGTGTTGAAACATCTATCAACTGTATTTGATGTAGCACGGTATGGCGTCATTAGCCAAGGACTACGGATACGAATCTCCTTTAAAGAAATTAAGATAAAAGCTGCTTAAAAGTTTAAGTTTTAAATAGAAACTATAATTACCTAAGAGCCATGAATTATGCTCTCCGGGTCCACATGCTTCATAACGCCTTTCTAGCAGCACATTTATTTGAGAAGCCTCCCAGATGTAGGCGTCATGGGCAGCACCTCCATATCTTGCGAAACCTCCGAGGATTTTTAGATCGAAATCACATATCTGAAAGTTCATAATTTTTGTTGAATATAGACGATAATTAGGTAAAGGTTTTTTACCAATTGTACATTTTTCGAATGGAAACCTTTTCGGTTAAGGTAGCAGGCTTCAATGTCACGGCTTGGTATTTGTATCCGTACATGGGTGCAGTCAATTGCACCAATCACCCCAGGAAAGCCGGTTTGTTTAAAAAACCTTAGATATGTATATTTAGTAAGTTTAGCGAATAAATATTTTTTATTCAATCAAAATCTTACCTCCGTTTAATGGCTTCGTAGTCTTCTATACTTGGAAACTTAATCCATTTGTTCATCAAATTATTTTGGAGAACTTTTGACACATCAGCTATACACCGTGAGATCATGGATCTGCTCATTGCTACGAAAAATCATGGCCAATGTCTCTCTGGTAGGATCCCGTTGCAAAAAAGTGGATTGCCGAGCAAACGCGGAGGGGGATAGGGATAAAAGTTCTTCTTTGTCCCTGTGGCAAATATGGACGTATTTCCTCCACCAAAATCAGCGCTGCATCACGGCTCAGCCGGAATACCTCACGGAAACGTTCCTCGGGCATTTCAAAGGGGTTCGTACTGTCTCGAAGCATGCGGCGTTCTATACGCATTTTGTTGCGGCATTGGTAAGCTTCTTCAATGAAAACAGCGAACATTTTCAATAAAAATACACTATTTAAATAATTTAACAAAATCAAGAATAATAAATACAATTTGAATTTCACTTTCTGTTTTTTTCTTGTTTCAAAATGTCAATTCGACAGTTCTACTTATCGCCTTTCAATGGAATTTCCAGCCCAAACAAATCGAAAATCGAAGTTATCGCATTGAGTTACAGAAACCCAATTCTTTTCAGAGGCGATAAGTGGGGAACGAATCGTTTCATTTTTTAACGATGCGATAACTTATCGCCTGAGTTACAGAACATGGGTCCTGGATTAGATTTAAGATCACATTCTATTTTACGAATATAGTTCTCATATAAGGAGTTGGAGTACTCAGTGAAAAGTTTCTTTAGAATTAAGAAAGTTCTGTATCTCTTCATCAGTTCTTGCCTTATTATATTTTACCCATACTTTGTTTCTTTTGTTTTTTAAGTTTTTGAGATGACTGTCAAACCATGGTGGTACATTAGATTTACTACGTGGTTTTTTAAGTGGAATAGTTTCATAAAAACAGCAAAAAAGCGTCTAATAAAAAACGTTACACATATCATTAATATTACAGTTATTGAATAATTGATTCCAATTAATAGAACATAACAAATTAAAAAGTTCTACAAAATTACACTTACTAAAGTTAAATTCAAGGTTGTTATAGGCGGTATGATGTGGAGAAGACAGGTTTAAGTTTAGCGCAATATCATATGCTGGATGATCTCGATCTTCTTCTATAAGTTTAACAGCAGATTCTGTTACTGCAATTTCGGCGCTTACGGTGTCGGAGAAAAATACTAATTCCAGAGTTCTTCCAAAACGATTTTTAACTCCGTTGAATTGGCTCAAGCCACAAGAAGACATACCATCTATTAATGAAAGCTCGTTATGACTCGACGCATTATCAATTAATCCACGATTGGTAGGTTAAAGTCACCTACGACCAAAATTTCGTCTTCAGGTTCAAGTAGCATATAGACACTTTCTATAGTGTCATTCAATTTTTCATAACTTTCGTTATTAGAACTCGGAGGTATGTAAGCCACTATGATAAATAAATGGTTCGAAACCAATTTAATCTTAATGCACAAATCTTCAACATCGGTAGATCTAAAGTAGTTAATCAGGTAGCATATGCTAGAGTTTTTGATCGCAAAAAGGATTCCGCCTCAAACAGCGTTGAATATTTGATAAGAGCTATCGAAAAGCTCTGAGTCAAGAATAGAGTTGTTCTGCTAAGTTTCAGTTAGTATAATAACGTCGTGAGGAAGATTGCTTACATTTTTGTAGAACGTGTTGGTCTTAGTTCGAAGTTCATTTATATTTTGATAATAAGTAAGTTAGTTAGTAAATAATTCATTTATTTTTCTTTCTTCTAAGTACATTGTTTAACAATAAGATGCATTTTAAAGCTATGGCTTTGCCGTCAGCTCGGTTAGCAAATATAATTTACAAAAATTAATGCATTGTAGTATTTAAATATACCTATTATAATTTTTTTTTATACAAATTCTGTTATCAGTAACAACCTATATTTATATATTACTTTAAGAAAGTTGTACAGTGATTTCCAGTTTAACCCGTTCAAAATCTTGATTGTTTCCTGCATCGTTAAAGTTTTCGTCCCAAAGTAATTAAGTCGTTGTGGAGAAAATACCGGACATATAGCAACAAAGTGGAAGCAGTCTTCTTTGGATTTAAGATTACACAACGAACAGAATTGGTTGCAACTTCCATTGTAAGGGCTTCCGTTAAGAGCGATCACTTCACATCTTACTTTAAATATAAGTGATATTTCTCTATAGCTAAGCAGGTCATTAAAGTAGTTATTTGACATTAAGTTGGAATTGAGCTGTGCGTATAGTATTCTACTCTCCGATTCGCGAGCTTTCACTATGAAGGTATTACGCACAGAACTTTCATGTTTTTGAATAATACTATAAAGCTGTTCTTTAAATAACATAAGTTTTCTGCGTTCACCGGATCAACCTCTCCACAAGCATCTCCTATACTCTTCCACTTTGCCAACCACCAATCCTTGTTCCTCAATTCGTACAACGTCATTTTTTTCGATAAGCGATCATCTTGGTAAGATATCACCTTCACGATGTAATCAGCTTGCAATTTCAGAGTATAAGTAAATAACTTGGGAAGTCCTGGTTCGAGATAAAGTGCATAATTTGGCGATCTGAGCTATAAGTTAAAAAGTTTTTTTAAGAAGTTCCTTTGGAATCGTTCGATGGTCTCATATTCCTCTATTCCCCACACCTGGGCAGCATAACACAATGTAGACTTTATCACAGCATCAAATATTTTGTACTTGACTGAAAGTTTGATGTGATTATTCACAAAGATGGTTCTCCATGGAGTATTTTCTTAACATTTAAGACTAATGAGGTTCCCAGTATATGAGACAAATAGTTTTTGATATCTAGGGCATTAGTTGAGGGCATAAGTTTAGAGAGAAATAACACTTTTTATCCTTCTACAGCTCTGAGTCCAGACACGATAGGGGATATTGCCTCGTTACTATGATTGGTATCATAATTTGAACTTATTGATGCGATATTTAGTGGCAGTTGATTTGTATGTAAAAGTGGTGCTAAAGAACAGATTGATGAGCTGTGCGTCAATTTGTTTGATGTTAATGAGTGGTTAATATTATTGTTAGGCACTGTCGTCGCAGCGGAGGAAGTAGTTGATAATTTGTTACTTATTGGCGCAGGAGCAGAAACAATTGAGAAGAGTGCCGAAGAGACCGGAAAAGCAGTTGGTGCATTGTTATTAAAGTTGAAATTGGCGATGCGGCAGGGCTAATGCGTAATCCGTAAAAATAGATGTAGCAGCTTTCTCCGATACCGGATTTACCTCGGAATTTTCATCATCTAGTTCCTCACTTCTACGTTTAGATCCTAATTCAGTTCTGTTTTTTAAATGAGAAGTGTTAGTTTTAGGCACGTGTGAGGTGTTCTCTTTTTGCAGTTGTTGTTTATTTTCAACCTTGTCAGAGAGAAATAATAATTGTTTTTCAAGATTTTCTAATTTCGTTTTGTTTTGCAGTACATCACGAACAATATTATTGTGAGCGAACAGGTCGCACTTGTCACAAAAATAGTAGATAGATTTCTTATTGTCAAAAAGCTTTATGCTACTAAACGGGGCGTCAATACATTAAACATGAAAAATTTTCCGACAGTTTCCACAACACATAATGGAGTCTATCATATAATCGGAAATTTTATCGCAAGATGCACAATTAGCCATAGTCCAAATAAAATTTCCTGGAAAAATTTCTAGTTAGCAAATCCACAAATCAAAGGAGTAGAGTAGTCGGTAATGTAGTTATTGGCAGTCGATAGATGGTAGATGACAGATGATTGACAATTATGTCAAAGACCATGACATGTAGCAATACAAAAGGTTTGTTGTTATTTTGGCACGATGTATACAATTATTTCCAATTATATGAAATATATATGTAGCATGCAGCAGCGGGATCGAGTTCATGGAGAGCAGAAGTATTATTCTCTTCTCATTCCTTATATATTACAAAATATATGTATGTAGATATAACTATTTTACACAATTTTATAATTTAAGATTTTGTTGTATTATGATGGAAAATACTATTAAACGAATATAAAAAATACTGAAATGCACTTAATAATATATAAAAAGACTTGATAAGCATAAAAACAACAACTTTAAGTTAAAAGACGGCGTTTGAACTAGTAAAATTTTAATAACTGCGGAGAAGAATAACAAGAGTGCACATTCGACGACGTCTATCGTGCCAATGATATTAAATGTAACGCTCTAATATTACTCAAATACAAGAACATATTTCCAAAGAAATAAAACCAAAAATTGACTCAATTTGTTCACCCTTTATATAAAATATAACTGCTTTAAACATCCATATTTTGAAAAATTGCATTTTTTAGACAAAAAATATCGAGATGAAATTTTTAGCATAAGTTAGCTTGTAGTTTCAGCTTTAATTTCTGAAAGTTTTGTTTTATTATTTTCATCCATAATGTGAGCACATGTTGCGTATCAGATCTCTACATACAGATCCAAGATATCCCACAAACTTTGATATCTTTAATATACCATAAAAACACTTTGTCACTTGCACCACCCAAAGTAGCACAGTTTTATTTAAAAAAAAAAGTCACTAACAACATAAGAACGCAGGCTCACTGTACATGTTGTGTTGAGGGTTGTCTTACTGCGCCGCGCAGCTTCATCACAGCAATCGTATTTATTTATTTACAAGTTAACTAATTACAAGCTATAAAAGTTTGATGTAGAATTCATGTGTTTGAAAAAAAAGTTGATTTAAATTTTTTAGAAAAATTAACATTTTGATTAAACAAATTTATATATACAGGGTGTCCCTTAATTCGTCAAAAGTATTTTAGCACATGATTCTTGGGTGTATTCTAAGAAAATAATTGTTCGACAGTAAGGGCCTATCTCTTACCTGCCGCTGTTTTTCCAAATTATCATAAAATCTATGCGTTTTTAGGCAAACTTGTTACTGACTTTTAGTTTAAGTATTATTACAGACAATACAAAAATTATTAAAACATCATGTTGATTACGCATTTTTTGGAGAAAATTGACCTTAAAGTCAAAAAATTGTCTTGGCAGGAAAAATGGAACAGGCTAAAAACAAAATATCTTAAGACTCAGAAAAAATATAAAATTTATTTAAACGCAGTTACAAAGGCTGGTATTTCTTCTAAAAATAAAATCCCAAACTAAGTTTCTATCATTATTACTTACAGCGCAATTACCGTAAACATGGGTCAAGGTACACCAAAATAAGACTTTTCTTAAATCCCCGATAAATGATATCAAAATTGGAGATAGGCCCTTACTGTAGAACAATTTTTTTCTTAGAATATACCCAAGAATCATGCCCAACAAAACCTATTGACGAATTAAGGGACACCCTGTATATTATTGAAATCATTTAATAAATAACATTTTGTTTAAAGGAGAAAAACGTTCATAATTGGTCCGATAGTTAGAAATATGTATACTTTCGGACAAATTCCTTAAATTACTTTGAGGAATATTAAAGTATACACGGGAAAAAAGGTGCAAAGAGTCTTTTTTCCCGTTTATTAATTTTACAATAAAGACAAAACACAAATAAGAACGTCTGCGTCAAGACTAGGCATGTCAATAAGTTTCAGTCTATTATGGTAAGGATTTACCCAACCTTAGCCTTTGAGCACAAACCTAAGGAATCTTTTTTGCACCTGTTCTATTCTAGCTTTATGACAGTCGTAGGTGGGTGACCAAACTTGACAAGCGTATTCAAGAATGGGACGAACAAATTTCATAAAAAGCTGCTTTGTAACAAAAGAATCGGAAAATTATTTCGACTCTCTTTTTATCCAACCAAGAATTGAATTGGCCTTATTCAAAAAACGAATTAGTCAAAAAACGAATTAAGATCACACTGTAACTCTTCACAACCACGATTATTTGAAATCGTTTTGAAAATTGTAACATCGTCTGCATAAATAAGGCAGTTTGAAAATTTCAACACAGACTGTAAATCATTTATACATAAGATGAAAAGAACTGGGCCTAAATGGCTACCCTGTGGTATTCCAGAATTAACAGTAAACTTATTTGATTCAAAGCCGTTGAAAATTAAAGAGTAAGATCTATCCAGTATATACGATTAAAGCCACATAACAATGTTCGCTAAATCCTAACTTCTTTAATTTTAATAACAAAACTCGATGTGAGAGTCTATCGAACGCCTTGTTAAAATCGGTGAAGACACAATCTATTTGCTTTTTTTTTAAATGAGTCGATACAACTTTCCACCAACTCCATTAAAAAGTTACTGTAGAGCGGCCCCTTGTAACAGTGTTGCCAGAAACACCGATTTATCGTAATTCTCCCGATTTTTAGACCTATTACCGATTCACCGATTTTGGATATAAATATGACACTTTTCCCCGATTTGCAATGTTTCATATAAAGAAGTATCTTTATGTATTTTCAACTCGGGGATTTACTTTATTTATAATTTTACTAAAAATTTAAACACTTTTTAATCTGGGTGTGTCTAACTTAAAATATCCCATTTGAAATTTCCCATCGTCATAATCCATAACATCGGTATTCATTGCAATTTCTGCTTATTGTTTGTTGAACACTCCCAAAGTCGCCTTGTTTTTGTCATGTTAATGGGAAAAAGTGTCTGATTATGTGTTCAAAAAATTCAATCAAAATAAATATTTTAAAAATAATTAAAATTAAGATGCTTATATACATAGCAGTTGGTTTTAGGCTCTCCCAAACCAAAGCGAAAGTGGCATATTTGCCGACGCGGCGGCAGTTTTTGTTGTTATGATTCGCCCTGCATAGCGAATGTTCCGCGTTCGTTTGGGAGAGTCCTTATAAGAAACTTGAATCGTTTGAGTATTTGTTAGCTTATGTATACATTTTTCATTTTTAAGCTAGCTATGTAGGTGCTATACGCACTAAATAATTATGTTTCTTGTAAGTCAGTGCCCCATAAAAGACTTAAAATAACAAGGGAAATATTTGTTATTAATTATTAAGTTTTACTTAATGTGTTCAAACAATATTAATTAAAACTAGGTATTGCCCAGTGGCCGAAATTCAACCACCAAAAACTGACATTAACACTCAGAAATTGAAAATTAAAAAAAAACTCTTAGGTCTGGTAAAACGCTGGCGCGGAAGTTGCACAAAAGCGAACTTTAATTAAAAATGAAATGAATCTAAAGGACAACAACGCGGCATTTCAACAAAGACTAAACCTATGCAGCTAATTGAAAAATCATAATAGCTATATGCACTAAAAACAGTAGCAACTTTTTAATGGTAGAACACATTCACTAATGTAACTTTGGGTGGCTTGTTCAAATTGTGTCCTTTTGATTTAAATAAATCGGTTGAACCCTTCTTGAGAAACTGTAAGTTTCGTTAAGGCAACTAAATTATAGGGAATTGAAAAATACTTACTTCAGTTTAACATTTTATGCAATTCTATGACGGGTGTTCTTATGTAAAACAGGAGATACATTCCTACCTATCTAAAATAGGGACACTCGCTTCGGGTTTTGGCGTTTTTGAAATTTTTTTTTTAATTTTAACATTATAATTTGTGTTCAAGAAATATAACTTTTAAAAATGAAATAAAATAAAATAAGTTATTATGCAAATGAAACAAACAGTTTTTTTCATGCGAAATCTAATTTTACTTTTATTTAGTTAAAAAAAAAAACACAATCTAAAAAGAAAACATTCAGAAAAAATTGGCAAAAAGCTAATCTTTGTCATGATTTGTAAGGTTAAGAAAAAGTCCCCGATTTACACCGATTTCTAATGTGGTAATCTCCCGATTTCAAAAAATATTTTCTGGCCATGTTGATTTGAAACAATAATGGACTTAACATAAAAACACAGTGATTTACAAATAATTGCCTCGAATAGTTTAGGAATGGCCGATAATCTAGCTATAGGTCTATAATTTTTGATTTCGTCTTTTTTACCTTTCTTGTGAAGAGGGATTTGTTGCGTGGTAGGGTTACACAGAGGAATATTTTCGGTACATTTAAAAGGGGCATGGCATGCTTGTCTCAGCTCGGCTCAGCTCGAATGATAGGGGGCGGTTCTTGCCCCTTCCCATGTACCACCCACTCAGCAAACAAAAAAAAACTCATGCCAAATAGTTAAAGGTAGGAAAGGAAAGGATACTAGGATTATATTAGATTTGATTTTATTGTTTCTGTTCTTGTTTATATTACAAAATAAATATTTTACAAAATGTCGATAAGCATGGCTTTGCCGTCTGCCTGATTGACATTAAATTAAACAATTAATATTAAGTTTGTTTTGTTTTATTCGAACATAATGTATGAACAAATATAATTGTGATAAAAAAAATACAATTTTGTTTTGTTGTTAAAACTCTTCATTTATAATTTGATTGCGATAGCTCATAGCATACTTATAAAAATAATATATATAATAATATATATATAGGTCTATAATTTTTGATTTCGTCTTTTTTACCTTTCTTGTGAAGAGGGATTTGTTGCGAGGTAGGGTTACACAGAGGAATATCTTCGGTACATTTAAAAGGGACATGGCATGCTTGTCTCAGCTCGGCTCAGCTCGAAGGATAGGGGGCGGTTCTTGCCCCTTCCCATGTACCACCCACTCAGCAAACAAAAAAAAAACTCATGCCAAATAGTTAAAGGTAGGAAAGGAAAGGATACTAGGATTATATTAGATTTGATTTTATTGTTTCTGTTTTTGTTTATATTACAAAATAAATATTTTACAAAAAGTCGATAAGCATGGCTTTGCCGTCTGCCTGATTGACATTAAATTAAACATTTAATATTAAGTTTGTTTTGTTTTATTCGAACAGAATGTATGAACAAATATAATTGTGATAAAAAAAATACAATTTTGTTTTGTTGTTAAAACTCTTCATTTATAATTTGATTGCGATAGCTCATAGCATACTTATACAAATAAAAAAGTTGTTTTATATCGGTTTCACAGTTGAGATGGGCTAAAACTTCTTCTGCCGATAACGTGTTGCTTCCAAGAAAATTTCTTCGGATTTCTTTCAAATCAAGACATCTGCCAATAAAATGTATGACATCTTCTCTCTCCGATAGGTTGCAAAGGTTACAGTAAATTGCTAAGTCAGGACGGTGGGGGATATAATTAAGCCGAATAAGCTCTCCTCCCATTTTAAAAATAGACGATATAATTTCATTCATGTTTTCGTTGTGAAAATAATTATTTCAAGCAAATTATGGTTTAAAATGCTATATGTTGATCTTTGGACTGACGCAGTAGCTAAGCTTATACTGTCAGCTCTGTATTTTTCATCGACTTTTGAGATAAGGTTTTGAAAAACATCTTTGCAGTACCTTCCATTTGCATTCACGAGATTGAATTCTATTCCGCAATACGTTGCAAGCTCTTCTAATTTTTTAAACCAAAGAGTTCTTCTATCTATTATCTTCTTAGCAATTATTTTTGGAAGTCTATCATCTGGCATTTCCAGCACTTTCGTTACATAATCAACATGCTGTTTTAAGGTTTTAATAAAAAGCGATGATAATCCTGTTTCTATATTTATCATGTAGTTGGGCGTTGTATTTGGCAGATTGAAACATCTTTTGCGTAGTACCTTAGCAGTTTCTCTACGGTTTCATACTGATAGTACCCCCAAGATTGTGCTGCATACAACATCACAGACTCAGATACAGCTTGAAATACTTTACATTTTACACTGTGATCAACTATGTTATTTGAAAAACATCTTTTCCAGGTTGCCGATATGGCACTTTTCGCTTTAACTAATTTTTCTTTTAAGTGAGGTTCCATACTGAGATTGCTCGTAAATGTGACTCCAAGATACCTGTATGTTTTAACAATTTCAATGGGAAGTCCATTAAGATACCATTTTTCGTTTCTGCAAGCTCTGCCAGATCCCTTTTTAAAAATCATTATTTTTGACTTCGTTAGATTCACCGTAAGATTCCATAGTTGGCAGTACGAATCAAGACGGTTAATCATAAGTTGCAGAGAATCTGGTGAATATGAAAATAAAACTACATCATCTGCAAATAAAAAGGCCTTTATAAGAACTCCGTCTACCTCTATACCACCTGGTAAGAATTCGGTAAGGTCATCGATGTACATGGCAAAAAGATATGGGCTTAGAGTGCAACCTTGCCGAACCCCCATTGTTGACTCAAACCATTCTGAAAGCTCAATTCCACTCCACAGAGCCGATTGATTATCCTGATAGATGTTTTCGAGAACCCTTCCAAACTTTTGGCTCTTTCCAGCATTATATAGCTTATATATTAAAGCTTTTCGATCGATATTGTCGAGGGCTGCCTTGAAATCAACAAAAAAGGCGAATAATTTTTTGTTTTGTTCGATAAATATACCCGCGATATTTTGCAGTATGAATATATTGTCTACGATTGAATAACCACGACGAAATCCAGCTTGACATTTTTTAATCAATTTATGTTTTTCGATCCAATATGTCATTCGAAAATTTAGAACTTTGGTGAATATCTTATATGAAGAGTTCAGAAACGATATTCCTCGATAATTGGCTGGATCGGATAAATAACCTTTTTTGTGTATGGGATATATGATCGCTTTTTTAAACTGTGTAGGTATATTTACCGTTTCCAACATTTCATTAAAAGCCTTCGAAATTTTATTGATGAAGTTTGACGTCGCATACTTGATAAATTCTATGGGGATCCTATCAGCTCTTGGTGCCTTTCCGTCTTTGAGTTTCCTTAAAGCCTCAACAACTTCTTCCTCTGTAATAGGTGCATCTAAAATTTCATTTGTATGGCAGGGTGCTGCATATTGAATTTGTGGCATATTATTTGTTGGGATCAGTAGCCTTTGGAAATGGTTCATCAGTGTCCTTGCATCTAATTGTACGCCAATTTGAGGTTTTTTACCATTAAATTTATTTATTGCAACCCAGAACTGTTTAGTATCCTTACAGCATGTAAGTTTGAGAGCATCGTTTTCTAAATGTTTTTTCTTGTTTTCCTTGCAGATTTGTTTAAAGAGTGTGTTTGTTTGAATATATAATCCTTTAAAATATTGCCACCAAACTTCCGAAAAACCCAAAAAAGCCATCCAAATGATTTTTGCCTCGACTTTTCACACTCCGTGTCAAACCATTTTTCTTTATACTGGCACTTTTTTTTTATTTCCCTGTCTGCAGGTCGGATAAGATATTTTAACAAGATTTTCAATATTCATTATATTGTACTCTGCATCAGTTTGTAACTTGAGTTCGATGTTGCGTCTATATTAAGTTGCATTGGTTTCTTTCCATATCAACTTAGGGGGTAGTTGCATCGTTCGCGTGTCTTCTCTTTCAATCGGAGCTGTACCAAACTGAGCTGAAATAGGCATATGGTCTGAGTACTGTTCAGTTAAAACTTCAAAATCGTTAACCAAAGACATCCATTCGCCTCGTACTAAACAGTAATCTATAACTGAGCAGCCTTGTTGTCCTATAAACGTGTATTTCTCACTTGTATCCGATCTACTCGTGCCATTAAGAATACGAAATCCAAATGCATCACATAATTCCAATAGTCTTACTCCCTTTAGATTTGTAGTTTCATCTTCAGAATTTCTCATTATACCTGCGAATCTATTTTCTCTTCCCTCTTCTTTTCCTATTCTAGCTATGATATAACATTTGTATTGTTTGATGTTCTTGTTCTTGTTCGCCGTTTGCAGTTGAAAATGAAGATGGCGCTACTGGCCCGGCTCTGGTGTTTCCAACTGTCATCTGCTCATCCACGTTGAAACACAGCTGATTGTTTAGATTTATTTGATAAATGTTGTTAAGCACGGAAATTCCATTTATGTTATATATGTTGTTTTGTAAAAGTCCCATCGATGAACTCCATCGGAAAACTTTCTTATCAACATACATTCTATCATCTCGTACCAATACTTTTGTTTGTGGATTAATTTTGTTTAAACTACTTCTTATCCTTAAAAGTTTGTTTCGCTTCTGTCGTATTGACAAGGGAAGATCTTTGGAGATGGTGACACCTGTGCCTTGCAAAGTTTTGGACCCTCTGAGTGCTGTGATAACCTGGTGTTTTGATTCAAGCTTAACGATAAAGTGTTTGGCATCGGCATTATGTGATCTTATTTCGCAAATATGTTGACTTTCTATGGACGGGGTTGGTTCGATTAGCCTCACCAACGTATTTTTGATGAGATCTTTTTCATCCCTACCCTACCTGCCTGTGAAGTTATCCTTAACAACAGATTATTTTCCGTATTTTTCTTTTGTATTTCTGCAATCTGGTTCTCTAAAATCTCATTTCTTTTTTCCAAGGCAATTATTTTGTTTGACGTTTGGAGGTTAAGCTTCGATGTCGCTCTTCGACACTGTATTTTTCATTTTTGAGTCGAGCAGACAACAAAGCAAAAAATTAAGATCGGATTTGCTCATAGATCCAACTAGTTCTTCAGACATTTTATCAAAGTGTTGAGGTCTTTTTTTCAGAATTATAAGCTTCAGGTGAAGTTTCAGACATATTTCTTTTGTTCTTCGCTGACATAGATGTATACGTAGAGTGCAGTAGTGATTGGCAGTGGGCACTGTTCAAGGCTTATAATAATTCTTACAGGTCTAAGACTCACATGAATTTTCTAAAGGTGATTTAATTTATCTTGTATCAACACTTTAACACACTTCTAAAGCTTTTTTATGTTGAAAATTTGGCAATTTACAATTCTTATCACAGGAGCAACTTTAAAACGAACTTTCCTGTATTTTGACAGAAATGTCAATCATACTAGGAAATAATCTGGAACAAAAGAAAAGGAAACGCACAAATCTAGTTACCTATGCCACTGCTTAAGAGAAAGGATGGGATAAGGTTGACAATCGAAAGGACAAAAATAAATGATACTTCTTTACTAACTAATAACTATTTCCTTAAAACCTAAACTTATATTCGATTTGAATATATTTATATATATATATACGTAGATATATATGAATATGGTATATATATATATATATATACGCCGATATATATATATATATATCATCCTAATCCTAAACCCTTATCTAAATCCTAACTCTAATGGCCAATTTCATAAACATTTATCAGGCTTTAAAATTTTTAAATGACGTATTTTGTATGAAATTAACGTCATATTATGACTTAAAAGCCTGTTAAGATTTTAAAAGGGCTTTATGAAATCGGGGATAAGTCATTTTTATTTTTGTCCAACCAAAATTGCCAACCACCCCACTGTCTCACTCAAACAGTGGTTCGCTGAGTCCACAATAGACATTGCCCGATGTTATTGGCAAAAGTTTGGCCAACCCACCCTTGCATCTAAGATACAACCAATGTTACCTTCATGGCCGATTGTTATGAAGGTAACCCCAAAAGTAATCTTCCAGTCACAATCTAGTCAAATGTCATATTAATTGTCACATTTAAGTAGGTATAGGTCAGTCTATCTAAGTCTGGTTTGTTAAAGTTCACTAACAATATTTCATCTTTGTGGTCGGCCCAGCCAAGCCTCCACACACTTTAAGCTGAAACTTAGCACTCCATCTTTAAGTTTAAAATAATGTCGTGTTCAAAATTTAAATCCAGCCTCTTTATTTGAACTGGTCATTAAACTGAAATTCTAAACAATCCTTTTGTCCAAATTAATACAAATCCAGAGAAAGGATCAAACCGACGAAGAAAATTTTATTATGATATATTCATTCAGAACCAAGAAAAATCTATATTTACTTATTTAGCTACTAATCAAAATGTTTGCGAAAGTGAATTTCAAGGTTTTCCTTCTTCACACAATGTATATATGTATATATTGTATGAAAATTCATCAATATAGTTTTATTTTTTTTTATAACCAAACTTACGGTTTACTTCGTCCCTCGAGGTCCTGCCGACAGCACTGTCCAGGATACGGTATAGTTGTTTGAACTATTTTTTTTTTTTGTTTTTGTATGAGTTCTTTGGGATTAATATAATTCTTTTTTTTTTTACACACATATATATTTATGAACCCAGAATCATTTTTTCACTTCACAATTTAAAGCAATTATGGATATTCTTTTTTTTTTTTCTTTTCTTTTTCGGTTTCAATTTTTACAGGACTTTTACAATAACTATTTCTTTTTTCTTTAACTATACTCTATCTTTTGTTTCACTATAAACTTATGCTTGATCTTTATCTTTAATTTTACTTTTACTTTCAAACTTTACTTTTTTTTCTCTAAATTCGAATTTATTCCTTACTCTAACTTCTATTTCACTTCTTTCTTTCTTTTCTTTACACTTTCTTTTAATTTACACTTCCTCCCTTCACTATGTTTTGCTTTTATTCCTTCCTCTTTTTTTCTTTTTTTTATTAGGAAACATTCACGGGACACTTTTCACTATCGCCGAAGACACTCCGCTAAGGTTTTGGTAGCGATCCTTTTGGAAATGGTATTGATTATCGAATCACCTACACATAGATGTCCTTTCTGCCCAAACCTATAGTCAACAAAAATCACGCTAAGTGGATGCATTATAAATCCCCTATCAATATAACATACCTCTGCGAATGTAAAAAAATCCAAAAATATTCCAGCTCAAGTGATCAATAATAATAACGATCAATTAATACCCCAGTAGCAGTAGATATGTGCCCAAATTTTTAATTTGATAATGTTTTTTGGTTAAATTTTAACTTTTCTTATTAAATTTATTTTAAGTTACCTCGATATTAGTTAATTTAACAAATAAGTCGAATCAACAAAAAATCAGCAAAAACTAACGATCACTGAGACACCTCTACAGCTGTTTTCGGTTGAACTTGAACTTGAAATATATTCCAGTACAAAAGTTCTATTGTCAGTCGTAGTCCTATTTATTTCATAGCTTAGAAGCACATAATAAAGTTCGTTGACCTAAAATTCAAAGCTCTGCAATTCCCCTCTTTTACATCAGAATCATATCTTGGTTTAATAGCTGAATAACTAATAACCTAACTTAATTTAATACCTATATACTAACTAAATTAATATTGCACTATACTATCACAGTTGTTCAAACCTTTTCATTATCATGTTCGTCAATAAGAGTACCTTAGTGGTATCAGAACAACAAATTAACACAACAAATTCACCCCACAACAATGAAAACGAAACATAAACAGTTTATTTTTATTTAAGAAGGTACTTGCGGCTTTAAAAACATGATAGTATAACCAGTAGCGGATCTAGGATTTGGCTATGGGGGGGGGGCTTGCAGTTTGGAGATTCATTTTGAGACCTTAAGTAATAAAATTTGCTTGTCCGAAGATAAATTTTATAATTTCCGATGCAGTGCAGTTGCGGCGAGTGCGGCCTAACCTTTAAGGCTCAAGTATTTTTTTTTCCTTTTCCTTTAATGATATCCATTTTTTGTGTGCCTTTATATCCGCTCCTGTTGCGCTTCAAAATGTTTTCAATACAAAGTACAATAACAATTATTCATAATTGCTGTAGCGGAGATAGAAGCAAATTCAAAGGCGCACAATAATTTTAAGCCATATATGCTTGAACCGCGCGTACAAATTCGTTTATTTATATTATTTAAAAATTGATTAGGTACCTACATTATTTAGTTATATTTTTAAATTAGCTGTGGGTATGTTTGAACTTCCCATTTTTGACAAGATTTGAAAACAATTTTTAATTGGCTTGTTCAGAAAAATTATATTTAAGTGTTCGTACTGGCAAAAGCTCATATATGTGCTTTGACACGGTATTAGTCCTCTAAGATATCATTTTTCCTGAATTATCCAAATCAAAGAGAAACTATTTTGTTCAAAATGACACTTTACGACATAAGACAAAGCTGCTCTAAGAAATAAGCCGCGGCCCAATTCTGCCAGCGTGAATGAGTTTTCGTGTATACGCTGCATACGCTTTATAGGTATTCATGCTAAAAAAATATGTCGACAAATTTGCACGTCACTCTAGAGTCTAGAGGGATTGCAAATATTCATTTGCTTTTGCATGATTTTCTGAGCGCGCACAGAGAAAACTCACGCTTTTGGAATTTGGCTCCTTGGCTAGAGAATTTCGATGTTTTGTATGTACAATTGCCTTGGACCTTTCAAATTTTGAAAACGTAGCCCCAAAAATTTCTAAGCCCAGCCAAGGCCGTAAGAAACAATTCCTGTTGTATTAGACATACACTAAACTTGACATCCCGTTGTTCTCCAATGGTTGAAGCTGGGATGCACTGCACGTGCAATGCACGTAGCTATTTATTAAGATCTTTCATAAACATGATCTTCTGCCTACTGTGAGTTGCTCTTTTTTTTTATATTAGAGTTTCCATTAAACGAAGTAAGTTATATGAGGTCAATGACCTATGGAGTATAATCATTATTAAATATAAAGCATAAATTATGGGTAAGACTAGAATTCGATTTCATTACATTCACATAACACATAAATATTAGGTGTATCTACCTATGTATATGCTTGTCTAGACCCATTCCTTTGCTGATTCGGGTTTTGGTGTGTTACCTATAAACCTATTTTGAGTTTTGCCCTTTATTTCTTTTTTTTAATTGTGGTTTGTATGTAACAGGGTTGCATCATATTGATATTCATTGGTTTTTGCACTTCATTTCTTTAGTCTGCTTTTGGGATGATTTGTTTCACCGTAAAGATAGTAATAATATCTATTTTTGAACGATATTTTGAAACGATAATTTTTTTTTCTTTCTTTGAGCAATGGGTATGAGTCGTAAGTATTACGTCGATGCTTGGGAAACATATGGGAGTTATTATCGTGTGATTGTTGTATCTACTTATGTTGTGATTCAAGGGGTGAAGTTGGTTTGGAATGTTAGGTGATGGTCGGTATTATTTTTGTGTTTTGCTTCGAGTTGATGTGGGAAGTTGAAGTGACGGCTCACGTAACAGAACCGGAGGAAAATCGGCCATCCACAGCAGGAATCTTTCCTTCACCAGAGGACCTTTCGTTAGGAAGATGAAAAACTGTTTTGAGTTGTCAACAACCAGATAAAACCTATTATTTGGAAACAATAGAAAGAGTAAGTTCGTACACCAAACTCATCAGAATCTTCGCGTTCGTGGCAAGGTACCTCAATTTTCGTGTATGGAGAATCCCGTTTCCTGGTGAATTTCTGACAGCCGAAGAGCTAGAATATTTATTACAAATAATCGGTAACGTGATTCAAATGAAGAACTTTTCTAAGGAAATCGAACTATTAAATCAAACGCACCGCTTAAAGGATCCATAAAATCTCTTAGTCCATTCATCGAGGAAAGGAATTGGCTTCTTTTGTTGAAAGTGGGTGGTCGATTGAAGCACGCAGACATGCCAGAGGGAAGAAAGCATCCATTGTTGCAACCAAAAGATTGCATTTTCAGTAGAAAAATCGTCGAAAATCTCCATTATTCGAACTACCATGCTGGTCCCAAAGCTCTTGTCGCACTGACCAGACAATGATTTTGGATAGCAAATGTTGGAGAGGTAGCAGGACGGGTAGTACGGAAATGTCCCCATTGTGCAAGGTATAGGCCAAAATTATTTGAGCAGGTTATGGGTGATTTACCTGTTGAGAGATTGACCCCATCACGTCCATTTATATGTTGTGGTGTGGACTTTTGCGGTCCAATATACACCTATTATAAAATTCGAGGCAACGTTCCATATAAAACCTATGTAGCAGTTTTTGTCTGCTTCTCGTCGAAGGCAGTTCATTTGGAAGCCGTGTACAGACTTTTCAGCTGATGCCTTTATAGGAGCATTGAAAAGGATGATAGGTCGTAGAGGTCTCCCTAGAGACATCCATTGTGACAATGCGACAAATTTTGTTGGCGCTCAGTCAACCCTTAAAGAATTACGCGATGTGTTGTTCAAAAAATCTAACCAACAAATATTATTAATTTTTGTTCTAATGCCACTATAAATTTTCATTTTATACCCCCCAGGAGCACCCCACTTCGGTGGAATTCGTCCAAATATACAAGGCATGATTTCCAAGTAAGGCCTTGAAGAACAAACTCCATCAGACGCTCAAATGATGCCGGAGCGTTGCTTTCTTCCCTCTGGCATGCCTGCGTGCTTCAATCGACCACCCACTTTCAACAAAAGAAGCCAATTCCTTTCCTCGATGAATGGACTAAGAGATTTTATGGATCCTTTAAGCGGTGCGTTTGATTTAACAGTTCGATTTCCTTAGAAAAGTACTTCATTTGAATCACGTTACCGATTATTTGTATCAATTTAAACTGCCACATACCATTTCCGATTGAGAAAGCTGGGTTCTCTCGATCTTCTGGATGGATTTCTACCTGCCAGTAGCCACTCTTCAAGTCTAGCGTCGAGAACCATTGAGCTTTTTCCATTGCATCCAATGTTTCGCTGATTCTGGGCAGAGGGTAGCTGTCTTTCTATTTTCGTCCAAACAAACACTTCTGAAGAGGCAGGCAAGCATATGTCTTCTCTGATGACAGTTCTTAGAATTGATGAGTTTTCGTTGCTATAAGCCATAGGAATCTCTACATTTTGGTACTTCAACACTTGCTTACCGATATCCAGTATTACTCCGTGCTCCTTCATAAAGTCGATTGCAATTATACACACATCGTCATCATATATGTCTGCTACCAAAAAAAGGTGCGAAAACTCTAGTTCTGCCAAACTGATCTTCAGACGAACTTCTCCATATACTCTTGCCGCCTCACCTGTCGCAGTTTTCAGACGGTAGCTATTCGTGTTATGTAGCCATGTCATCTTGACCAAGTCTTTTCGTACAATGGAGGCTGTGGCACCGGTGTCAATTGTAGCCACGTGTTTCTTGCCATTTAATGTTGCGTCCACTGTCAGACTTTTACTGTTCCATTTAGTCTGCGAGACCAGCTTCTGCCGCTCGAAGTTGGTTCTTACTCGTTTCCCGACTGGGAAACAGGGCGAGCAGGAGCGTTGATGTTATTGCTCACCTGTTCACGGGTATTATTTCTGTTTCCACAATGTTGACAGGCAACTCTTCTTGGTGGCAATCTGCACTGGCGCTGAAGATGCCCGGTTTTGTTTCAATTCCATCATCGAGCAGGTCCTTCTCGCTGACTTCTATGGAATTCAGCTCCCTGGCAAGAGTATTCCTAAACTTCAAGTTCTCTTACCCGATGAACTCCTGAGGAAGTCTGTTCTGATGCTTCCATAGTCAGAAAAAAAAAAAAATAAATCGGGTGGCACAACGGCTCATGAAGAACCAGGGCCTAGTGACTAACAACTCGCAACCATTCCTGTGCGCGCCTTTCGACAGTAATGGAAGGGACCTACAATTTTATGCCGATTCCGAACGGCTAGACGAGAAGCACTTATTCGTGACAAGTGATACTCTTGGAGGATTTGTCAATTCCTCGCAAGAGGCAGTAGCCCTGAAAAAAAACTTTTTAGTTTTTAGGTGGACGAGGCTGGGAAGCGATCCCAGACCTCCAGCGTGACAGTCGAACGCACTAACCATTACGCTACGGGCTACTACTTCCATAGTCAGAGCGAACGCTAATTCTTCAGAAAGCGTTAGTTTTCCAGCAGTTCAAATTGAAGGTTGATATCGGAAACTGCACGGACAAAAGCCTCCGTTGCTAACTGGTTGGTAATTTCATTTCCTGCAGTCGGGTATGCTAGGTGCGCCAACCGTTTAATGTCTGCTTGGAGTTGTTGCAGACTTTCTCCTCTTTTCTGGACGCTAGTATTGAGTCCAGAAAGCGAAAGACTTCTTGCATATGACCATCACCAAAGCATTTGTCAATGGCCTGAACAAGGGCTGCCTTTCTTGTCCGCTGGTAAGGTTTGCAATAATTCAGCAGCAGAACCTCTAAGGACAAGCGTCAGGGCAATAAACTTGTCTTCATCATCCCAGCCATTTGTTGTGGCGGCTGCCTAAAACTGATTCTTGTAGATTGACCAAGAAGACTGTCCATCAAAGGTTGGTGGATGCATTGCTTTCTTCTTAGGAAAATCGCAACTGCCCTCTCTTACCTTCATTTCCCTAACCTTATCTAATTCACTGGCAAAGCTCTGCATTTTGTCTTAAAACTTCTAGAACCTTGTGTCAACTGTTTTTCGACGTTTTCAGCACGTTCATCAAGAGCCATGAATTTAGCTTACTTTCGATTAGGTTTTTCTGGTCGTCTAGAAGGTTCCTTTGCTCGTTGCGTTGTTCTTCCAGAAGATTCTTTTGTTCTCTACGTTGCTCTTCTAGAAGATTCTTTTGCTCCTTTCGTTGGTCTTCAAACTGGGCGAGCAGCTGAGCCATCATATTGGTCATGTCTACTGTTGTACTTACTTGCTCATTGGTCATTTCAATTTCAAAGACAAATATGTCTGGATTTTCACCGTGTTGCCTTAAATCTTCCTGCAGACGCATAATGAGGTAATTTTTTATACATTTTGTTGGGTTTTCGTCTCCAAGTTGTGTTTTAATTATTATATTTTATTTATACTTAAATTAAAAATTATTATTATTATTATTTGTTAATGCGACGCGTTTCGGAGTGTTGCTACTCCATCATCGGGCGAACAACTTTGATGTTATTATATAACTTAATACAGCTCAAGCTTAAGTTCTTGTCTCAGGTTGTCTGTGTTGTTGTTTTTTATTTTATTTTGGTGGATCTTTTGTGTTGTGCTGGTCGTGTATGGGTGATGTTTTTATTGTATCTATTGTTTTGTATATGTTTTATTGCAGTTTCATAAAGTGTATTCGTTTTGAATGTCAGTTTATCGTCCAATAGTCTGTCTTGTTCAGTCTTGTATGCTTTGTAAATTTCGTACTCTTCAGTCGCGTCTAATATTTTTCCTTTTCTGCAGATGTGTAACGTTTTCATGTTTGTCTCAAAGTATGTCTATTAAATGTTGGGCGTACGTGGATCTGGTGTTGGGTTTTGATTTGTGTTCTTTAAATCTATCATTGAAAGTTCTACTAGTTTGGTCTATGTAAAACATGTTACAATCATAACATTTCAATTTGTAGACTCCAGAGCATGATTTTATATTGTTTTTAGATTTTTGTTTTAATATATTATTTATGTTATTATTTGAATTAAATGAAACATGTATATTTAATTTTTTGAATTTATATTGGAGGGTTTGGGAAATTATGTTGGTGTAATTTACTGATGTGTATTTTTTATTATCTACCGTTGGTGTATTTATGTTGTTTTTGTTGTTGTTTATTTTCTTTTTTGTGAGTAATTTGTCAATTATTGTTGTGTTATAGTCATTTGAATATGCAATATATTTAATGGTACTGAGTTTATTTTCATAGTCTTTTTTATTCATTGGAATTTTGATTAATTTGTCAATTCAAGCATTAAATGCTGCCATTTTTGGGGGATATGGGTGGTGGGAATCTTTATGTATAGTGATATCAGTTGTTGTTTTTTTTTCTGTGTATTTTAAATTACATTTAAATTTTAAATTGTTGTTGTTTTTAATGATGGTGAGGTCTTTTTTTTTTTTTTTTTTTAACTTTGCGCGCACAAAAGGGATTATTATTTACACACAGAGCGAGCGTTCAGGAAATTGGAAAGGGTTAAAAAGGAGATACCGATGAACATTTGTTTTGAATGTCTGAATACTGTAATAAGAGGGAAACACAGAGCCAGGTAAAGTATTCCACATTCTTGTGGTTCGACTAAAGAAAGAATCTCTATACTTAACAGTACGTCCGAAGTTGGGCTCGAGGGTAAACTGATGGGCATTCCTAGAAGCGCGAGTATTACGGTTGAAGTGTTTAAGGGGAGGAATGCAACTGGCTATTTCACTAGAACACTGTTTATAAAAATAACGGTAAAATAGGGAAAGACATGAAACATTACGGCGGTGTTCGAGAGATGTAATTGTTTCCGTTATAGATCCTTCACCTATCATTTTTAAAGCTCTCTTTTGTATTCTGTCCAACAAACTAAAGTGAGTTTTTGGAGCTCCCGCCGAGACATGAGAATTGTACTCAAGTTTTGGACGAATAAAGGCTTTGTAGATCATAGCCAGATCAGAAGGGGAAACAAATTTCTTGCATCTAAATATAAACTATAAACACTTAACAGCGTTTTTGGCGACATCAAATATGTGGTCATTCCACAACAGGTGGTCTGTGACACACATACCGAGAACTGAGAGCTGTTTGGTTTCCACGATGCAAGTGCCATCCATTGATAGCGGCATTGGGAGTGGGTTTCGCTTTAACGACAGGAGACAGCATTGAGTTTTAGAAGCATTAAATTCTACGCGGTTTTTGATTCCCCATTGAACGATGCTGTTTAGATCAGAATTTAATGAGCTTATCATACGCTGCCGTTCAAGTTCCACATCCCAAGGACATGGATTTGAATCTGTAAACGAATATGAAAAGCTGAGGGGACTGTCGTCAGCGCAACATTTTAATGGATTAGAAGTTTTAGACAAAAGATCATTTATAAAAATAAGGAAGAGAGTCGGAGAGAAAACGGAGCCCTGGAGCACACCAGCATTTATTTTGTGGATTTCAGACTTGAAACCGTCCAATACGACTTGTATTGAACGGTCCCAAACGTAATTTATAATCCAATGAAGAAGAGATTCATCGAAACCAAATGCGCGCATTTTCGATAAAAGAGCTTGATGCCAAACTCTATCAAACGCTTTTGAAACTCTAAGAAGTTTATTGAGTTATTGTTTTCAATTTCTGTTGTTACTTTTAATTTTGTGTTTATATTATTGATATATTTTGAGAGTATGTCGATTTGTCTTTGAGTACCGTCAAATATTATGAAAGTATCATCGCCATATCTCGAATATGTAATTATTTTTTGTTTTTGTGGATTATTTGTTGACAATATATATTTATTTTCAAAATGGTTCAGATATATGTGTGCAAGTAGTCCGCTTAGAGGTGATCCCATAGCTAGACCTTCTGTTTGGGTGTAAAATGTTTTGTTGAATGTAAAATAATTTTGATTTAGTGTGATTTTTAATATGGATATTAATTCATTGATTTGTTGTTGGTTAAGTTTTGCTGTAGTATTAAGATTGTCTTTAAGTATTATTATGGTCTCGTCTATAGGTGTGTTTGTGTACATGTTTGTTATATCGAAAGAAATCATTTTATAGTTTGTTGACATGATGATATTTTTTTAATTTTTCTATTAAATGTTTGTTGTTTTTTATGCTGTGGTTGTTTCTTAGGTTAATATTGTTTTTTATTATTTTTTAATGTTTTGGCTACTTTGTAACCTGGTGCTGTGGTGTAGTTGATGAGGGGGCGTATAGGTGTTCCTTGTTTGTGGATTTTGGGAAGGCCGGTGAGTTGTGGAGATGTAGCGTTTGGTTGTTTGAGTATAAGTTTATTTATATTACAGAATAAATTATTGCAATTGTTGATAGCGTGGTTAATTTCTTTGGTGTATGTTTTTGTGGGGTCGGTTTGTTATTCTTGTATGTTGTTGTCGTGGAAGAACGTTTCAGTTTTTGTAATGTATTCTTGTGCATCGATGATGACTATTGTATTACCTTTATCGGCTTTTGTAATTATAGCTTTATTGTCATTTAATTTTTGTTTTATGGTTTTTAAGTTTTGTCTGTCTTCTTTATATTTTATTTGTAATTTATTATTTATTTCGTTGTTTTTTATGAGTTGTTTTAGTTTTTTGTTTATGATGACTCTTGTTTCGTTTTGTATGTCGTTGGTAGGTATTGTTTTTATTGCTGCTTCTGCGTTGATGACTTCTTGTTTCATGCTATTTTTGTTTATTTTGGGGATGTTGTATTTGAGGCCTTTGTTGAGTGTTTTTATTTCTGTGTTGGTGAGTGTGATATTTGTTTTATTAACTATTCTGGGGTAAAATGTATTAAAATATTAATACAACACCCATAAACACACACCAAAACTATTTAGTTCCACACAGTATAAGACGGAAATTCATGTAGTTTGAAAAGAAAATTTGGATAAGTGGTGAGGACGACGTCGCTAGCGATTGCCGATGATAAGAGATACACATAAGACAAATAATTTGATTACAATGTCATAATGTGCAGCTACCCGTTGATTGCTCTGCAATAGCATTCCTGGATAGCAATAATTTAGATAAATTGATAACATTCAAAAGTTTATATAATTATTCCTCAGCTTGTATGTAAAATTAAGAAAAGATATACCTAGGTCTTAAAATTCTTATAAAAATCTTATTTTTTTAAAACATCAAACCTTTTTGAGAGTATGAATGAGTATTTGGGACAAACTCTTAAAAAAAAGGTGACAAAAATTAAAAAAAAACAATAATATTCTCAAAAATTAAACAAATTAAGAAATAAAAAATAGCTTAAAACCATCTCATAGGCATAAAGAAAATTATTAGAATTAGATTAGATTAGAATTAGAAAATCATGCAAATCACTTTAATACTTTATGAGTTATGCGCGAAGGAACAAAATAATTGTTTCGTTTTTATATAATAGTTAAGGTTAAGATTAATATGGTTTCGAAGTTTTCCAACCAACGCTTAATTACTTTATCCACAAACCATTTCAACATACCACATTTGTAGAGTTTTAAAAGCTATTTAAATACACATTTAACATCTCAACTTATTTAAGCTCCAATGGCCTAGTGGAACTGTCACCTAACGGCAATAGAAACGTTATTGGTTCAATCCCGAAAGGTTCTCAACTTCATTGTTTTTTTCTAATTAAATACACTCCCAAGCCTCACTCTTTTTTTGACCAAATCTGATCGAGCCTCATACAAAATTGAAAATTTTCTTGGTTTAAAGTTGATAAACCAAATTTTCAGGCAATTACTCCTTCTTCTGAAAAGTTCGAAACAGTGTAAAATAAAATCTGTACAAAAATTGTTGTTTTTTTTATTGCATCGTTTGAATCTGATATCAAACCAGGAATTCTAATAGCTTACAGCTGTACAATAATCGCCAAAAATAGCCGTTAAAAATACTTATTAAACTTTTCAACTATTTTATATAACGGTTATTTGACGATTATTTTACAACTGTAAACTATCAGAATTCTTAGCTTAATATCATATTCAAATGATGAAATAAAAAAAACTACAATTTTTGTACAGATATTATTTTACATTATTTTTTCATTAAACAAAATTAAAGCAATATCAAAAAAATCAATTCTAATAAATTTTTATTCTAAAAATTTGATTTGATTTTACACATGTGTATTGGAACCATATTATATTTTAGTACACATTCGGGCACATATCCTAAGACATTTTAAACATAAATTTCATTATATTCATGGCTTTGAAAGGGCTATCTTTGGATTTTTTATATTTCGAACCATGTTCTGGCCTAAATTGTGAAGCCCATTTCGAGTACTAAAATATAGGCAGTACCACTGAATTCTGGGTCCTCAAATCATTTAGTTTGCCAAATTTCATTAATTTCCGTCAAGAATTGGCATGGAAAAAGATTTTTGTCCACAGAATTCAACAAACGAACCACTGTGCGCCAGTCACCTCCATTCCTACTCGAGATGTTAATTTCACTGTTTTTACTTGCGATATACGTAGTATACATTACGATTATAGAGAAAAAAGTGGGTCTCGCAATGCTGCCTGTCTGTCTGAACCTCAACCTGCAGCCTAAACGGCTGAAGTGATTTTCTTCAAACTTTGGACTTAATCTTCTTATGTGATTCCCTAAAGGGAAAATTAAATTTTTTTTTTAACTCAAAAAATAACGGTACCTGTCATACGACTCTAACGATTTTCAAAAAAAAAAAAAACTACGAGCTGCTAAAATTACTAAAGCAAATGTTTCGGTAGAAAACAAAAATTTATAACGGTTATTAACGGTACCTGTCATACAACCGATTTTTGGATTTTCAAAATTCTCGTTAACTGCTACACCGACTTCAACCAAAATTTTTATACTAAAGGTACCTTTCAATTTGAACAATCTTGCTTATACAAATTTTCGTAAAAATAATTTTTGGATTTTTAAAACAATATTGATTTTTTTTTTGAAAATTCAATATCTTCAAAACGGGCTAATAATTTTTATAAAGTTCGGTGATAAATTGCATTTTATTAAATACTAAAAGCTGGCATACCAAATTTAAAAATGTTCAAGAATTTTCTATGAAAAAATAATTAAAAAAAACCGGATTGTTGATTTGTTTTTATAAATTCATATTTATTAAACAAATCAGTTGGCATACTTTTTTTTTGAGCTTTATCTTTTGTAGCTAGTAAAAGAACTAATTAATAATAATTCATAGTAATCATTTACCCTTATTTATAAAGAAAAAATAGTTATTTCAGCTCCCGTGTTTAGGAAAACTATACCAAATGGAGCAGTAAGCAAGCCTTTAGTTTGAGTCCGGAAAATTATTATTCAATGGTGTAGTTTTCCTAAACACGGGATCTGAAATAACTATATTTTCTTTATAAATACGGGTGTTATATTTTAAATTGTTTTTAAAACTTTCTTTTAAATGATATCATAATGTTATGGAACCAATAAAAATGTACATTGTCAATTTCAAGCAACGTTAAAGTTGTTAGCTACGAGAGCAAGTCTTGTGCGATCCAGTCGTGCCCATTTTTTTTTAGAGATAAGATGGACACTCAAATCAATGTAACGGAGTATAACGGTTCCCATAATACAAATGTGCATGACTGGATCGCACAAACTTGCTCTCGTAACTAACAACTTGAACGTAGCTTTAAATTGACAATGTTCATATATAGTGGTTTTATAACATTAAGATGTCATTAAAAAAGTTTTAAAAACAAAAATATAAATGATTACTATGAATTATTATTAATATATAAATGATTACTATGAATTATTATCAATTAGTTATTTTAAAAGCTAAAACAGATAGAGATAAAAAAAAGTATGCCATCTGATTTGCGTGATAAATACGAATTTATAATAAAAAATTCAAAAATACTTAGAGCGGTTTTTTTTTAAATTAATTTTTTATATATAAAGAATCGTGAATGGAGTATTTAATAAAATACAAATTTTCACAAAATTTAAAAAAAAATCACTAGCCCGTTTTCAAGATATTGAATTTTCCAAAAAAATATTTCAACATTTTTTTTAAAAATCCAAATATTATTTTGTCGAAAATTTTTATATGCAAAATTGTTAAAATTGTAAGCGAACTTTTGTATACAAATTTTGGTTGAAATCGGTCCAGTAGTTAACGAGAAATTTGAAAACCAAAAAATTGGTTGTATGACAGGTACCGTTAATAACCGTTATAAAAAAAAAAAATTTCTACCAAAATATTTATTTTAGTAATTTTAGTAGCTCGTAATTTTTTTTATATTGGTTGTATGACAGGTACCGTTATTTTTTGGGCTACAAAAAAATTTCAATTTCCCCTCTAGGGAATCACGTAAGAACCTTAATTCCAAAGTTTGAAGAAAATAGCTTCAGTGGTTTAGGCTGCAGGTCGGTGTACAGACAGACAGAATTGCGAGACCCACTTTTTTCGCGTTCTCTATTATCGTGATGTTAGGGAAAATTATTATCTCGAATTTTTTTTTTTTGCACGAATCCTAAACTTGGCTACGTATATCGCAAGTAAAAATACATGGTGAGTAGTTGGTTTAAGGGCGATCAAGAACAGTGGCTTATTGGCTAACAGGTGTGCACAGGTGAGAACAGGTGTGCACAGGTGAGACAGGTGCGACAGGTGAGACAGGTGAGAAATGTGCCACAGGTGAGCCAGGTGAACAAGTGTGCCCAGGTGAGGTAGGTGAGACACATACGGCAGGTGAGGGTGAAAAAGGTAGGTCGATAGGTAAGTGGGTGGTGGCTAAGTGGGTGGTGGCTAAGTGGGTGGCGGCTAAGTGTGCGGTGGCAAGTGTGTGGTGGATAATCGGGCGGTGGTTCAGTGTGATACGGATCATGCAAGTTTCTGACCTAGGTGGTGGTGTTGTAGGTAGGTGGCCTAGTTTTTTGGATCGCTAAGTGGGTGGTGGCTAAGTGGGCGGTGTTTCAGTGCAAAAGGGATCGTATAGGCTTGTAGCCTAGTTGGTGGATGGGTCAGTGGGTGGTGGTTGTTGTAGGTAGATGGCCTAGTTGTTGGATCGGTAAGTGGGTGGTGGCTAAGTGGGGCGATTGCTCAGTGTAATAGTGATCGTGTTAGTTGTGCTGCAGGTGTTAATAACACATACGTGTTGTTTGATACGTTGGGTTCTGTACCCATTATATTGTGTGCTAGCACAAATATATATATGTATGTGATGGAAGCCCTTTTACGTCGTGTAACACATAATGTCTGCTAGCATTTTAATAGTGATAAATAATTTATTTTTGGAAAAAAATTGATAACCGAGCAAGCCTAGCGATAATTTTAATTTTATACGCATGAGTGTACAGGAATAAACATGCATTGACTATCCGGAAATATGCGACACATATCAGTAGCATTCTAACACTGATAATGCGTTTTTTCTTTTCTTTTGTGTGAATTATGACGGTTATTTAATCAGAATGTGCAATGCATAGGTACCTACATTTAATATCATTTAATTCTAAGAAAAATTTTAAGAAAACTCCCCTGAGCTAAAGAAAGATAATAGATACACGTTCGTAAAAGTGAAAAAACAAAATCAACCCAAGATTTAAAATAAGAAAGACTTTTTTTGTTTATTTTTTTTATTTAATATTTTCTCATTGTATTGTTTATTTGTTCTTAAGAATATTTTGTAGTTGTATATTGCTTTTTACATGTAATATAATCATTTTTTTCTTGTTTTTTTTTTTGTGTTTATTTCAATAAATTATTTGTTTCTTATATTTTAGTATCACAATATACCTAGTAATTTTTACATAGGTACTCATGTGTAGCATAAATGATCGATTTAAAATATATTAAGAATTTATATTATAATGACCCCAAGCAAATGTATTTATATTATTTTCATATACATATCTCTTGTCATCTTCACAGCTTAGACTTTTTTAATTAATTGTTTGGGTGTATATGACATGCTGCTTGGAACGGAAATTTATCATTGTGCAATAAAAATCTTTCTTTTGTAGTAAACACTCTCTGTAATTACTCAAAGTTAATTTCCTTACAGCAGAGCCTTTAACACCTTTTGCTTTTTTAATAACTCCGGAATTTTGAACATTTATGCTATACATTTTGGCTCTTAGTCCAATAAATTCTGTCATTATTTTTCCACAATTTTCGTCTTTGATGTAACCCAGTTTTTTCATATTTTGTTGGGCAATACCAAAGGGATTATTAGGAGGGTAATCAGAGGTGTCAAATTTATCTTTAATGTCGTCTTGTATGTCATTATAAAAATCATGAGTGTTGATTTGATATACGAATGAATCGGTGTCCATATACGCTAGCCTAAGGTTTTTGTCCGAAAATTTAGGTTTCATATATGCATAATGAAAATCATACATCTTATACTTAGAGATTTCTAAAACAGAAAACCCTAAGTATATGGGCTTGTTGTAAAGTGTAGATGTTCTATTCATTTGAATAGCAGCCATGTTATCACCAAACTCTAAAATGCTATGAAAATTTGGTTTCGCTATAAGTGCACGAGCACCAAGCTGTCTACCATTACTAGAATTGTCTGGTGATAAAACGATTCGCACATCTTTTCTTTTATCAACATTCTCCATGGTTTTCCCAAATACAGCGTTATTACATAGTTTGCGCAGGTTTTTTTCAAACTTGTTTGTCGCTTCTGTTCTCAGTTTATTATTGAGATCTTTATATTTGTTTAACCATGGAAGTTGTTTAAATTTTATTACACGATGTATTTTTTTCAAAATCAATCCATTATCAATACTCTGAATTAAAGTTTTAGAATGTACAGTGTAACTCAACTTGTCCCGCAAGTCTGCAATCAATTTTTTTGGAAGATCGTTATGGTGATCATGAATATATTGCGGATATTCTAAATCAACTTCTAAAATGTATCCAACATGTTTATCTGCTAGCAACCATTCTTTTATCAAAGGCAAATCTGTTGGAGGATCAATCCATTCAAAGCTTGAATGTGGGAGGTAATCGGACATAGCCCAACCGTAAAGGTTTTTAGCATCTAAGTAGATAAAGTACTCTTCAGGCTTACTTTCATCATATTCAATCCTCCTCTTATACCCTTGCTAAACAAACTGTACATATTTATATCCGAAAGGACCTCTAATTTCATATTTGTGTGCTTAAGCATAGCGCTCCATGAAAAACCAGGCAACGTGAAATAATGACATGGATCTAGACCATACGTTTGCCTTGAATCTTTACGGAATTTTTCAAATATATCGGATAGAATTATAACATCCGTTATTAAATAATGTTCAAGATATTGAGCTCATGTAGAACAATTGAAATTATTCCAAACATTTTTAGCATGCTTATAATCATCTTCGCTATAATCTAGGTCGAGCAATGAATTCTTAAATGCTGAAATAGGTGGTAATTGCGTTTCAAAAAGTTTTTCTTTGGAATCTATATAATCTTAGCAAAAGACACCCTTTCGAGTCATAAGTTCGAAAGATCTCTTATTGATTTGACAAAACTTAGCCAAAATTTTGAAATCATCCTCTGCAAGGGTTTTTGAAATATTGTCAGTGCTCGAGGGTAGAAATCGAAACGAGTCTAAGAATCTCAACTCTAGAAGATCGTTATGATCATTATTTATTGAATTTATTTCGATAAATTTTGAAATGGTTATATATTTCTCTTTGTTTAGGGGTATAATTCTAATGCCCCCATTAGTATTACCCAACTCTTTTGTAAATAAATGGGCATCATAGCCAGTTAAATTGTGGAAAAATATAGGTAAAAATGTTGGTACCTTTTAAATTGCATGATGAATGCGCCGCGCCCCTAAATTTCCCGCTGATGTGGCAATGGTCTCGAACTTTATCTAGCCCCAGAGGTCTGCTACAGATGTGGCAATTGATAGCATCATTGAATGTGTGTTCATCCGCTGGCGTCGTAGTCATAGGTGTATTTATTGTGAGGTAATCCCTATGTATGCGTTTCGATTCCTCAATTATAGAATTTACGAATACCCTAGCACAGTCGTCACCTGCAATTAAACAAAAAAAAAGAAAATCAAATTTATAAATACAAAATTAAATATATAATGTTTCTGGTTTTGTTTTTTTCTTTTTTTACTATGGTATGCTTACCCGTGTATTTAAACACTTTGTCCAAAGCTGAGTCGAACGAGCATTTCAAGTAGTACGAAACTGCTATGGGTATATGCTCTTTAATAGATGTTGTTGAGGAATTTCCTGGGTCTGGATGACAACTTTGGATGTTCATCAGCATACATTCAAAGTCAGCATATATGGCAAAGGGAACTTCAATAGATCTTGAATGTTGCTCGAATTTTAATATATTAGAATCCTCTTTTGGCAGATCAGTTACGATACCGTTGCACTCCTTTTGATGCTTTCGAAAAGCACTATCAGCATTAAACGTTAATAAACATGCATTGCACATACTTATGGAATGATTTCCATGATTAACCTGCATACTTATCAACCTCGAAATGTTTTTAATCCATATAAAATGGTTATTCGAGTCATCTTGGATAAGCAGTAAGTTGATATGATTATCCTTTACACCCCTTGTGTTGTAATATGGGCCAACAACTTTATAGTCTTCACTCCCAATACTTTTTGGCTCGATTCCAAAAACGTTAACACTTATAGTGGGGTTAAGCGTTTCGAAGAGCGTTATATCTCTTAGCTTTAAGGGGAAAGCCAAATTGTAGAAATTGATTCGAACACCACTCAGTAGATTAATTATATCATCTGCGATATTTTCGATATTATAGCTAATGGTTCTTTGAACATTGGCATGGGTCGGATGGAGAGCAGAAATAATTGCCCATTTGAAGCAGTATTCATCATTGTTTTGGATATTTACACATGCCTTTTTAATTTCAATAGATTTTGGAAGTCTAATGTAGCTCGATCCTATCAATGGTTTATACTCATTGATGTTGACTTCGATTCATTTGATGAAAAGAAGACTCAAACCAGAGTCCATGATCTCAAACTCCTCACTTTTATTGTCAATGCATTCTACCATCTTCGTAAATATTTCCGAAATATCTTGGCTTTGTAGAGCAATTTGCATCGGAGATTTAAACGATTTTGTGCTTATATCAGCATGCTCTTCTCCTCCAGTCGATGTTGAATATTTTACATATTCAGCAAAAAGCTCAATACTGAACTAAACACTGCCTTTTCTTTGGAATGCTTCTTCAATGAGTTGCAACACATCAGTCTTACAACTATCCAAAAAATATTTAATGTTCAGTAGATCTTCCCTTTTGTTTTGCAATAGGAAGGTTTCTACCATACCTTTAAAACACTTCCGTATCTTCATAAAGGGGCTCATTGGTACTTTAACCATGTTTTTGTTTCTGTGGATTTCTGTTCTCTCATGGTGTATCCACTGTTTAGGCGAAAACTCTCCTGGACAGGTTCTGCATCTGCGTTTGTTTGATGAACAATGAGGAATATCATCATCGCCTTTCCGTTTGGTTGAGAAAGACTGGTCACTTACAGTTAAGGTTGCATTGCTTACATGAGCTACCTCTAAGGTTTTATGAGCACTTAGAATATGGCGATTCAAAGCATCTTTTCGCGAAAATGTTTTCACACATTGGGGGCATTGAACTTTACTGGTACTGGTACCCTTATGAGCAGATTTTATATGCCTGCTTAAAGAACTTGCATGGGCGAATTTTTCAGCACAAACAACACAAACCAAATTTGCCATTTTTTTTTTTTTGACAATTGAAGGTATACCTTTTGTTTTTAGGATCTGATAGTTACTGTTTTTTTTATCGTTTCACCACTTTTAAGCAAAGCTTCAAAAATTTAATAACATATGTTTATATTAAAACACTTCTTTTTATGGATTTGAAGTTTAAACTTAAAGGAACTGCACTAGGCTTATAGCAAGAACAATTCAAAATTACTGAGATGTTCACTGATCACTTATTTGTTTGAGAGTAAGAAAAATTGTATTAGTAACACTTTTTTTTGTTGTATTTATTGGTTTTAATTTATAAATGCAATAAGTTTAAACTTTGAAACACTTAAAAGAACTGTACTCGATGGCTCTATAACAAGAACTATTCAAAATTACTGATATGTCCAGTGTTAGAATTATTTGCTTGAGAGTTGGAAAATGATAAGAATTAGGTGCCTACTTAGATTGTTGCATTTTACCCAAAGCCAAAAAAAGAAAAACCACCAAATGTATGCATGCTTATCAAATGATATAAGGAAAATCATACGAAATGGATATAACATATTATGCATATTTATCAATTACTTAGATTATTGCGTTCTACACAAAAAATGGAAATCCACGGAATGCAACATATACATATGAACCCAAACTATATACAAGAAATATGTAAGGATTGAAAAAAAATATTTAACGAGTGTGGAAGTGACAAGTCATATCTGCGTGTATTAAAAGATAACAGAAAGTGGGAGGGTTAGTTGGTTTTTACCAAATAAGGAAAAAATGCTGATACAGATGAAAAAAGAGTGTAAATGATCGAGTAGCTTTCTTAAAATAGAAAAAAACTATGCGATGATACAAAAAAAAAATACATAGGTACTAAACTATGAGTCGGGTGGGGATGAAACAGAACTATAAAACGTTAGCATTTGTTGAGGATAGGAATAGTTTATTTTAAACAAGTGACGAAGATTGACGACATTATGAATTTCTCAGAACCAGATTATTCAGTTTTCACTGTGGAAGACTTTGCAGTCCGAGAAGCAAATTCGTTAAATCATAGCGGTTTCAAACCTACACGGAAGTTATCCGATCTCACGATCGGATTAAATTATAACATTTACCATATTCAAAAGGTTACAACAAAGTGGGGGGATCGAGTTGTAGCGGATCTGGGGGAATACACGGTAAGATAAAAAACATTTATCTGATATATTGTATTTTAATTTGTATAAATATTTAAAGGTGTTTTTACCCGGTAGATATTCTTCCCTATCATCGAACAGCTTGCTTTATGGCCAAAGGTGGTTATGCTTTCCAAATCACAAGACCATTAGGATCATCATACGAACTAAAATTTTTAAAACTTAAATAATTAATTTTCATCATTCATGTACAAATACAATCATATATTAAATAAAACACAAACAAAATGTGTGGTCAATAAATTTTAATATTTTTTCTTTTTTTATATTACAACAGTTTGTTTTTATCAATCCATGAGTTTTGTTCTGTTGGGAAGCCCAACCATTTTACAAAAACTTCATTTCCTCTTGTTTTTAAAACTTTTTCCACTTTTTATCTGGACAGTTGGATTTCATAAGTTCTTCTTTATAAAACCCGCCTTTTACTGCTTCACCTTTATAGTCTTCGAGAAGATATGTTATGGGTCTTGTTCTTTTGATTGTTCTTATTCTAAATACTTCCGTAGTCCAGTTGGGTGTTTAACCTTTCTCGAATGCTTATACTTGCTAATTCTTACACTATCACCAACATTAAATTGATGTTTATCTACATTTTTCTTATGATTTTTAAAAACTGTAAGTAATAATTTAGAATATTTGTATTAACACTAGCAGGTTGACAATTTATAGTTCTGTGAAAAGAATGATTATAATCATGTAGTAATTTTCTATAAATATTTATCCACTTATAGCTGCCATTGAAACTAAGTTCTTTCCACATTTTTTCTTTAAGAGTTCTATTAAATCTTTCAACAATAGAAGCTTTTAATGAACTAAATGTTGAGTAATGGTTTATTTTATATTTGTCTATTAAGATTCTGAAATTTTTATTAAAAAATTCTTTTCCATCATCTGTTTTGCAAATTTTTTGGGGTCCTAGAAGATTGAATAAATATCTTTTCCATTGCTTTGGTTACAGCGATACCAGTTTTGGTTTTGATAGGAATAGCCCAAGTGAATTTAGAAAAAGTATCGATGACCGTCAATAAATAATTAAATCCTTTGTTCTGATTACTATATGGTATCATTTCAACCATGCCGCTTGCCATAAATCATCAATGCCTTTAATGATAACACGGCGACGTTTAAAATTTCTCCGTGCAGGCTTGTGTAATTCTTCAACAACCATTCGCTTACTCATATTAGTAAAGAATAAATTTAAGAAAATGAAAAGAAGTATTTTTATAATTTTAATTTTGATTTATTTGAATCTTTTGTATAACAGCATTAGTTTCTTAATTCTTAATAAACGTTTCTCTATGATAAAGCATACACAAGTATCTGGCCCCAATTTACACTCATCCAATGACCAACAACAGCTAGAGTAATGAAGTCCATGTATCGATTCAGTGTAAATAGATTTTTGTAGTTGTTTAAGTAGTCTTATACAATTTAAAAATTCATGGTAATGTTCCTCTAGTAATTCATGTTTATATGTCTTTAGAAAATCTGTAATATTTTTAATTAATAGATCGACGTCCATTGTTTCAGGATGATGATGATGAGGGTATTGAATGCATACTCACTATATAATTTTTTGAAAGAGGAATTAAAGTAAAAATTAAATATTTTCCTTACACATACATTCTTAAAATATATATATATAAGTACACTTAACTAAAAACTATTCTTATCAGTAACAATTGGGGAGTGATTTTTGTATAGTGATAGTTGTGTCGGAAATATTTTTCTCTCTTCTATTAACTCCACAATTTTGCTTTTGATGTGCTCATCAAGATATTTTTTTACGATAGCATCCATATAGTTTTTAGGATCACTGATTTCGATAAAATTGTTTATTTGATCATCAAGGTATTCTTTAGAGATTGCTTGGTGTGGTTCCTGAGGTCTACCAACATTGCTTAAACGTTTATTTTCCATATTAAAATCACCAGATGGAAGGAGTTTAAAACCTAACCCTGGAGGACCTGTAGGACCTTTACTTTTTAAAAGTGTCTTGGAGTTTCTTCCGAACTTGTCAACGCTCATGTTTAGTTTGAATACATTTTAGGTTTGAATGATATTAATATATGATGTTTGATTCCTTTAATTCCTCAATTATAGAGCTGATTTCATTTTGATGGTTGTTATTACCGGCATTTTTGGATGCTATTAAAAGTTTAAGTCTATTAACGATCTCATTAGGATCATTCCAGTTAACGTATTCATTATTTTTGTTTGTGTACTTCATTTCAGTAATTTCAGAATAAGATTCCCCGGTTTTTTTATTTTTGTTATTAAATCCAGAAACAAGATTCTTTATTATTTGCGTATACTTGACACCCCTATTACTGTTGCTCCTAAAAGTATCATCATGATTTCGCATATGGGCACTAGTCTTTTGTAAAATTTTCTGATATTGCTTTAAATCATCATTTGTATAAATGTGCTTACGAGGTTTTTTCTTTAGAATCAGCTCAATGAGACCCGGAGTTCGAGTAAATTTTTCGTCATCAATTTTAATAACATCATCATCCATCCAAAATTTAGATTTACCAATTTTCGTTGCTTGTGTATTAGCATCATAATACGGGCCATAGTCTGTATCGCGATTTGATTCAGATAATAATTTTTAAGTGGAAGTTGAAGATACCTCGGATGTGTTGAAATTGTTTGGAGTACTAATCAACATCTCATTATCTCCACTATCTAATTCAGTGATTGGTGATTCTAATACTTAATTGTCTTCCGATCCTTCTTCTTTATTAAATAATTTAAAATTAAGTTTACGACGTTTAATTAGTTTTGTTTCAATTTCTTCATCATTAGGTTTAGGCTTTTTTTCCCTTTCGACATTTTCAACCAACTTTTTTAATGGTTCAACAATAGGTTTAAAAGTGTTTTCCAACTCCGTGTCTCGTGTTATTTCACCAGTTTTTAATTGAAAATATTTTTTTTTTAGAATGTTTTTTGTTTTTATTAGATCATTCAGGATAGTTTTATTCATTTTTTTAGATTGGTTTATCTTTCCTAGTATATTAAGATAAATTTTAAGTTTTCTCAATCAGAGCTCATATTAGAATGGATTCCTTTTTAAGTAAAAGTGTGTATTTATAGTAAAATTATTTCATGGAAACCAATTTTATATCGACCATTTTTAATACTACTTTCCTTGTCTATAACTAGAAAACCATAATTATCAACCCAACAATAAAAACATAGCTCTTTAAATTGGTTAAACGTCATATCTGAGTTTATATGATCATTGTGATGACCATTGTTTGAAAAGTATAATAAAATTTGCATTATCTCAAATCAAATGCTTGGGAATATGTGTATAGGATTGGCATAAATAGAAACTAAAAACACCATTGTGACGACCCATACAAAAATAATCCCTTATGTTGTTTTGCTTCTGACATGCAATATCGTCAAAAATAAACACTGAGTTATTTTTAGCATCTGCTGGTGGCATAATATCACTATTATCTGAAAATTCATTATATTCCATTCCTTCTACTGATAAAATAACCTTTTTTAAAAACATATATTTCGGTTGATGCAATGATTTGGAATATATGTAAATATTTTCAAACTTCAGCCCATTTGGGTCAAGAAGAATGCTAAGCATAACATTTGTTTTCCCACAGTTTGAGGGGCCAACGATTATTCCACGGATACTGTTTGGGAATAATGATCCATGTTTTTTTTTTAATTTTTACATTGGAATCAAAGTTTTGTACTTTAATGACTTGTGACTGTTTGATGCACCTCATATTGATGACTGAATTATTTTATAATAAAACAACTCGTTTATATATATTTGAAATCATAAATGTCCGAAACTTCAACCAAGAAGGCGATAAAAATTACAATATCTTATAAATATGATTGAGCATCACATTAAAACCATCAGTTGTAAAAAATCTTCTGAAGGAGGAGGACTTTTAAACAATATTATTGATAAACTGCCAATTGAACTACTTTTACCTTCGTACAATTACTGTGGACCTGGCACAAAATTGCAAGAACGTTTAAGTAGAGGAGATAAAGGCATTAATGAACTGGATGAGGCGTGCCGCCTGCATGATATAGCATATTCAAAAAGAAGTTCACTATGGGATCGTCACGTAGCAGATAAAATTCTGATAGAATAAGCTTGGAAAATATTTAAAACAAAGGACTCATCAGTTCCTGAAAAGTTAAGCAGCCTTTTAGTCACCAACATGATGAAAGCTAAGACAAAATTGGGAATGGGTATTAAAAAGAATTAAAAAAAAAATTAGTGAAATTAATAAAAAGAAAAAGAATTTAAATAAAAAAAGTGAAATTAAAATCATAGCCAACAGCAATACTCTGAAATGTGAAATTTATAGTTCAGAAGCAATAGATTTCTCTAAACAAAATTCTATTGGTTCGCTTTTAGGATTCAGTAAGAAACTGTTGGAGCCTAATATATTACATGAATCAGATCTTTACGTTGACATAAGCAAAATAAATGCAATACGTGTTGAGTGTAATATTATAGATGGAACGTATATTAATAACCAGTTGGCGCATATTTACATGAATTTTCTATAAACGTGAGCCCAAGCTATAAAATCATTGAGGTTCCTAGAAATGTTATTTATTTACCTGTGAACGTCAAACGAATAACATCGTTAAATTTAAAGTTCATTGATCAAGACGGTAGAATTATTAATTTTAGAGGAGAAAAAATAACTGTTCGATTACATTTAAAGCCAGAAATATGATTATATATGAACAAATTTCTCACGCACAAAATTCTTATATAAGCTTTGTTATCAAAAATTTATTACCTAATCAAGTTTTGACCTCAGCATCGTCAACACATCACCACACAAAAGAAAATAAAAACTTTTTGCTATCATTGGGGTTCATCTTAAAAAAATAAAAACCTAGGAAATATCATGTTAAACATTTTTCAAGATCCAGAGTACAATGAATCTATATCTTAATAAAATATAAAATATAAATATGAGTACCACACTTACTCACCTTATCAAAACATCATTCAGATTTGTATACAGCATCAAAATCTTAATGTTTTACCTTCGGAAAGTTTTTTATGCATTGAAGGATCACTTAAACAACGGGAAGGAAAAGATATTCTGAGTACGAAACTAGTAAACAACTCAATGGCTTTTCTTTTTGATGAAATACGTTATGAATTGAATGGAAGAGAAATTGACTGTAATAGGAATGTTGGAGTTACTTCAACGATAAAAAAAACTACCTTTCCTTAACTAAAAACGAGAGCGATATGCTTTTAAATGCTTCGTTGTCTCCTGAGGCAAGTATTTCTTTAAAGTCATTGAACTTTAACTACTGTATCCCACTGAATAAGCTTTTGGGGTTTGCTGAAGATTACAAAAAAATTATACCTAACGCCCGACATGATCTGAACCTACTCGTGCCAGAATAGATGAAAATGCATTAATTTCAACAGTTGATGAAAAAGTTGAGGTTCAACTTCATAAGGTTCAATGGAAAGTACCACATGTAACTTTATCCGATTCAGTCAAGTTGGATTTCTACAAATCTATAAATAAGAATAATTCAATTAAAATTGCTTTCCGCAACTGGGATCTGTATAAATATCCTACGTTGTCATTCTCCGATCATAATATTTGGAACATCAAAACAACAACACAAATTGAAAAACCTCGATACATTATTGTTGCACTACAAACTGAAAAAAATAAAAAACTAACAGAAGATATAACCACATTTAATCATTGTCATATAACAGACATAAAAGTTTATCTGAATTCAGATGTATACCCTCAGGAAGACCTAAACATTTTTTTCGATCGAAACAGATATAGTTGGCTATACAAAATGTATACTGATTTTCAAAAAACCTACTACAACAAAACAATGGCTGAGCCTCTTCTTTCTTGTGATCAATATCAATCGCACGCTCCAACTTTTGTTATAGATTGCAGACATCAGAACGAATCCCTAACAACAGGACCTATCGATATTCGCTTGGAAATGAGATTATCAATGAAAATTCCGTTAAACACTTCAGCTTACTGTCTTATGCTGCATGATCGCATTATTGAATATAATCCACTTAGCCAAGTAGTCACCAGAATTGTTAAAAACATAAAACATAAAACCTCAAAATAAAAAAAATATTAAATAAAAAAAATAAACAAAAAAAGTCTTTCTTATTTTAAATCTTGGGTTGATTTTTGTTTTTTCACTTTTACGAACGTGTATCTATTATCTTTCTTTAGCTAAGTGGCTAAGTTCTTTAGCTAAGGGTTCACTTGTCGCACCTTTCTCACCTGTCTCACTTGTCGCACCTGTCTCACCTGTCTCACCTGTCGCACCTGTCTCACCTGTGCACACCTGTTCTCACCTGTGCACACCTGTTAGCCACTGTTCTAGAACGCCCTTAGACCAACTACTGTAGTGGTAGAATATTTTATTATTTATTGAATTGAATAATTTAACAGTCTTGACGAGTTTAATGAATCTTAATTTCTTATTTGTTCTTAAATTAATAATTGTTATGAATTCTCTCTTACTCAAAGTTTAATTTGTATATTATGTGTCGATAGTATATTAGGACAGGACAATTAGACTTTTTTGTGGAACGAAATACAGATAGGCAGATTTATTCAAATCTGAAAGAGGGCCATTGAAGAACTTTAAATCCAGATTTTCGGACTCCATGGTCCTCATGAAATCCCTCATATTGGAAGGTTGGGATCGACCAATATCTCCGAAACTTATCGAAAAAACTTGTTTGACATAAAACTTAGGTAAATAGTATTTTATAAATGAATCAATATACTGTGTCAAAATTTACAGACCATTAAACAAAATATTTTTATTTGCGATACACAGTGTGTTCTTTAATTTGTCAATAATCATGCCGATTACAGAATCCGCAAACTCGATCCGCAGTGATTCACAATGTAGTCTTCTCTTTCAATTCCAAGGTACATGAGTATATGGGAAAGTAAGCATTGCTCTGCGGATCGGGTTTTGCTAATTCTGTAATCGGCATGCATTTTTTAGGACATGATTCTTGGATATATTGTAAGAACAAAATTTTTCTACGTCATCTCCAAAGTTGACATAATTTACACTTAGCCACACGCACACTTAGCCACCACCCACTTACCTATCGACCTACCTTTTTCACCCTCACCTGCCGCATGTGTCTCACCTACCTCACCTGGGCACACCTGTTCACCTGGATCACCTGCCGCACCTTTCAAACCTGTCGCACCTGTCTCACCTGTCTCACCTGTCACACCTGTCTCACCTGTGCACACTTGTTAGCCACTTAGCCACTGTTCTAGAACGCCCTTAAACCAACTACTGTGGTGGTAGAATATTTTATTATTTATTGAATGGAATAATTTAACAGTCTTGACGAGTTTAATGAATCTTAATTTCTTATTTGTTCTTAAATTAATAATTGTTATGAATTCTCTCTTACTCAAAGTTTAATTTGTATATTATGTGTCGATAGTATATTAGGACAGGACAATTAGACTTTTTTGTGGAACGAAATACAGATAGGCAGATTTATTCAAATCTGCAAGAGGGCCATTGAAGAACCTTAAATCCAGATTTTTTGACTCCATGGTCCTCATGAAATCCCTCATATTGGAAAGTTGGGATCGACCAATATGTCCGAAACTTATCGAAAAAACTTGTTTGACATAAAACTTAGGTAAAAAATATTTTATAAATGAATCAATATACTGTGTCAAAATTTACAGACCATTAAACAAAATATTTTTATTTGCGATACACAGTGTGTTCTTTAATTTGTCAATAATCATGCCGATTACAGAATCCGCAAACTCGATCCGCAGTGATTCACAATGTAGTCTTCTCTTTCATTTCCAAGGTACAAGAGTATATGGGAAAGTAAGCACTGCTCTGCGGATCGGGTTTTGCTGATTCTGTAATCGGCATGCATTTTTTAGGACATGATTCTTGGATATATTGTAAGAACAAAATCTTTCTACGTCATCTCCAATGTTGACATAATTTATTGGGGATTTAAGAAAAGGCTTACTTTAGTGTACTACCCTGAACAACAAAAGTTGCTCTGTTGATATTGATACTAATGGGCACACACCGGATAAATATAAATTTTGAGCCGGACTAAAGTGGGAAATGAACGTTTGTATACAAGGGAGGTGAGTGTGAGAAATGGCTTAGTTTAATTACTCATACATACACAGTTGTTTGTTTCTAGGTAAAATAAAAAAATCTGTTGTCATGCAAAACTGAAAATTCTAAAGAAAATTATTTGTTTTCTTTTTCGATTCTCAAACTGAAAAGTGCTACTACAATTAAAGCCGTTTCATGTTCACAGAATTTTCAGGCAGATTTGAAAAAATTTGAAAAAATTTAAATTTTTTTGAAAACTCAGTATTTCCAAAACGACTTAGTCAATTTTATTAAAACCTTACACAAAGAAGTTTTTTATTTTCGTCTAGAATATTTGAAAAAATTATGTTTCTAAATTCAAAAGTAATGGTAGTTTCCATTCAAATATTAGAAAACCGTTAAGAACAATATGATTTTTCTCGAAACGGCTCCTAGAATGTTATTAAAATTAGAACAATCTAAATTTTATTTAAATTTTTATTTAACTACAGGGAACTATGTAGTTAGAAGGAAAAGAAGGTTAGGTTAGATAAGGTTGAAGTGGCTGCCAGCAAGGAACGCACACACTTAGACCATAAGTTGGTCCGTTGTGATACCACGTGAATCAAGAGAGATTTTCTTTCCACTCGTTAAAACCAGTTGGAGCTTCTAATGAAGCGTGCGAGACTACTTATGTCTATGTTTATCAGATTACTAGGATCGTTGAAGAAGAAGTCTCCGAGATGGAGCCTACGTCTTTGGGATAGGGCAGGGCATGTGCAGAGAAGATGAGGAACAGATTCTTCCTTCTCTTCGTCCATACAGCTTCTGCAAAAGTCGTTTGCGAAAACTCCATGCTGCTTTGCGTGCTTGCCTTAAAGACAGTTCCCGGTTATGACACCGATTATGGAGCTGATATGCATCCTGTTCTAAGATATCAAACACTTAGAGCGCCTCACATCTAGCGTAGGCCAGATCTGTTTTGCCGCCAGGCAAGTGGTAACGTTGTTCCACCTAAGGTTTGTTCTCCTTAAAGCATCTTGCTTCAGCAAAAATTTGCATGTAGCCATAGGCCATAGGCAGATATTTACCTTTTCAGGTAAAATAGGTAGTCTTGTTCCACCTTTGGCGAGTTCATCAGCCTTACAATAACCCGGAACGTCCCTATGGCCCGGCACCCAACAAAGGAGAATATTGAACTGCTGTGCCATCTCTATAAGAGATGATCGACAGTTTATGGCTGTTATACAGTTTGTAGAGACACAATCGGGATGGTGTAGTCAATTAAACTTAGAAGTGGTCTGTATGAGTTCAGAATAGCTGAGTGGCATATTTCATTATTGATCCATTGAGAAGAAGCTTTAAGACGGATTGCCGTGCTCGCTGCCGTTTGTTTACTAAATATATCCAGGGATGTCAGATTGAGAAGAGTGTCCAGTGCCGCGGAGGGAGTAGTGCTCCACTTATACACATGCAAGCTGATCTCTGGACTTTACTAAGTTTATCGCCATACGTCCACCATACTGCCACCCCGTATGTTAGCATCAGTCTAATAACCGAGATGTATAGCCAGTGAGTAATACGAGGTTGGAGTCCCCATTTACTTTTGTTTACTAAATATATCCAGGGATGTCAGATTGAGAAGAACGAAGTGCTCCACTTATACACATGCAAGCTGATCTCTGGACTTTACTAAGTTTATCGCCATTCTGCCACCATACTACCACCCCGTATGTTAGAATCAGTTTAATTACCGAGATGTATAGCCAGTGAGTAATACGAGGTTGGAGTCCCCATTTACTTCCAATGGCTTTCTTGCAAGAGAAGAGTGCTACTGTGGCCTTCTTGACTCTTTCTTCTATATTAGGATTCCAAGTTAACTTCTTATCTAAAATAAGATCCAGATATTTAGCTTTGTCGGAGAATGTTAGTGGAATTCCTTTAATGGTGGTAGGATCTATGTGTGGAATTTTATATTTCTTGGAGAAGAGGACGGGATCAGTTTTGTGGGGGTTGACGACCAGTCCAGTGTTGTTCTGCCCAGCTTATTAGCTTGTTTCAGGAATTCTGTAAGAGATCCTTTAAGACAATAGGATGCTTACCTGGTGCGGCGATAGCAACAGCGTCTGCATAGCCAATCACTCTGTAGCCCTCCGCTTCCAGGCTTGTAAGCAGTTGTTCGTTTACTACCAAGTTCCAGAGAAGGGGAGATAGAACACCGCCTTGCGGCGTACCTCTACTGACTAATCTTTTTGCAGAGAAATTCACCAGTTTTGAATTGATAATCCCGCTTGTCAGAATTTGACTGAACAGTTTAACAAGCGAACCATCTACATTTAGACCATGACAGTGCAAATGCGATTACAGATGTGTTGACATTGTTAAAAGCGCCTTCTATATCTAGGAAAGCAACTATTGTATATTCCTTACGGTGGAGGGAATATTCGATAGTGCGTTCCAAAGTATGTAGTGCCGTTTCCACCGATTTCCCTTTGCAGTACGCGTGTTGAGCCTGAGACAAGAGTCTCGTATTAATACTAGCACGTAAATGGATATCAATCAGTCGTTCAAAAGTTTTGAGAAGGGATGATGATAGACTAATAGGTCTGAGATCTTTCGGTATAACATGGGAAGATTTACCTGCATTGGGTATAAAAACATCTTTTACTTCTGTCCATGAACTAGGAATATGAGCCAATTTCAAGCAGCTATTAAAGACTATTTCTTAAATAGGCAGCATTATACATGAGCTCATTTGAAGTTGGGCTGGTATTATGTCGTCTGGTCATGGAGACTTGTAAGGTTTGAAGCTTTTGATAGCCCAAAGCAATTTTTCCGTTGTGGAAAAGATAGGTTATTGTTAGATCTAATGTGATCAGTACTGTTTACAGTTTGGGAGCTACCTGGAAAATGCGTATCTAATAGCAGATTGAGCTATTATTCACAAGTATTGGTCTAAGAGCCGTCAGCATTTTTCAAACAGCTGGGCATTACTGGACTGGTTGAGAGGATTTTCCTAGGTCTTGATGCTTCGGAGATATCTTCTACACTACCATACCACCACTACCTCCAAGAAGCGCGTTTAGATTTCCTCAGTTCTTTTGTATATGATTTAAGGGCATCTTTATAGAATTCCCAGTCTAAATCTGCTATTGTGTATTTTGCTCTATTGAAGAGCTTCCTACAGTTTTTCCTGAGTGGCTCAAGCTCTGAGGCCCACCAATGTGATTTTCCTTTTCCCCTTATCTGAATAAGTGAACAGGAGATGGCCATTGACTTGTTCAAGCTAATGTGAGATCATTTATTATTTATTCGATTGCGTTAAATACTAACGGTACATATTATTTTCTTAAAAACTAATAACTTACAAAATAACTTTAAAATTAAACATTAATTTTGATTAAAAAACATATTTTTCAAATTATCAGATTTGATATTTTCATTAACGGAATTTAAAAGTAAATTATTTTTATTAAAAATTGACTTTAATGTCAAGTTTAGTCGTATTAGAGGGAGGACTAAGAAGTTCAGGTTTAATTAAACTATCAAGTGTTTCCCTGTATTTGGACCAATCAGTTTTCCTATAATTTCGAAATTCTGGTCGGGTAATGAGAACTTCAACATCCAGACTAAACTGAATGTATCTCTGATCGGAGAACGAATGTTCTTTGGAAACTTTCCAATTCATAATAGATTGATGAATAGTGTCTGAGTCTAGAGTTATGTCTAGTACTTCTTATTAGTAACAAATGTGGGTTCGTTCCCAACGTTACTTGCTATAAGGTTAGAACTTAAGATATACTCGAAAAGAGACTCACCCCTGTCATTGATGTCAATGCTGCCCCATTCTGTATGATGGGCGTTAGCATCACTTCCAAGTATCGCCGTTCAGCTTCAGCGACGATACTTTCCAGTGTAGTACTGGGAAGAGGGCCGAGGTGGTCGTGGCCGAGATACGCCGACACCAGCCAATACTTGCCATTTGCCGTTTTTAGCCTGGCTGCTTTAATATCTCTATCGCTAAAATGAGGGAGTAAATATACATTAATGCTACTTTTTACTAGTATGCAGTATCTAGGTTCACCTTTATCTGACGCATACAGTATGTAGTATCCAGGAGTTCCGAGTCCCGTAACCAAGGATTTGACAATACTTGGCTCTTGGATCAGAACGATGTCTTCATTCCCCCTGGATAGACGGAGAAGAAGAGAGGCCGACCCCTTAACGGAGTGTAGGAGGTTAATCTGGACTAACTGCAGCATTTTGGCTACATTTAGACACACCTCCACCACCAGTTGTGATCCCCTTCAGAGGAAGAGCACAAAAGCTCATCCTCAGTCAGAGGAATCAAAATAAAGTCTTCAGTTTCCATTCCGGTCTGACTGTCAACATTAGTAGAGGACTGGCCAGTAATCGAGGAAGTCCCTGATGCATCATCTTCCAGACTAGGAAGGTAATAGAAGCACCAGGGTCCCCGACCACAGGTTCAGCTTCAAGAGATTGTGGAGGCTCTTATTCAGCATCTGTCTCATCTTTTTTGTAAACCCTTAATGTGATCGTCTCAAAACCAAACCGAATCACACATTGAGTCTGCTTCAGGTGGGCAAGGGATTCTTTATTGACCACGGCTATCGCGCTCCTATAAAGACCCCTTGCCTCCTCCAGATTTGCGACATTCCAGCATAGTTGGCAGGGAGGGATTGCATATTTTGATTATCTAGAGAATATCATCCATGCAAGAAGGTTCAGCGGGAATCCACGTACGAGCTCTTGGTCTCCATGGAATATCCTCCTTAGCAACAACCTCGAGTTTCGCACCTGGCCAGATTTCTAATGAAGCGTGCGAGACTACTTATGTCTATGTTTATCAGATTACTAGGATCGTTGAAGAAGAAGTCTCCGAGATGGAGCCTACGTCTTTGGGATAGGGCAGGGCATGTGCAGAGAAGATGAGGAACAGATTCTTCCTTCTCTTCGTCCATACAGCTTCTGCAAAAGTCGTTTGCGAAAACTCCATGCTGCTTTGCGTGCTTGCCTTAAAGACAGTTCCCGGTTATGACACCGATTATGGAGCTGATATGCATCCTGTTCTAAGATATCAAACACTTAGAGCGCCTCACATCTAGCGTAGGCCAGATCTGTTTTGCCGCCAGGCAAGTGGTAACGTTGTTCCACCTAAGGTTTGTTCTCCTTAAAGCATCTTGCTTCAGCAAAAATTTGCATGTAGCCATAGGCCATAGGCAGATATTTACCTTTTCAGGTAAAATAGGTAGTCTTGTTCCACCTTTGGCGAGTTCATCAGCCTTACAATAACCCGGAACGTCCCTATGGCCCGGCACCCAACAAAGGAGAATATTGAACTGCTGTGCCATCTCTATAAGAGATGATCGACAGTTTATGGCTGTTATACAGTTTGTAGAGACACAATCGGGATGGTGTAGTCAATTAAACTTAGAAGTGGTCTGTATGAGTTCAGAATAGCTGAGTGGCATATTTCATTATTGATCCATTGAGAAGAAGCTTTAAGACGGATTGCCGTGCTCGCTGCCGTTTGTTTACTAAATATATCCAGGGATGTCAGATTGAGAAGAGTGTCCAGTGCCGCGGAGGGAGTAGTGCTCCACTTATACACATGCAAGCTGATCTCTGGACTTTACTAAGTTTATCGCCATACGTCCACCATACTGCCACCCCGTATGTTAGCATCAGTCTAATAACCGAGATGTATAGCCAGTGAGTAATACGAGGTTGGAGTCCCCATTTACTTTTGTTTACTAAATATATCCAGGGATGTCAGATTGAGAAGAACGAAGTGCTCCACTTATACACATGCAAGCTGATCTCTGGACTTTACTAAGTTTATCGCCATTCTGCCACCATACTACCACCCCGTATGTTAGAATCAGTTTAATTACCGAGATGTATAGCCAGTGAGTAATACGAGGTTGGAGTCCCCATTTACTTCCAATGGCTTTCTTGCAAGAGAAGAGTGCTACTGTGGCCTTCTTGACTCTTTCTTCTATATTAGGATTCCAAGTTAACTTCTTATCTAAAATAAGATCCAGATATTTAGCTTTGTCGGAGAATGTTAGTGGAATTCCTTTAATGGTGGTAGGATCTATGTGTGGAATTTTATATTTCTTGGAGAAGAGGACGGGATCAGTTTTGTGGGGGTTGACGACCAGTCCAGTGTTGTTCTGCCCAGCTTATTAGCTTGTTTCAGGAATTCTGTAAGAGATCCTTTAAGACAATAGGATGCTTACCTGGTGCGGCGATAGCAACAGCGTCTGCATAGCCAATCACTCTGTAGCCCTCCGCTTCCAGGCTTGTAAGCAGTTGTTCGTTTACTACCAAGTTCCAGAGAAGGGGAGATAGAACACCGCCTTGCGGCGTACCTCTACTGACTAATCTTTTTGCAGAGAAATTCACCAGTTTTGAATTGATAATCCCGCTTGTCAGAATTTGACTGAACAGTTTAACAAGCGAACCATCTACATTTAGACCATGACAGTGCAAATGCGATTACAGATGTGTTGACATTGTTAAAAGCGCCTTCTATATCTAGGAAAGCAACTATTGTATATTCCTTACGGTGGAGGGAATATTCGATAGTGCGTTCCAAAGTATGTAGTGCCGTTTCCACCGATTTCCCTTTGCAGTACGCGTGTTGAGCCTGAGACAAGAGTCTCGTATTAATACTAGCACGTAAATGGATATCAATCAGTCGTTCAAAAGTTTTGAGAAGGGATGATGATAGACTAATAGGTCTGAGATCTTTCGGTATAACATGGGAAGATTTACCTGCATTGGGTATAAAAACATCTTTTACTTCTGTCCATGAACTAGGAATATGAGCCAATTTCAAGCAGCTATTAAAGACTATTTCTTAAATAGGCAGCATTATACATGAGCTCATTTGAAGTTGGGCTGGTATTATGTCGTCTGGTCATGGAGACTTGTAAGGTTTGAAGCTTTTGATAGCCCAAAGCAATTTTTCCGTTGTGGAAAAGATAGGTTATTGTTAGATCTAATGTGATCAGTACTGTTTACAGTTTGGGAGCTACCTGGAAAATGCGTATCTAATAGCAGATTGAGCTATTATTCACAAGTATTGGTCTAAGAGCCGTCAGCATTTTTCAAACAGCTGGGCATTACTGGACTGGTTGAGAGGATTTTCCTAGGTCTTGATGCTTCGGAGATATCTTCTACACTACCATACCACCACTACCTCCAAGAAGCGCGTTTAGATTTCCTCAGTTCTTTTGTATATGATTTAAGGGCATCTTTATAGAATTCCCAGTCTAAATCTGCTATTGTGTATTTTGCTCTATTGAAGAGCTTCCTACAGTTTTTCCTGAGTGGCTCAAGCTCTGAGGCCCACCAATGTGATTTTCCTTTTCCCCTTATCTGAATAAGTGAACAGGAGATGGCCATTGACTTGTTCAAGCTAATGTGAGATCATTTATTATTTATTCGATTGCGTTAAATACTAACGGTACATATTATTTTCTTAAAAACTAATAACTTACAAAATAACTTTAAAATTAAACATTAATTTTGATTAAAAAACATATTTTTCAAATTATCAGATTTGATATTTTCATTAACGGAATTTAAAAGTAAATTATTTTTATTAAAAATTGACTTTAATGTCAAGTTTAGTCGTATTAGAGGGAGGACTAAGAAGTTCAGGTTTAATTAAACTATCAAGTGTTTCCCTGTATTTGGACCAATCAGTTTTCCTATAATTTCGAAATTCTGGTCGGGTAATGAGAACTTCAACATCCAGACTAAACTGAATGTATCTCTGATCGGAGAACGAATGTTCTTTGGAAACTTTCCAATTCATAATAGATTGATGAATAGTGTCTGAGTCTAGAGTTATGTCTAGTACTTCTTATTAGTAACAAATGTGGGTTCGTTCCCAACGTTACTTGCTATAAGGTTAGAACTTAAGATATACTCGAAAAGAGACTCACCCCTGTCATTGATGTCAATGCTGCCCCATTCTGTATGATGGGCGTTAGCATCACTTCCAAGTATCGCCGTTCAGCTTCAGCGACGATACTTTCCAGTGTAGTACTGGGAAGAGGGCCGAGGTGGTCGTGGCCGAGATACGCCGACACCAGCCAATACTTGCCATTTGCCGTTTTTAGCCTGGCTGCTTTAATATCTCTATCGCTAAAATGAGGGAGTAAATATACATTAATGCTACTTTTTACTAGTATGCAGTATCTAGGTTCACCTTTATCTGACGCATACAGTATGTAGTATCCAGGAGTTCCGAGTCCCGTAACCAAGGATTTGACAATACTTGGCTCTTGGATCAGAACGATGTCTTCATTCCCCCTGGATAGACGGAGAAGAAGAGAGGCCGACCCCTTAACGGAGTGTAGGAGGTTAATCTGGACTAACTGCAGCATTTTGGCTACATTTAGACACACCTCCACCACCAGTTGTGATCCCCTTCAGAGGAAGAGCACAAAAGCTCATCCTCAGTCAGAGGAATCAAAATAAAGTCTTCAGTTTCCATTCCGGTCTGACTGTCAACATTAGTAGAGGACTGGCCAGTAATCGAGGAAGTCCCTGATGCATCATCTTCCAGACTAGGAAGGTAATAGAAGCACCAGGGTCCCCGACCACAGGTTCAGCTTCAAGAGATTGTGGAGGCTCTTATTCAGCATCTGTCTCATCTTTTTTGTAAACCCTTAATGTGATCGTCTCAAAACCAAACCGAATCACACATTGAGTCTGCTTCAGGTGGGCAAGGGATTCTTTATTGACCACGGCTATCGCGCTCCTATAAAGACCCCTTGCCTCCTCCAGATTTGCGACATTCCAGCATAGTTGGCAGGGAGGGATTGCATATTTTGATTATCTAGAGAATATCATCCATGCAAGAAGGTTCAGCGGGAATCCACGTACGAGCTCTTGGTCTCCATGGAATATCCTCCTTAGCAACAACCTCGAGTTTCGCACCTGGCCAGATTTCACCTAACCTGCTTACAGCAAGTTTGTACAGACCACATGATCTCTGATCATCACAAACGATGAGTTTGACATGGCCTTGATGCCCACTGCCATCGCTGGTGATTGAAGGTGGTCCCGTGTTTTCCTCCAAAACACAATTTTGCCACCTGCCAACGATCAGAAGAAATCGTGCCATCTATATCCAACTAACAATTCAACTTCTGTAGGTTAGGTTAGGTTAGATAGATGGGCTGCCGGTAGATCTTGTTCCCGTCAATGTTGATCCTCTGTGATACCCCGATGGATTGGACGGACCATCCCTTTAAAATAAATAACCTATGAAGTCCTATGGAGCATCGAGCCATTTCGAGGCGTTGATGAAGTTCCTTAAATTTAAGATGTTATTATCTATTGACTTCGAGATTTCTGCTAAATCGTTGAAGAAGTAGCTACCCAAAAATGTTTTCCTTAAGTTGCAGAGTGCCGGATATTGACCTAGGTAGTGAAAGGTGTCCTCCTCTACTTCCTCGTCTCCGCAGCCTCTGCATAGGTCTACAGCATTTTGTCCCATTTTGTTTTTATGATGCCTTAGAGATTATGTCCTGTGATAATTCCTATCAGAAGTCTTTTCAGTTTCATAATTTTGTCTGTTTTTTTCTTATTGAAGCTGGACCACAGATTCTTTGTAGTGGTACAATTTGCAAGTGAGTTCCACCTGTCATTGGTAAGTTCCACTATTTTCTTGGTAATCGCCTGTTTAATGGCATTGGGTGGAATTTTAACAATGGAGTCTGTTAAGCTTGGATCTAATGATCAACCAGTCCTTGCCAGTTCATCGGCTTTTTCATTACCTTCAATTCCACAGTGTCCAGGGACCCAACGGAGTCTGATGTTGTGCTGTGTGGCAAGAACTCTAAGCTCTTCACGACAGCATGAAACCAGTTTGGATTTGATTTCTGTGGCGGAGATAGCATTGATCGCCGCCTGGCTGTCAATGTAAAAAGTGATATCAGCTCTTAGTATCGCCATCATTAAAATTTGCTCGGCACCCTTAATCACTGCCAGAACCTCCGCTTGGAAGACACTGCTGTAGTCGGGGAGTCTATAAGATTTAGCTAAATTGAGGGTTTCTGAGAATAATCCCGCACCTACACCCGTATCCATCTTCGATCCATCGGTGTATATTTCTACCACCGGTTCATGTGATTGTTGTAAACCAGCACATTCGGTTTTAGAATACTTCGTATATACTATTAGTCGTTCAAAGGTTTTTAAAACAAACTATGTTTGTCTAATGGGTCTGTAGTCTTTGGCTTCCGTGTGGATTGGTTTTCCAGCTTTCTACTACTACTACTACTACTTTTACTTCACGCCATGCCAAGGGAATGTATCCCCACTTAAGGCTGCATACAAAGAAGCGCTTGAGATATTGGGTGATATGTTTCGTGTTCTTTTGTAACATCAAGTGGAAGATGCCGTCTGTTCCCGGAGATTTGTAGGGTGAAAATGAGTTTATCGCCCAGTTTATTTTATCCTCCGTTATAATATCTGGTGGCACCGTATGCTCCGTTTGTGCTGCATCTTCTGTGTTATTAACATCAAAGTTATAACCAGGAAAATGAGTTTTGATAAGGAGCTCCAGTGATTCTCCACATGATTTAGTCCATTGATCATTAGGGCCTTTAAGAGACCCTAAGGGAACTGGTTCTTTTGCTAGAATTTTTCCTAATCTTGCTGATTCGTTTGGTCCTTCAATTTGGGTGCAGAAGGTTTGCCACGAGCTTCGTTTCGCCCGTTGTGTTTCAGCTTTGAATTTTCTTTGACTGTTTTTGTATGCTTCCCAGTCTAATTGATTTCTAATACGTTTGGCTGTATTGGAAAGTCTTCTTGTTTCTTTTCTTATAATGCCAATTTCATGTGTCCACCAAGCGGGTTTATTATTGCCTTTCCTCACCTGTTTAAGGGGACATCCTTTTTCAAAAGCTTTTTTTAGAATTTATGTGAATTCTGTGGTGGCTCTATCTAAGGATTCAGGTCCAATTATTGAATTATTTCCTAAGGAGTTAATCCTAGTCCCTAATTTCCTATTGAAAGTGTCCCAGTTCGTATTACGAAGGTTTCTAAATGGTTTCTTGGGGGCTATTGTGTCTGGTATGAGAAATTCAATGATTTTGTGATCAGAGAAAGATAGCTCTTTTAACACCCTCCATTGTTCTATTGGCATTGTGCCTGAGTTGTTTGTTAAAATAATATCAAGCAACTCCTTACTCACCTCTATTATTGATATCAGTGATACCCCACTGGGAATAATGCGCATTTGCATCGCATCCTAGCACTAAGTCGTGTTCTTTTTCCGCAGCATGAAGTACTAACTGGCATGTTAGTTCAGCTGGTGGCCCTTCCGGCCCGTCCCCAGGCATATAGCATGATGCTATATGACGGTCGTTTGATCTAAATTACTGTATTTGGATAGAAGAAGTTTTCTAGCTACGATACATGTTCTAAAGCTACTGTTTCTTCCCACCTGGGCAGTTTTGTACGGTATAGTTTCTTTTGTATTCAGGCCTCTGATTTTGCCTCTTGCTAACCAGGGTTCTTTCACGAGGGCGACGTCAATTTGTCTATTCTCCAAGAGATAGACTAGGTTGGCACTGGCAGCTTTACTGTGGTGAAGATTTATTTGATAAAATTTGATGATAAGTTTTTAAATACCGATCCTCCATTTACCTTTTTGTTCTGATTGGATACTAGTCTAAGTTTGCATCGGTTTGTACCAATGCGAACCTTGAAACGAATTTTTCGTAGAAGTGGCAACGGTTTTTGGCTAAGTAGCACCGTCACTTCTGTCCCTTCCCAACTAACAATTCAGCTTCTATTAGCTTAAAAATATTGATGTGCCGCAGGTTTCACTTTATATAAAGCCTCGGTAGGGCCTTCGCCGGAATTAAATTTCGTATACATGTAAGGACCTGGATAACTACTTCTTTAAAGCCGAATAGAAATAAGAAAATGAAGACCTACCGAGTTTGCGAGCTATCACTCTAATAAGCTTCTAAAATTTATATTACAGAAGATGATTGCAGATGTCACTTTAAAAAGCCTGCATAAAGTTTTTATTTAAGTTGCTGCCTTTAAAAGTTTTCTGTAACCATTTTCAATAAGCTTTATTGAATACTTCGATACGGCTTGTTAGGTTTTACTTAGGAATCATAAAAGAATGGCCACGTTCGGGTGGTAGGCAGATATATGGTATCTGAGATACTTTAGCATCTGATACGTTTTCAAACGACCAAAAACCGTGTACGTAACCAAACCAAATGGCAAACGAAAACCAAGAAAATGAACAGATGAGATGTCAGCTGTTAGTATAAAGTCTCTCCCAAAACAACGAGCAAAAGGCGTGGAACATTCACCGACAGCAGTTTTTGTTGTTGTTTAGCATTTTTTATTTTTCATTTTGTTTTTATGATTGAGAATGATTCGCCCTGCATAGCGAATGTTTCGCGTTGGTGGAGAGCCTTTATCCAAACAGATCCTAAAATTTTTGGGATAGCCTTAGATTTCTTTTTGGTATCAGCTCCCAAGTCTTACTAAAGAATCATAAAAGAATGGCCACGTTCGGGTGGTTGTAACCAAACCAATCGAAAACCAAGAAAATAAACAGGTGAGATATCAGCTGTTAGTACGAAGTATCTCTCCCAAACCAACGCGAAACCGGCGCGGAACATTCGCCGACAGTAGTTTTTTTGTTGTTTAGCATTATCTATTTGTCATTTAGGTGAATGATTCGCCCTGCATAGCGAATCTTCCGCGTTGGTTTGGGAGAGCCTTAATCTAAACAGATCCAAACATTTTTGGGATAGCCTTAGATTTCTTTTTGATATCAGCTGTTTGGTTATTCACGAACAAATCTAGATACCATTGGCGACGTACCCGAACGCGGCCAATATGTCAATCTATAATAAAGAAGCTTGAATTTGTATAAGTCATTTTAAAGAAGCTTTTTAAAAGAACTCTATTCACATTTATAATTATATATGTATATTGAACAAATTGAACACGTGGAGAGAAAGATATTTCATTTTACTTGATTTGTCTTTTTGAGCATTCGGAAAGCTACTTTTCGTTGGTTTAAGACATAAGCTTTAATGCATGATAAACAGAAACGAGGTTTATGCTCATCATATTAACATAACACTCAGCATTTTCGTATATCTGGGTATTTATTTGACGTCACGGTCAGCTTTTATGATTTTGTTCTATTTAAAGTGAAGACCATAACTAATTTAAGTATTTAAACAAATTGTTTTTAAATTCTTAATGAGCAGTTTAAAAATAGAAAAAATTATAATAACCATAAAATAAAGATAATTATTTTTCTTTTCTCCGAATATAAGCAGATGATTGTAACGTCACACCCCTAATGAGCATACCTTATTTCCGTTAATCGTGCTTAAGTGGCCGTGTTTTTCGGATTGAAATTATCAAAAATATGCATAATTACTTCGTTTATTTTAAGACTATTTATATTAATTTAAGACTATTGAAATGAAAATGGACCAAGGGGACTGCTAAACAAATCGTTTAGGTACATTTCTTTAAAGCCGAATAGAAATAAGAAAAAGAAGACCTACCGAGTTTGCGAGCTATCACTCAAATAAGCTTCTAAAATTTATATTACAGAAGATGATTGCAGATGTCACTTTAAAAAGCCTGCATAAAGTTTTTATTTAAGTTGCTGCCTTTAAAAGTTTTCTGTAACCATTTTCAATAAGCTTTATTGAATACTTCGATACGGCTTGTTAGGTTTTACTAAGGAATCATAAAAGAATGGCCACGTTCGGGTGGTAGGCAGATATATGGTATCTGAGATACTTTAGCATCTGATACGTTTTCAAACGACCAAAAACCGTGTACGTAACCAAACCAAATGGCAAACGAAAACCAAGAAAATAAACAGATGAGATGTCAGCTGTTAGTATAAAGTCTCTCCCAAAACAACGAGCAAAAGGCGCGGAACATTCACCGACAGCAGTTTTTGTTGTTGTTTAGCATTTTTTATTTTTCATTTTGTTTTTATGATTGAGTATGATTCGCCCTGCATAGCGAATGTTTCGCGTTAGTGGAGAGCCTTTATCCAAACAGATCCGAACATTTTTGGGATAGCCTTAGATTTCTTTTTGATATCAGCTCCCAAGTCTTACTAAAGAATCATAAAAGAATGGCCACGTTCGGGTGGTTGTAACCAAACCAAACGAAAACCAAGAAAATAAACAGGTGAGATATCAGCTGTTAGTATGAAGTATCTCTCCCAAACCAACGCGAAACCGGCGCGGAACATTCGCCGACAGTAGTTTTTTTTTGTTGTTTAGCATTATTTATTTGTCATTTAGGTGAATGATTCGCCCTGCATAGCGAATGTTCCGCGTTGGTTTGGGAGAGCCTTAATCTAAACAGATCCAAACATTTTTTAGATAGCCTTAGATTCCTTTTTGGTATCAGCTGTTTGGTTGTTCACGAACAAATCAAGATACCATTGGCGACGTATGATGAGCAGTTTAAAAATAGAAAAAATTATAATAACCATAAAATAAAGATAATTGTTTTTCTTTTCTCCGAATATAAGCAGATGATTGTAACGTCACACCCCTAATGAGCATACCTTATTTCTGTTAATCGTACTTAAGTGGCCGTGTTTTTTCGGACTGAAATTATCAAAAATATGCATAATTACTTCGTTTATTTTTAGACTATTTATATTTATTTAAGACTTTTGAAATGAAAATGGTCCAAGGGGACTGCTAAACAAATTGTTTAGGTACATTTGTTTCCCCACGCGAAATGTATAAGAGAGTTAAAGAAATCTTGTTCATGTGTGAAAATTTTTATAGAAGCTCGGATTTATTTAAAGAAAATTTAAATTTTTGAAAAAGGAAAAGGCTGGTTAAGTTTTTGCATCTTCCAAATTATATCAAATATGGCTGAGTGGTTAGAGTGATGGACTGTCACGTAGGAGTTCCTGAGTTCAATCCCTAGTGAGGTAAAAATATAATTTATGTTTTATAATTGTTTCCAATACTATAATTAATAAATAATTGAATTTGATACTTGATTTCAGATAAAATGCAGTAAAAATCACATTAAAAAATAAAAATAAAAATTTATCTTTCTTTTTTTTATTTATTTTTGTTCACCTTCTATAAGACTTGTTTTTTCACTTTTATAGAACCATGTCCGAAGCTATCTGTCAAGTTGAAGTGTCACTCAAATTTCCAATATCGCTCGTTAAAACTTCGTATCGACTTCTTTAGGCTTTTATACAATCTGCTACTTTTAAAAGATCTGCGAATAAGTTTATAAGAAGATTTTCAGAAATCACGTATACAAGCTATATTAGCTTGTATAACATTCTTCTTTTTATGCTAAAGTAAACTTTACAAATGTCTTATGGAACTTCTAAAGCGTATTCTATTAAGCCGAACCAAAGCTGAAATGTTAGTTGTGTTTGGCGGTCTGTTCTTCCACATCGACAACATCACAGTTCTGACTGAGTTGTTCGGTGTTTAGGGATCTGAGATATCTTTCGATACTGTCCCTCGGGATTACAGGTCCTTTAATTACCAATTTCTCTGATTATCTGATCTCCTCCTTGTTAATAAGGCGGAGTTCAGCATTTTGCCAGGGAACATTGGTTTTCTTCACGAAGTCTTGGAGCCATGCATAGGTATATTTATCCTCGCATGCTAAAAGCTTGAATCCTTGCAGGGTTTGGATGGTACCGAAGAGGGGCAGTGGCCCATTCTTAACGATAGCCTCGTTCACCTCGTCAAGTATTCTAGACTCCAAGAGTTTCCACTGGTCTTCCGTCAGTTTCCGTGATGGGTTTCCAAAGTCGGCAATTGCCGCCTGTTCGCCCTCTGCGGTCACCTTCGAAAACCTGGCCTTTTTCGTCTTATTTTCTGGTGAGGAGTTCGGTTTGTTCCGACTATCTTTTTTGCTTGTTGCGTTCGTTATTGCGTCCTGTGCACGCTGATACGATCTGTCCAGGGCTTGCTTTAAGATCACCGCCGGATGATCTTCTCAGCGTTTCGTTTTTGTCTGTGCTGTATTTCCCTGTCACTTAGGCGACCCTTTGCCTTACGTCGCACTTGTGTTTCAGATACAGCTCTGCTTTTGGTCACGTTTGTTCTGCTTGGTTCGAGGGAATTTTCCGCATTTGGATTGCATTTAGGGCTTTGGCCCATAATGACTTCTCTCCTTCGGTTAACTAAGGAGCCAAGCCCGCGCTTTATATCTGAAAAAAAAAAAACACATTACTTACTTGATGGATTTTGCGTGATTTGAACCGAGGATGATTGGGTTGCGAGTAGGGCACCTTGGGTATTGAGCTAGCCTGGCATATGAAAAATGAGTGCCGAATTTTTTTCATTTTTTTTTTTTCAAGTGAATTTAAATTGTTTTCTATTTCCATATTTATGTGAATGCAGAAAATAAATGTTTGTTCCGTTTTTGTTTTGCATAATTTAAAAGCCTTACCTATACTCAATGAATCGGTTCAATTTAAATTTTTAAAATGATACAAATTTTCCTATTTTTATTTTCATAAATAATTTGACCTGTGGTAACCCTCTCTCGGCAGTAGGAACTTACATGCGCCGAACAGTACACAAGATAATGCTTGTATCGGGCTTTTCCTCAGGGGGCTTACACAAACAAAAGAAATTAACATAATTCCACTAACAATTATGCTTCCATTAGATTTTTGTACACATAATAGCTTGTTTCAGGCCTTTGTGATTAGGCCCTCCCAGAGCTCTTGGCAGTGCTTCCTAATAAAAGCTTTTTCTTTGCTTTTATTTCGCATGCCTCTTAAAACTAATTTCTGGGAAACCTTACGAAAACTATAACCAAATTGTAAATATTCAAGCTTGCAGAAAATTAAAGATTCTGCTTGTAATAGGTTTGAAGGAAGCTGTTTTCAAAAATATAGCTTCGAAAATTAGCAACTTCGATGTCCAAACTAAATACAAACATTGTAGAAATAATGACTTAAAGAAATTCAAAAAAAATGAACCTTATAGAGGAAAAATTGTTAGTTGGGTATCACTCTTGTGTTTTCGATAACCGCAGAATGTCTTTTAGAATGTCTTTATATTAAACAGCGGGTCCGCTGTTTGGATTCGAGGGAGTGCTGGTGTTGTACACTCGGGGCCGTTTGGGTACCGGTGTGGCACCCTTCAAAGATCTTTCCGGCTTTGACGTATAGTCGCCGCTGGTCTATGCATTAGCGATAATGCGATTGGCCCATTGAATCCTGGCATCTTGCTGCGGAATACCTCTAGTCTCATCAGAGTCTTTCAGTATCCTCGCAACATAACGCTTTTCCTTATAGACACTATTTGATGGTCTATACCGCAGCTTTTTGCGTACCGTACGCGCTGGAGGGGCCAAGTTTCACAACCCCGCAGCACCGGGTCCCCTCACGAGATGGATTTTGAGGAGGTTTACTCCCAATAGTAGTAGCGGGATCGTTGTTCACAACCCCACTACTACTGAATTTAGATAAAGCTACCTTTTTACTTCCCTCGCTGCGAAGTGCATCAGATGAGGGGCCGCGATTTTTTTTTTTGTAAGTTTATTTTTTTTTTTTGATGAAAATCCAACATGCGTTGTAAATATGTTAGTATTCAAAGTTAATATTTTTATCATTTAAACTAAACCAAAAAAAATAGTTAAAAAAAAAAGTTCGTCACCCACAGGATTCGAACCCGAAACAATGGAGTCCATCCTAGCGTATTGATCAGAAAATTATAATCCAAAGTAAATTCGACAAATTTCGATCAAAAATCTCAATCACAATTATATAAAAACCAGAAATTGACCATCGTTAAATTTTCATTTCATTTATTTATTGTATAATTATACTCTGTAAGATACAATACCTTATAAGCTAGAGCAAATAGCAGTAACTTAATACTATTTTTACAAAAAAAGTGCTTTGTATTTAAATAGTGGAAATATGTATGCATTAAACAAATTAACAAACAATATGTATGTATGAAATATCAAGAAAAACAAAATAAAATTTATGAAAATTCAAAATTAACTGAAAATTTAGTTTCACAGTTCATCATCATCACAATCACCATCAACATCATCATCAATATAGCATCATAAAATAATTACAAGGAGCTAGGAGGAGAATTTTCTAAGCATTCTTCCAAACAAGGTCGGGCTGCTTATAATTCTAACAGAGCGAGGGAGGGAGTACCATAAAAGAATAGAATGCACTTAAAACTGCCGTTCTGATACGAAGAATCTGCAGCGTACTGGAATAAGGTCGCACGATCTTTCAGAACGCGTAAAATTAATTTTATTATATAAGTATTCAGGCTGATGAGATTGTAATATATATTGTGAAGGATGGTTAAAGTTCGTTTTTTAAATAGATTATCGAATGAAATGCCATAGATAGACTTGGAAAAACTTAAGATATGGTCAAATCATCTAAGACCATAAACTTAGCCCGTAACACTGTTGAATGCAACGTTAAGTTTTCGTTTGTGCTCAAAGTCACAATTACTAAACACCTCACAACAGAAAAGCATAAGGGGCACTATCAATGATTTGGCCAATATCAACCGGAATTTCAAGAGCGTTATATGATGAGACGCCCAAAAGCAATCGAAGACCTCCATATACCTTACCAAACGTTAAATTAATATGGGTGTTCCAACTTAGTGTTTTATTTAATGTTAGCCCAAGATTTTTTGCTGAATCCACGAACTCGATAGCATAATTATTCAAATATATTTCAGGGAAATATGATGTGTCATATATAGTTCTAGAGATGACAAGGCATTTAGTTTTTTCCGGATTTAAACAGAGGTCGTTCCTGCAGGAACATATAACAATATTATTCAAGTCCTCATTGACTTCATGCACACCATTCTCGAGCAAACCTAGATGAAAACTATTATATAATTGAACGTCATCTGTGTACATGTGCACAGAAGAATTCAGCGGGCTTGACGGAAGATCATTAATATACATCGAGAACAGCAAAAGGTCTAAAATGGAGCCCTGAGGGACATAATATTGTTAGCAAAAACTGCCTGAGTTCTACCGGTTAAGTAAGAAAGAAGAAGCTTGACTGATGGAAGAAAAATGGAATTGATTTTTAAGTTTTTCACAGAGTAGAAAACGGTTAACGGTATCAAATGCCTTTGAAAAGTCAAGAAGCGTTAATATAATCACTTTTTATCATTATCCAAATTATTTCTAATATTTTCAACTACGTCAAATAAGGCTGTAGTACAGCTATGCTTGAGTCGGAAGCCTGATTGATTGATACAAATCAATTTATTGTTTGTAAGAAAAGTTCTAATTTGGTGATTTATTAGTTTTTCCAAAACTGTCGAAAGAAAAGGCAATATGGTTATGTTTCGATAGTTATCACCATTGCGATTTTTGGGAACAGGTATTACCTTGGCTTCTTTCCGAGCAGAAGGGAAAGTACTAGTCATTAAAATATTATTAAAGATGTAAGTTATGTTTTTGACAATTTGCTAACCTTCTCCTATTTCTTTCAAATTCTTCTAAAGTTTTTTTTTTGCTAAAGATGGATCAAATTTAGGAGCATAAAACTGTTGCTTAAAATTTTGTATTCAATATGCAATGCTTCAAGCCTAAAACTTTTCCATTGTTTATATGCTAAATTACGTTCTCTTATTTGACTCTTAATATAGTTGCTAAACCAGGGATCTCATCACGTAACTCTGACAATATCGTTTTCGAAATCGTTATCGATAGCTGTGATACACGTAAGAATACAAAACGTCTATCGCTCAAACTATATCGAATTGACGATTTGAGTTTTGATTCATGTAATTACAAAAGCTGTCATTTGCTATCGTCTCGACGATATCGACTGCTCGATACCTATTTAGCTATCGTCTTGGTGTGTTTTGTTAGTTTAAGATGTAATTTCTTATACTTTAAGAGCCGACAGCAAATGTTGGGACTGGATGTATGTTTTTATTTATTTTTTTTAAATAAAACGAATTTTCTCACGATGACAGTACAACATTTCTGATGTTTTATATTTAAACCATGTTTTTCAGAGACTCTCAAACTTTCAAAAACGAGAACGATAGACGATACGAGAGTAGAAGTGTAACGTGAAGCAAACTATTGTCGATATCGTTTCTAGCTATCGTCTGGACGATAGTCGTCAGAAAAGTTACGTGATGAGAGCCCAGGGCTGTTCTTTTTTACTAGATTGCTTTGTATCAATTGGAACATGTAGGTTAAAAAGATAATTGATACTGTTTTGAAGAAATAACACCTGCTCATCAACAGAGGGCAAGCAATATAAATGATACTACTCAATACGGTTCAGATCAGTTTCTAACTGCCACCTGTTGACATTTTTAAAGTCTCTTTAGCAGTAAGTAGAAGAAAATACCAAAGGTGAACATTCGAATGTGAGGTAAATTAAATCATGTTTAGAGAAACAGGATGCAGAGAGTTGGTCGTAAAGAAGAACCTTTACACTATGACTTACAAAATCCATATCAAGTAAAGCACTACTATGTCTTGTAAAATGGGTGGGAGTAGCTGTATTCACTGAAAATAAATTAAGTGAACCCATACTATCCACAAGTTCTTAACTCCTTAGCTCATGGCTGAAATCCCCCACAAAAATTATAAAAGGTGACACAAAGGTTAGTTCGTCTAATATTGAGAATAATGGTGTTAGTTAAATATTCCGATTTGGGCGATATACTGATCCTAACAATACTTTATAGTTATTACACTTAATCTCAATGAATAAATGTTCTACTTCGCTAACTGGTGAGGACTTGCGAATTATTTTGCAGTTTTACCCATTTCCGGCGGCTACCAGTGCCAGTTGACTTAGAAACTTGAAATTTTACACACTATCTGTTTTTAGTATAATTAGAAGAAATCTGAAAAAAAAAAAAAATTTTGGAAAAGCTTCTGGTTTTCCGGAAAATTTACGTTGCGTTTTCGCAACGCTCGCCGAAAGGGGCAGCAAAATTATTAAAATAAAATTTTTACATGGAGTATGAATTATTTTTATATGAATATTCTTATGAAGGAATTAATTAAATATCGATACACTGGGTAATGAAAGATGGTTGAAAATAATAAAATAACAAAATTCGTAATAGGTTCTACATTATATTTAGATATTATGTTTACAAAGAATGGGTTTTTGTGTGGTATTCATCAAAGCATGTTGGATAAAGATTGATATCGCATTTCTGGCAGGAAAAAACGGTTTGGCTGGAACACTTGCGACATCGGAGACGCTTGTCTGTTTTGATGACAGTGTGTTTGATTTTGTCGAAACGAGCCACTTTATTCACAGGTCACAGTGTTTGGTGTTTGTTTCCGATCGCAACAGGGAATCTACAACAAACGTTCTAAATTCTAGTTACGGTATTGGTGTTTCCTTGGCAATTTTTATGTAAAAGCTATGTATTTTCTATGCATTTACCAGCGCTGCATCCAGTGCATTTGATAAAAGTGGCCAGTACCACTTTTTTCCTCGAATTCCAATCCGATAATTGCTTGTAGCGTTATCAAATAAGTCAACTCCACCCATCATTTTGTTGTTTTCACGAATTGCATTTGGCATTGGAATGTTGACAGTTTTCTCTTTTTTCGATCAAACCGTTTTGCCTGATTGATTGGTTGGTCCATCAAATGATTTGTTGTTTTTTTTTTTGAAAATTCAACACGATGGCCGTTTGACCACTTCGGTAACTCATAATGAAGACATAATAAATAAATAAATAAATCGGGTGGCACAACGGCTCATGAAGAACCAGGGCCTAGTGACTAACAACTCCATTCCTGTGTGCGCCTTTCGACAAGAATGGAAGGGACCTACAATTTTATGCCGATTCCGAACGGCTAGACGAGAAGCACTTATTCGTGACAAGTGCTACTCTTGGGGGATTTGTCAATTCCTCGCAAGAGGCAGTAGCCCTGAAAAAAACTTTTTAGTTTTAATGAAGACATATCGATTCTTTTTTAGAAGTTGAAGCGACGTTTTGGGATGCTGATGCACTGTTTGGATCATTTGGTACAACATCGACTTCCGGTTCATTATATGTCTTCAGGATTTTGAAAATTTAAATCATCAAAACTGCATTCTAGCTCAATTTTACCAGCCAATTAATTTGGGAACATGTTTCCATCCTCCAAAAGCTGCACATTATCATCGGTTTCCTCATTATCACTAACAGCATCATTTTTTTAGAGGTAAAATTCTAATGTTTGTATGAACTGCAGCATCCAAATTCAAATTTAATAGAATTTTGGATTTAGAATATGCACTCGATTATAGTACCTGAGTATAGTACAGTTGTCTTATAGGGACCACGCTCATAAGAAAAGTGATCTGAGTCTTGATGTTTCCTATACGCAAAATGCACTGCCTAATTATTTCTAAAAATAAAGTCAAGGGGAAGGTAAAGGGTTTTTCCAATATAGCACTATTGAATGATTTTTTTTTTCTTAAAACAAAAATATGCATCCTTTTGTTGGACCGGATGCAATCAAAAACTATGATTCTTTTTCAAAAATGAAAAAAAACGTACAATCTCATATAAAGCAGAACATTTTTTTTTGAAATGCTACTGCTATCGGCGAGCGTTCCGAAAACACAACGTAATGCTTTCATCTAACCTGACAAGCAGGCAACTCATGTAAATTACGTCAGAATTATTTTAGAATATAATTTGAACCCTTATTTACCTGTAGTTGACATTATTTTGAAAAACTATAACTTTGACGATAGTCCTCCGGGTCGGGGGTTGTACTTCCCTACCACGTAAAAAAAAGTTGTTCCCAAACAACAACAAGCCTCGGATATGGATGATTTTAAAGTTGACGACCCCAGCAAACGAAACAAGGACAATGAATTTCGGATCTGCACGTGGAACGTCCTGTCCTTATACAGAACACGTGCAGCCGAACAATTAGTGGAGAACCTGGACAGGCTAAAGGCTGATGTAACAGCCATCCAGGAAGTGCGATGGGATGGAGAGGGCATACGCAGACTGAAAACGTGTGACATCTACTACGGCGGATGCTTGAAGGAACAGGGTCAGCGGCTCTTTGGTTGTGGTTTTGTGATAAGGGGAAGACTTAGGCAAGAAGTCTTGGGCTTCCGAATTGTAAGCGAGCGCCTGGTCACAATCCGCATCAAAGGCAAATTTAAGAACATTTCGCTGATCTGTGTTCATGCCCCCCATGAAGGGAGAGAGGACTCAACCAAAGAAGCATTCTACGATCTCCTGGAGACAACGTATGATATGTGCCCGAAGTACGACGTGAAGATCATTCTTGGTGACTTCAACGCAAGATTCGGTCGGAGGACACAGCCTACACGACGAAACTTCCGGCAACGGACACAGGCTGGAAGACTTTGCGGCGGGGCGAAATGTCATCATCTCAAGCACCTACTTCCCACACCTCAATATACACAAGCGGACTTGGCGGTCGCGTGATCAAGTAACCGTCAACCAAATCGACCACGTTCCGAACGTTCCGAGGGGCCAACATTGACTCGGATCACTACCTGGTGGTAGCTAGACTACGTATGCGGATATCCATGACGCGACAACGCAGAGCAGATGCTGTGAAAAAATTCGATGTCGAGAAGCTTAAATCGCAAGAGACTGCCAGAACTTTTGCAGACCACGTAACTCTTAATCTCTCAGGAGGTCCGCCACCAGCATCAAGTGCAGAGGACCAGTGGGAACACTGTCAACAAGCCATCAGAAGTGCCGCCTCTAATGTGCTGGGTTTCACTAGGCGAATACAACGAAACCCCTGGTTCGATGAAGAGTGCCGGCTAGCGCATGCAGCTAAGGACGAGGCCTACCAGGCAATGCTGCAGACTCGAACAAGAGCTGCTGAGAGAGTGGCCCGGGAGCTCTACGGGCTGAAACGAAAAGAGGAACGCCGACTTCTCAGGAGGAAAAAGAGAGAGCACGAGAAGCGGGCGGTAGAGTCTATTGAGGGTTGTAGCGGTAGGGGAGATGTTCGAAAATTTTATCAGAGGGTGAAGCGATCCACCCAAGGATTCAAGGCTAGAACGTCGGCCATCCTGTGTGACCGCTTAAAACCTTTTGTCAACGATCTGATCGGCCCCTATCAGTGCGGTTTTAGGCCAGGCCAGGAATTATACAGAGCCATGTCGATTCTCGGCATCCCTACCAAACTCGTCCGCTTGTGCAGGATGACTATGGAGAAATCTCGCTGCTCCATCAAAATTGGTAAGAACACCACCGATTCCTTTGATGTTGAGAAAGGATTGAGGCAAGGCGACGCGTTATCATGCAACCTATTCAACATCGTTCTTGAAGCCATTGTACGCAACACACATGTCAACACCAGCGGTACAATCTATCAAAAGTCCGTTCAATTGCTTGCATATGCGGATGACATAGACATTGTCGGCAGAACGAAGCGAGCTGTTGCAGGGGCATTTGCGAGCATTGAATCGGAGACGGCTAGAATGGGATTGGCGATTAATGAGGACAAGACGAAGTATATGCTGTCATCGAGAGAGGAATCTCAACATCGTCGACTCGGGCAAAATATCACGATGGACAGATATAACTTCGAAGTTGTCAAGGACTTTGTCTACCTGGGCTCCACTATTACATCGCAGAATGACATCAGTGCAGAGATCAAGCGAAGAATTACTCTTGCCAACGGATGTTTCTTCGGTCTAAGAAGGCATTTAAGTAGTAAGGCCCTCTCTCAGAGAACCAAGGAGACTTTATACAAAACCCTAATCATCCCGGTCCTGCTTTATGGGTCAGAAGCATGGACACTGAAAGATTCGGATAAAAATCTGCTAGGGTGCTTTGAGAGGAAGATTCTTCGTGTGATTTTCGGTCCGGTGTGTATCGAAGGAGTATGGAGGAGAAGATTCAACGACGATCTATACGGGCTATACAGCGACGTTGACCTGGTCAAAAAGCTGAAAATACAGCGGCTGAGATGGCTGGGGCACGTGGAGCGTATGGACAGCAACGCACCTGCCCGACGAGTCTTCGAATCCAACCCCGATGGAGTACGCAGCAGAGGAAGAACCCGTAACAGGTGGCGCAATCAAGTGAATGAAGACATCAAAGCACTCGGTGTGCGCAACTGGAAGCGGCTAGCTAGGGACAGAGCTGGCTGGAGGGGCTTGTTAGTTGAGGCCGAAGCCCATCCTGGGCTGTGAGCCCCATCAAAAGTAAGTAAGTATCAGTTATGTTCCAGAAGTCTTCAAATATGACGTTGCGGAAACGCAACGCTAGCCGGAAATGGGATACTCTTTGCGAGTAACAACACCCCCACCTCTATGACCACTTCTATCACAGCGAAACATATTAAAACCATTCATTTCATGCTACAAAAACTATCATGAGACAATGAGACATACAATATCAATATTTGAATGTTCAAACAAATAACGAAATTCATCTATCTTAGGAATTTAACTTTGCGCATTTATATGACAGACCTTCAGACCAGCATTTAGCGGTTAGGACAAAAAATAGTCCAATGCAAACAATACAAAGAAGCTGCGAGACCAAGCTAAAAAAAAATGTTTAAGGAATACAGAGACCATGATGACAGTGATGTATTTGTATTTATTAATATTCATTGATGTTTAAAAATAGAGAGAGAAAAGAAAAAAAGAGCTCGTGTAACTCAGTACTCGTGGCAGAAGTGAAACTTTTTTGGCTATCTAAAAATCTCGATATGTATGGGGAAATTAAGCTTATATGCGTAAGACGCAGCTATGTGTTCTATATCAAAATGATCGATGGGTTCGGGTTGTAAACTTGAAAATTAAATAATAATGGTGAAAATTTAAAGTAAAAAAGGTGAAAATTTAAAAGATATAACTCAGTTTATTTGAGTAGGTTTTCCGGCTATTTCCCAAAATTCCTACACTACAAATCTCTGCAAAATGAAAAATTTGTATATGACAACTTTAATTTGGTTTTATGTATTTTGAAACCATATATAATTCGCAGACTCTCCCGATTAAATTCAATTTTTTGAAATTAGCCTATTTTGAGAAAAAAATTTTAAAATACCTAATATAAGATTCTTAGAATTTTATTATCTATCCACCAAAAAAAATTCAAAACTCTAGCGTTCTAATTAACGAAATAAGAAAAAAGACATAAAAGGACATTTTCGGCACGAGTACGCTAACTTAGGCGCCAAGAAAAAATAACAGTTTTTTGTAGAACAGCCCAATATAAGAATTTTTTACTATTGGAGGAGGGGGGTCAAAAAGTACTGAAAATGAAAAGAAAAATATTAAAATAATGGTAATACTTACAATTGAGTTTTATAATTTGTTTTAAAGCCAATACTTTTTACTATTAGCTAGTTTTTAAATTAAGTCAAATCTATGCATAGTTTTGAAAAAAACGGACTTTAAACTCAAAATTTAGACAAAAAAAATCATAAAAAAAAGTTTTAAGCGTAATTTTTCAAATCAGTAAAATTATATATAATTTTATTTTCTGGAATTCGTTGGTCTTATTAACTCTTCATTCAAAAATGATAACTAGATGATTTTATATCGTCTAGTTTTTGAGAAAATTGAAAATTACCAAACCTACTTTTTTATATATTTTAGTTTCAGTAAATTTACTTAGTCTTACTTTTTTAGACACCGCTGTATTAATTTTTCCAATTTTTTGTATTTTCGTTGTCCTAGTGCATCAACAGTATGATAGGGAAGGGGGGACATGCTGCCCCCCCCCTGCAACCCCCCTGCTTGGCCCAGTATAGGATTTGGGGTGGGTGCAAGTTTGAGTATAGCACAGTTTCTTATGGATTACAAATTTTCCATACAAAAAACTCCAAGCAATCACATTCCTAGTGCATAAACAGTATGATAGGAAAGGGGGGCATGCTGCCCCCTGCAACCCCCCTGCTTGGTCCAGTATAGGATTTGGGGTGGGTGCAAGTTTCGGTATATGCACAGTTTCTTATCGATTACAAATTTTCCATACAAAAACCTCCAAGCAATCACATTCCTCGTCCAAATTGAGTAACTAGCAACGTTTCAAAAAATTAAAACTTAAAATGTACAGAACACAATTTAAATCTTGTGTGAAACCTTTTAAGTGCAACGGACTTTACATAATAGATCATAGAAAAAAAAACCGCACAAGCTTTACAATTTGTCCCGTTATTTTTTTTTTGCATGCACATTATGTGTAACAAGAGCTAATATAAACAAAGGTCATTCTTTAATCAGCCTTTGTGAGAATAAAGTGTTTTTTTTTGTATACAATGGCGGCTAAACATGCCCTGCTTTATCCTTAACTTAGGAATTTTTCCATTTTTTGATCATTTGAGGATTTAGTTTCGACCAACGAAAAAACATTACATTACTTTCTGTACTATACCTATTATTAAAAGAACTATTTTTTCATAATCCACAAAGAAAAATAATTAGAAATAAAAAGTAGGTTTGGTAATTTTTAATTTTCTCTGTTTTGAAAAATTACACTTAAAACGTTTTTTTTGTCTATTTTTCCCTAAATTTTGAGTTTAAAACACGTTTTTTTCGAAACTAACTAATAGTAAAAATTGTTGGCTTTGGAACAAGGTATAAAACTTAATTGTAAGTATTACCGTTATTTTTAAGTATTTTTTTTTTTTCATTTTGAGTACCTTTTTATAAAATTGCCCCTCCCGCCCAAACGGGGGAGATACACCCCCCTTCCATATTAAAAAATACTTGTATTGAACTGTTCTATACAAAACAGTTATCAATTCTTGGCGCCTAAGTTATCGTACTCTCCCCACATTTTCCCTTTTATCTGCTACAATAATATAGATTATCAAAAAATCTAAATTTGTTGCACTATTAAATATATTAGCATATCATATTAAAAATGATTTAACATCGTACTAAATCGTCTTAAATTGTGTGCTATTGTTTTTGTTTTTGTGGATTGGAGGAAAAATGTGTGACGTTATAGACAGTATAGATCTATAGTTACTTACTTAATATTAAGATTTTTCGGACAAACGATTAAAATGTATGTACCTACATATATCAAGATAGATATTTACATATCTAGGTACATAATAATGTAGGTAAATATGTATGTAAGTTTTAAAACGTAAATCATCACTGAAGTACCTATATTATCTCTAACCACTATCAGCCTTATGCATAAACGAATTATAGCGAGTGCATAGCGCTAGGCACTCTTTATAATGCCTCTGAACGCAAAAACCTTATTCATAAACTTATGCAACGTTGAATAGAAGCAACATAAGCTAAACGCGTTTGGAGGTTGTATAGAGCCAATATAAGGATTGTTTAGTATCGGAATGTCACTTTGACTCACACATAGCAATAATGTAGAAAAAGATGTTAGAATAAATATAGAAATATAAATAGTAAATAAAAATAAAAATAAATCGGGTGGCACAACGGCTCATGAAGAACCAGGGCCTAGTGACTAACAACTCGCAACCATTCCTGTGTGCGCTTTTCGACAGGAGTGGAAGGGACCTACAATTTTATGCCGAATCCGAACGGCTAGACGAGAAGCACTTATTCGTGACAAGTGATACTCTTGGAGGATTTATCAATTCCTCGCAAGAGGCAGTAGCCCTGAAAAAAAAACTTTTTAGTTTTTTAGGTGGACGAGGCTGGGAAGCGATCCCAGACCTCCAGCGTGACAGTCGAACGCACTAACCATTACGCAACGGGCTACTACAATATAAATAGTAATACGTTTTGTAATTTTCAGTAATTTAAGCCAACTCCTTGATTTTATTAAAATAAAAATGTGGTAAAATTAACTTTTTAAAAATGTTGAATTTCCAAAAAAAATTCATACACTCCAAATCTCTGCAAAATGAAAAATTTGTATATGACAACCTTTGTATATGAAAACTATAGTACTATCATGGACAAAATTTTTTTGTGCAACAATGATTTGTTGGTGGCGCCACTTTAGCTCGGCGGAGACTTCCATTTTTGGGAGACAATTGTCGGCGGAGACTTCAATTTTTGGGAGACTTTTGTTAAACGTCAATGATGAACAAAAGGTGAAGAGAATGGCAAAACAATGTTCGTATCCTCTTTGATTGAATGTGCGATGCAAGGTTATTTTGTTTGTTTAATTTACTGATTATGCTATATGCGAGAAGAGAAGTGGACATACATACATGTAAGTTAGCATTTTGCGTCATCGTTGTCACCAACCTTGAAGCAAGGAATATAGTTTTTTTTTTGCGGGAAAGAATAATGCGTGGAGGTATACATTCTTATATTATCAAGGGTAGGTTGATTTTAATGCGGGAAAGAAAAATATGTTCATGTTGTGTTAGTAATGGGTGATTTTTTAAGAGGTTTAGAACTTTTAAAAAAAAAAAAACACAAAAAATTCGAAAAAATGAATGAAATATTTATTTGAATCGATAGTTTGAACCTTGCAATTTAATGTTTAAAGATAATTTCATGCAAATGTTGACCGCGGCTGCGTCTCAGGTAGCCCATCCGCTGAGTCCAATTTTGGCATACTCTTTCACACATATCGGCCGGTATCTCACGAATGAATGCATGGATGTTGGCTTCCAGTGCGTCAATCGAAGCGGGCTTGTCCCTATAGACATTAGCCTTGACATACCCCCACAAAAAATAGTCTAATGATGTCAAATCGCACGATCTAGGCGGCCAATTGACCGGCCCGAAACGTGAAATTAACTGTTCACCAAACTCGCCTCGCAATTGCGCCATTGTTTCGCGTGCTGTGTGGCATGTGGCACCGTCTTGTTGAAACCACATACCATGCAAGTCAAGAACTTCCATTTCGGGCAAAAAAAAGTTTGTTATCATCGCTCGGTAGCGTTCACCATTGACAGTAACGCTGCGATTCGCATCATCTTTGAAGAAATATGGCCCAATAATGCCGCCGGCCCATAAACCGCACCAAACAGTGGCTTTTTCGGGATGCATTGGTAGCTGTTGCAATGCTTCTGGCTGATCTTCACTCCAAATGCGGCAATTTTGCTTATTTACGTACCCATTCAACCAAAAATGAGCCTCATCGCTGAACACAATTTTGCGATAAAAAAGCGGATCCTCGGCCAGCTTTCCAAGAGCCCATTCACCAAAAATTCGGCGTTGTGGTAGGTCGCCTGGCTTTAGTTCTTGCACCAGCTGTATCTTAAAAGGCTTTACGCCCAAATCCTTCCGCAAAATTTTCCACGTAGTGCTGTAACAAAGGCCTAACTGCTGGGAACGGCGCCGAATCGACATTTCGCGGTCTTCTGTCACACTAGCTGATACGGCCGCAATATTTTCTTCACTACGCACAGTACGTAAACGTGTTGGTGGTTTAATGTCCAACAAAGTAAATTTGGTGCGAAATTTGGTCACAATCTTCCGAATAGACTGCTCAGAAGGTCGAGAATGCCGACCATAAAATGGAAGCAGCGCGCGATGAACATTTCGAACCGAGCACGAATTTTGATAGTAAAATTCAATAATTTGCAAGCGTTGTTCATTTGTAAGACGATCCATGGTTAAATTGCAAACCAAATTGAAGCTGTTTGACAGTGACACAAGGTACCAAACACACGTCAGCTGTCAAAACCAGTGTTGCCAAAACAAACCAGCTAAAAAATCACCCGTTATATTTGTAATCGTATTTTACTGCGGGTAGTTTTTATATTAAATTGTCTTGCAAAGATATCTTATTTGCCGTGAAATTTGTTGCAAGTGCAAGATTTTGAGCATATTTTTTTGCGGGAAAGGAAAATATACCTACATACATAGGTAGGTTGATATATTCGTATAAATTATGAATGGTAGGTTTTATTAATATTTGGGTTGTTTGCATGATTTGAGTTTGACTTGATATATTTTGAAGAAATTTACAATTTATTATGCAGACTAATATAGGTAGGTCCATACATAATGCATATCTATATGTAGGTAGGTATGAAAATAAGTTATGAAAAAAGAGAGAATTTCTATGCAAAGTTGAGGTAGGTAAGTGCTTGGTGGTAGGTAGGTTGTATTTGTTTACCTACTTTTAATTCGCTATTTATCATACAAGCAGGCATGTAGATATAGGTATGTACCTACATAGGTAGATATGATATAATTGTTTGACACAAGAGTCTGTCAATGTGGTGGTTGAATTTCAGCCAGTGTTATTTATTTTTTTCAAATCAACCAATTGCAAAACGTGCCAACAGGTAGGTACCTACCTACTTACCTATTTTAATTTTTATTTCCGATTTTTTGATTACAGGTAGTTTACAAAATAAATGTTTTAATGTAGACAGGTAGGTACCTACCTGTAGATACCTACCTACCAATAACTTTTTTCGTTAGGATTTTTTTCATTTTTTTTTTGAAATTTAAGTGTAAAATAAATTTGAATGACTTAAATATGAATTTTGGCATACCTAACACAATAATAATAATTATAAATTGTTCCTATTTTCGTGACCTTTTTTTTATAAATTTCTAAAAGGAATACAATTTTAGAAATTTAAATTAGTTAGTGTTTTTTTTAATGTTTAAAGCTTAAAACTTTTATCTCCCTCCGTTTGAGGGGGAGGGGCAATTTTATAAAACATTTGCTTTAAATGGATTAAAAATTATTAAATATCAACGATATTACTTACAATATTATGCGTTAGCTTTTTTCAGTCTATTTTTTTTTTCAATTGTTTTCAAAATACAAATGTTCAATGTATAGTTTTTGAAACAAAATTTTTCAAAGTCAAAATTTAGAAAAAAAAATTGAAAAACAAAATTTATTTGCATTTTTTACTTCAGAATTTTACGTAATATTCTTTGTTCCAAAATCGATTGCTGTAATTAGTTTTTAGTCAAACGCTAAGAACCAGGAGCTGGTATATAGTATAGTATTAGTGAAAATCGAAACTTATGAAAGTACTTTTTTCTTCCAAAATTATTTTTTTGAGTAGGTATTTAGTACGTGTATACAGGGTGATTTTCATAAGGTGTCATAAAACGCTAGAGCGTATAGGTTGGACATGCGATAAAAAAAAAAAATTAAAGAAAAAAAAATCGTGGGTAGCGCTGATTAATTTTCTTTTCAAATTAAATAAAACTCGATTTCTTTTTTACTAACGTTATAAAAATGGGTACTTTAATTTCTCAAAATATATGTATAATAGTGTAGTGTCGCAGTGGAAAGTTCTCGAAAGAATAACCTTCTTTTTCATGAAGGTTAAATTATATTTTTTACATTTGTGAAATACATCAAAAATAAATATTTGACAAGAAGTGTCAAGAAAGACGAGGAACTCGATATTTTGTATGGCTTGTTCACAATGATAATTAGTTTAATTTCAATTTCATTTCATTTAAAAATAATTTAATTTACTTTAATTAATTTTAGTTCAATTTAATTTAATAATAAGTAAATTTAATAATTTAAAATAGTTTTTAGTGATGAACATTCTCCGCCCCGGTGAACGCATGTTCTCAATTTAGTACGGAGCCAGCCCTGGTAAATGCCTTCTTTCTAGGCAAGTACTTCCAACAGTATTGCTACCTTTAGTTTTAAAATTTAAGAAAAAAAACTTTAATAACAGAACAAACAAGAGAAAAATACAAATTCAAGGACAAAACAACAATAACAATTATGCACAATTGCACATGCATTACTTATGCATGAATTCATAGTTCCATTTTCCTTACATTCCATTCAATCATTAAATGAGCTTTCGGTACAGTTACACATAAGCCCAATGAGTTTAAATGGATGCGTACCATGCTTAGCTTATTTTGTTGTTGTTTTTTTTATAATTCATTGAATTGAATCATAAAGCCCGGGACACACAGGACGCAGTCTGGCGGTGCGCTCAGAATGAGTCGTTGACCTCCGCGTTCTATAAGGTCAGACAGAACGCGGTCAGCTTTCGGCGTTCTAGTTTCGTATGTGTTTTTCTGTTGAGCAGTTGGTCGGAGTGCAGCAGTATAATTAAAACAAAAATATGTGGTTCTTCTACTTACACTTGCAACCAGAAAAGACGAAAATAGGTTCATGAGATAAACCAAAAAAGAAGCTATTTATACCCCATGTCTTCGTCTTTTTAGCAACATCTTTATACTCTGGGTGCTTGCAATCATATATTAATATGTTTGTTCGTACTGATTTGATCAGTACTTCAATGTCACACATATTATTTTCTTTTTAATTTGTCTTAAAATTGGAAAAGAAAACGAATAAAAATAAATAAAAGAGAACTACCAAAATCAATACAGAATAATGATCTCACATGCAGCTGTTTTCAGAGGTTTGTTTTGACGTTTGGTCTTTTTTGACACTTGACCGTCGCGATCTATTCTTCGCCGCTTGACTTGACCGCGTTCTGTTTGAACAACAACAAGTGATTCTACACAAGACAAAGAACGCGACGGTCAAAAATGTCGACCGCACCACAAGACCGCGTCCTGTGTGTCCCGGGCTTAAAAGTTCAAATTTCATTGATGACGGTCGTTCGTTGCGTCGGTAGTCCAAGTGGGCATCGTGTTTTTTGTATTAAACCTTTCGGCTTTTCGCGTCGTTAGTGATTTGTGATTAATTAACTTAAGTAATTAATTTGTAGTTCGGTAATCAATTTTTGTTGATAAATTTAAATAATATTTAAATCAATCATTGTAGGTATTATTCGCGAGTGATAGTGGGTGTTTAAAAAATGATGGCCATGTGATTTACATCTTAAAGTTCAGTAGCCAAAGTGATAGTGGTCCTGTTCCTGATAGGTGTTCTGCTAATGATGCTGATGTCGCTGTTAATCTGCATAAAGCGCAGATTGGGTTTACGGATGAGTGTTTTGTTCTAGTATTAAGTTATTTGTTTTTATAATATATATAAATAATAATTGTTTTAAATTTTTATTTTAAATAATTTTTTTTTTAAATTTCCTTTTTGGTTTGTATGTGTGTGGGTGTGCTTGGGATTTTTATTTTATCGCTTCGTTTTCGTATATCAATTCGGTTTCGCCGCGAATTGTATGTGAATGTATGAGTTCATATATTGCGTTATGCCCCCCTTTTTTGTGCGCATATATATTGCAAATAATTTGCAAATGGCCGTCAAAAAATATTTTTTGATGACGTCATATCGGGTCATGTAATTAATCGAGTGTTGAATAATTCATAATAATAAAAAAATAAATTATTAATTTTAATGAAGTGCAGTTTTATTGTGAAGTTTTTAAATTTTACTGTACTTCAATGTCACACATATTATTTCCTTTTTAATTTGTCTTAAAATTGGAAAAGAAAACGAATAAAAATAAATAGAAGAGAACTACCAAAATCAATACAGAATAATGATCTCACATGCAGCTGTTTTCAGAGGTTTGTTTTGACGTTTGGTCTTTTTTGACACTTGACCGGCTATGTTTGAACATAGCGTGATGGGAAAGAAAGTAATGAAAAGGTGATTTTAAAATCGGGTCATCCAGATTTACCTCTTCCATGTGTTGTAAACTCAGATACTCCGTAATACATTGGCTGTAACTCGCTTTCAGCTTCGGCTCCTTGTCCAATCGTCGTTCCAGAGATGAAAAGCGTGTGATAACATTTCCCTTACTTGATCCAAGTTCGGGATTGAATCCTTCTTTGAACGGAAGTCCAACTTCAAACCGTCCATCTCGTAGACGTTTTGTTGTTTTTGAAAAATACTTTTCACAGGCGGCATCTTCTTCTGACGGTTGAGTAGCGAATGGAGTTTGCTCCATCTCCCAAAATTGTCGGATTTGCGAATCGAGATCGATGTGTTGGAAAAAGCTACATATGCTTTTCGGTGTTACCTCAGGAGTTTTGCCTAATATAATCCAACCAAGGTGAGGGTGTTGAGCAATAGGGACAATTTCTTGCTCACTGCGGATTATATCCGGCAAAATAATTTCAGGATAAACATCTGAGCTAAAAGGTATATCGACTGGAGCAGGAATATTAAAATTAGGGTCTGCTAAGACCCCTTTCACACAAGGAAACTGAGTTGCCGGCGATGTTTAGTTTGTTGGCAAGAAGGGCGTAAAAGGAAGACAACAAATCTCCCCTCACACTCTTCTCGCAAACAAACTAGCTAGTTTCTGGCAACTCAGTTTCTTTGTGTGAAAGCGGACTAACTGTAAATCAGTTAGGTGTTCCCATGTGTTAAGAGGTTGCGCCTTGTGTGAAAGCGTACTAACTGTAAATCAGTTAGGTGTTCCCATGTGTTGTGTATCATTTTGTGGGCCAGAAGAGGTTGCGCATTCAAACGTCGAATGCTTCGAAGAAAACATTATGTCAACGTAGTTTTGACTGTTGCCGTTGCTGATTACAGGTAGTTTACAAAATAAATGTTTTAATGTAGACAGGTAGGTACCTACCTGTAGATACCTACCTACCAATAACTTTTTTCGTTAGGATTTTTTTCATTTTTTTTTGAAATTTAAGTGTAAAATAAATTTGAATGACTTAAATATGAATTTTTGCATACCTAACACAATAATAATAATTATAAATTGTTCCTATTTTCGTGACCTTTTTTTTATAAATTTCTAAAAGGAATACAATTTTAGAAATTTAAATTAGTTAGTGTTTTTTTTAATGTTTAAAGCTTAAAACTTTTATCTCCCTCCGTTTGAGGGGGAGGGGCAATTTTATAAAACATTTGCTTTAAATGGATTAAAAATTATTAAATATCAACGATATTACTTACAATATTATGCGTTAGCTTTTTTCAGTCTATTTTTTTTTTCAAATTGTTTTCAAAATACAAATGTTCAATGTATAGTTTTTGAAACAAAATTTTTCAAAGTCAAAATTTAGAAAAAAAAATTGAAAAACAAAATTTATTTGCATTTTTTACTTCAGAATTTTACGTAATATTCTTTGTTCCAAAATCGATTGCTGTAATTAGTTTTTAGTCAAACGCTAAGAACCAGGAGCTGGTATATAGTATAGTATTAGAGAAAATCGAAACTTATGAAAGTACTTTTTTCTTCCAAAATTATTTTTTTGAGTATACAGGGTGATTTTCATAAGGTGTCATAAAACGCTAGAGCGTATAGGTTGGACATGCGATAAAAAAAAAATTAAAGAAAAAAAAATCGTGGGTAGCGCAGATTAATTTTCTTTTCAAATTAAATAAAACTCGATTTCTTTTTTACTAACGTTATAAAAATGGGTACTTTAATTTCTCAAAATATATGTATAATAGTGTAGTGTCGCAGTGGAAAGTTCTCGAAAGAATAACCTTCTTTTTCATGAAGGTTAAATTATATTTTTTACATTTGTGAAATACATCAAAAATAAATATTTGACAAGAAGTGTCAAGAAAGACGAGGAACTCGATGTTTTGTATGGCTTGTTCACAATGATAATTAGTTTAATTTCAATTTCATTTCATTTAAAAATAATTTAATTTACTTTAATTAATTTTAGTTCAATTTAATTTAATAATAAGTAAATTTAATAATTTAAAATAGTTTTTAGTGATGAACATTCTCCGCCCCGGTGAACGCATGTTCTCAATTTAGTACGGAGCCAGCCCTGGTGAATGCCTTCTTTCTAGGCAAGTACTTCCAACAGTATTGGTACCTTTAGTTTTAAAATTTAAGAAAAAAAACTTTAATAACAGAACAAACAAGAGAAAAATACAAATTCAAGGACGAAACAACAATAACAATTATGCACAATTGCACATGCATTACTTATGCATGAATTCATAGTTCCACTTTCCTTACATTCCATTCAATCATTAAATGAGCTTTCGGTACAGTTACACATAAGCCCAATGAGTTTAAGTGGATGCGTACCATGCTTAGCTTATTTTGTTTTTGTTTTGTTTTTATAATTCATTGAATTGAATCATAAAGCCCGGGACACACACGACGCAGTCTGGCGGTGCGCTCAGAACGAGTCGTTGACCTCCGCGTTCTATAAGGTCAGACAGAACGCGGTCAGCTTTCGGCGTTCTAGTTTCGTATGTGTTTTTCTGTTGAGCAGTTGGTCGGAGTGCAGCAGTATAATTAAAACAAAAATATGTGGTTCTTCTACTTACACTTGCAACTAGAAAAGACGAAAATAGGTTCATGAGATAAACCAAAAAAGAAGCTATTTATACCCCATGTCTTCGTCTTTTTAGCAACATCTTTATACTCTGGGTGCTTGCAGTCATATATTAATATGTTTGTTCGAACTGATTTGATCAGTACTTCAATGTCACACATATTATTTTCTTTTTAATTTGTCTTAAAATTGGAAAAGAAAACGCCTATGTTTGAACATAGCGTGATGGGAAAGAAAGTAATGAAAAGGTGATTTTAAAATCGGGTCATCCAGATTTACCTCTTCCATGTGTTGTAAACTCAGATACTCCGTAATACATTGGCTGTAACTCGCTTTCAGCTTCGGCTCCTTGTCCAATCGTCGTTCCAGAGATGAAAAGCGTGTGATTACATTTCCCTTACTTGATCCAAGTTCGGGATTGAATCCTTCTTTGAACGGAAGTCCAACTTCAAACCGTCCATCTCGTAGACGTTTGTTGTTTTTGAAAAATACTTTTCACAGGCGGCATCTTCTTCTGACGGTTGAGTTGCGAATGGAGTTTGCTCCATCTCCCAAAATTGTCGGATTCGCGAATCGAGATCGATGTGTTGGAAAAAGCTACATATGCTTTTCGGTGTTACCTCAGGAGTTTTGCCTAATATAATCCACCCAAGGTGAGGGTGTTGAGCAATAGGGACAATTTCTTGCTCACATTCGGATTATATCCGGCAAAACAATTTCAGGATAAACATCTGAGCTAAAAGGTATATCGATTGGAGCAGGAATATTGAAATTAGGGTCTGCTAAGACCCCTTTCACACAAGGAAACTGAGTTGCCGGCGATGTTTAGTTTGTTGGCAAGAAGGGCGTAAAAGGAAGACAACAAATCTCCCCTCACACCCTTCTCGCAAACAAACTAGCTAGTTTCTGGCAACTCAGTTTCCTTGTGTGAAAGCGGACTAACTGTAAATCAGTTAGGTGTTCCCATGTGTTAAGAGGTTGCGCCTTGTGTGAAAGCGGACTAACTGTAAATCAGTTAGGTGTTCCCATGTGTTGTGTATCATTTTGTGGGCCAGAAGAGGTTGCGCATTCAAACGTCGAATGCTTCGAAGAAAACATTATGTCAACGTAGTTTTGACTGTTGCCGTTGCTGACCTTACCTAACCCTGATAGCTTTACAAATGTTGTATGTCTAGTTAGATTTAAAAGCTATGCTGCAGATTCAGAAATAAAAGTAGCATCTGAGCCTTGGTCAATTAGGGCTCGTAGATCCGCAAATCTCCCATCTCCAGATTTAACCCTAACTACAGCAGGGGCTAATAAAATTTGCGTACCATGGAGTTGTGAAGCATGATAATTGTGTCGTGTACTGCAACCTGGTGCATTATCACCCATTGGTTGGAACACAGGAGCGTTTGGGTTAACAGGTTGTTAATTGTGTTGTTATAGTTGTTATAGTGTTTGCATTCGAAAGCGAATTTTGTTGTGTGTGTGAAATAATGTGCAAAACTGAGTGGTGTCTTTGATTACAAAAGTAACAGCTCCGGTTACTCAGGCAATTCCGTGTTGTGTGGCTATATGCAAGACGATTCTCACAAACTCGAACCTGACGTACAGCTTGTTGGTTTTGGGCAAAATCCATGCCCAAAAACGTCGACATTTCATCAAAGAGTGTTGTCCTTGTTTACAAATTTGACATTGGTAACGTTGTGTGTTGTATTGCTGTTATGGCTGAATTTTCGCATGAAATGACTGTAAGACCGAATTTCCCTGTTGTACAATGGCCTCTAAAGTCCTGAACCGGGGTTTAAGAAAATCGGTGAAATCGGAAAAGGTTGGGAGTTCTTTGTCGTTATCGAGCTTTTCTTCCCAAAGTTGTTGAGTTTTGGCGGATAATTTTTGAAAGAGAATGTAAATTAGGATTTTATCCCAATCTTTCACTGGTAATCCTTAATTCTCCAGTGCAAGAACAACCTCGTTCGTGGTGTCCAATAAGTTTTTGAGGGTTTCCGCAGATTCTTTACTGTGTACGGGTTGACCAAAAAAGACCTTAAGGTAGGAATTGTCCAAAACCCCTTTATGATCATACCTCTCTTTCAGTAAATCCCATGCCTTCGCATAATTCCCAGAACTGAGATCTAAATGATGGAAAAGACGTTCGGCATCACCAGTCAAACTTTCTTTCAGAAAGTGCATTTTTTGAATCTCATTCAGGGCAACATTGTTAAGAAAAGAAGAAAATGTCATGATAAGAACGCCACGTTGTATAAGACGCCGAGAAAGTTGGGGGTTTAATCTTAGGAAGTTTTAAGACATTTGGTTGTGTAGCCGGTGTCGTTGCCTGCATCACTGGTGCAGGAACTGACCCTAATGGTGACGTAGGTGAAGCTGGAGCAGGTGGAGGTGGAGCTACCTTGTCCAGAGCATCCATCAATTCGCTTTTATACTCAAGATAGGTATCCCGAATTTGATCATAGACGGTGATCATTTCATCCTTCTTTAATGTCTCTTCAAGCTTCCCCCCGCTAACGATTTCCTCATGGTAAAGTTTGGCATTTTCCAAAAAAGCTTCTAAAAGCCCCAAACTAGTTTTTACGTAGTTAACAGTGCGACGAACCTGGCCTGCCGTTTTAAAATTAGTAAAATCGCGCTCTAATTGCTTTAAAACTTCCTTCTGAAGTGAACTATTGTTTATGGTAATGTATTAAAAAAAGAGCAAAAAATACTTTAAAAAATGATGACTTACGTGGTGTGCTTTTATTGGATTGGTGATGTGTTGTTGTTGTTTTGCGCGTCGCAGGATTCCTGATTCGCACAGCACAAAATGTTTTTAAATAGTTTTTTTTTTTACTTTAGAAAAAAAATTTTATATTTTATAGTGTTAATTGTTTAATTTAATTGCACAGTAAATATGTGTTATATGCACTTTATAAATATGTATATATCTATCTACACTTCTGCACTACAAAATAAAAATAGCAAAATTCACACTTTTTTTTTTTGCGTAGAAGGACCAATGTTTTTGTGGGTAGCGCTGATTAATTTTCTTTTCTTTTAAAATTAAATAAACTCGATTTCTTTTTTACTAACATTATAAAAATTGGGTACTTTAATTTCTCAAAATATATGTATAATAGTGTAGTGTCACAAAGGAAAGTTCTCGAAAGAATAACCTTCTTTTTCATGAAGGTTAAATTATATGTTTTACATTGGTGAAATACATCAAAATAAATATTTGACAAGAACTTTCAACTGAGCTATTTTGTATGGCTTGTCCACAATGATGATTAGTTTAATTTCAATTTCATTTAATTTAATAATAATTTAATTTACTTTAATTAATTTCAGTTCAATTTAATTTAATAATAAGTAAATTAAATAATTTAAAATAATTTTTAGTGATAAACAGGTTTAGATGAAAATCGAAACTCACAATATGAAATAGAGTAATAGACAGTCGATTAGAAAATCGAAACTCGCAATTTGGGGGAGAGATATCGGAGATTTCGCTCCGTAAAAAGCTATGGAAGCGAATCCAAACAAAAATTTCCTCAGTATTTTGACAGCCAAACTGAGATCCTGTTCACGCAACGGAGATTGCTGATGCCCTACGATATCTCTCTTTCCTGAACACGCCTGTTGGCTTTTTAAGCTAACCTTAGACTACGTTTTCATTAGAGCCGAATGAGGTTATTTCGAAAATTTGATATTGAATTTGGAATGGCAGTTAAACTTTTATTTTTGTTGTTTTCTCTTTCTGTTTTATGTTGAGACTGGTAAATACCGATGGAAGCGCTGGTGTCAATGGCCGCTACCACGGACATTGACCATACATAAATCATTATATAGATGAGAATCCTCGGACGTTGACCATAGATAAATCATTATAAAGATACATTGACCATAGATTAATCATTATAAAGATGAGAATCCTCCGTTTATACGTGGTAGCGGTCATTTTGTGTAGTTCATTAAATGTTCACCAGGGCCGCATGCTAATTTGCTGGTGCTTATAGTGTATTGAAATACAAAAGGTTTTCAGAGCTTTTGAAACTGATTCCCGCTGGATGCATTAACCTAATTTTCAATCTAATTCCGTGCAAATTTGGTTAAAATTAGCTTATTTGGAAACGAGAATTTGTATGGGAAATAAGATAATTTTGGATCTCATTTGGAAATTTGCAACGAAATTACCTAATTCTGACCCATTGAAAGCGTAGTATTATTTTTTCTTTTTTTTGAGACTTTGTTTTGTTAATGTTTTGTGTTTTATGATTCTCCAAAAAAAGACGATATGGTCCCCTTAAAAAGTTTATATCTTGAGTTCTATTGGACAGATAAGGCGTGTTCAGGAAAGGGCCTCAGCAATCATAGTTGCCTGAACGGGATTCCTCAGCAAAAATCTCAGTTTGGCTGTCAAAATAATGAGGAAAAACTTTTTTGGATTCGCTTGCTTGGCATTCGACGGAGCAAAATCTCTGATATCTGATATCTCTGTTTCACGAACGCGCATATTACCAAGATTATGAACTTTTGACTTAAAGAAAATGACAGAGAATCACGAAAAATATTTTTTTTAATTTATTGAAGTGGTAATATCTCTGACAAAAAATTGGAAAATCGCTATTTTCCAACCCCCACCCCGCCAAAGGCTGAAAAAGAAACCTGACAGACTTTTGTTTTCGATGCCACGATTTATGCCTCTGCAAAGCCTCAATACTTATATTTTGGTTATCAATCCGCTCCCAAAATTTGCAAAATTTGCTAAAGGCTCTTGGTCTATATGGTCTTATGCAAGGGATAATCGATTTAAACCAAAGAGTATCTACCATATACATATGAAGGTATATGTATGCGAGAAAAATTAATATAATAATTGTCAAGACTGATGAGATTAATAAAATACAAGCCGTACATACGTTTGCGGTATGCCTGTATTTTGCTTCAAGCCTATTTACCAATTATTCGCAAGATAATAAAAGTTTAGTGGTCTAAAATTAATATTGTTTACACAATTTACGTCAGTTTCTTAGGGACCAACTAAAATGTAGAAAATGTTAGAAAAAAATGACATAATTAGGAAAATATTGCCCTCGCAGAAAAAAAAAATGCTTATGTATGTAGGTACAGAAGTATGAATACAGGTAAAACATTTTTAATTAGATACCTAAATTTTTGGTAAAAAAAACTTTTCCTCTAGTTTCAAAGATGAAGGATTCACGTTTCCCAATATGACCGATTTCACCAGGGCCATGGGCTCCCGAAAACCTAGATTTAATCTTCTTCAATCGCTCTCTTACCTACCTGTATTGCGCTCTACAAATCGACTGTTTTCTTATTAATTTTATCATACTACATGTAATGTTATATTTGATTATTTGTTAATAATTGTATTTAACAATAAATAAGCTTTCTATATTAAAAAAAATTGTATATTTTTTTGTTTAATTTTCGATTAAAAAATTTGTTACCAATGTAACAAAGTTTGTCCGTAAATATTCGATGCTGAGCTCTGTGGAGACAAGAAAATGGGTCTTAATATATCAGGAACAAATTACTTATGTATATCATTGATAAATCTTCTCATTTTCTCAATGTCTTAAGATTCAAGTAGGTAATGATAAAATAATTTGGTCCTTTATTTATTCTTATTTTAATTATTTCTGTAATGAATATCTCCACATTAAAACAAATCTTTTACCAACAAAGATAAGCTACCCACAACAATTGGTGTTTATCCCGCTTCTTCGAGACCTTTATTTTTTAAATTGATGTATTTCAATACCTATAAGTTGGACGTTATTGTCAAGTTTTAGTTCAAACCTTTTACTTAATCCTGAGGATTGAGCTTTGGTACACTATAGTAACTATACTTTATAGTGATGGCGAACCAATCGCACGCGTGAGTTATATATCTCAATGGTTCGTGAAATAATTAATGGGTTTCTTTTATATATAAAAAGTTTTTTTTATTTATTTTTTAATAAGAATAAATTTCATTTAATTTAATAATAATTTAATCTACTTTAATTAATTTTAGTTCAATTTAATTTAATAATAAGTAAATTGAATAGTTTTTAGTGATGAACAGGTTTAGATGAAAATCGAAACTCACAATATGAAATAGAGTAATAGACAGTCGGTTAGAAAATCGAAACTCGCGATTTGGGCGAGAGATATCGGAGATTTCGCTCCGTAAAAAGCTATGGAAGCGAATCCAAACAAAAATTTCCTCAGTATTTTGACAGCCAAACTGAGATCCTGTTCACGCAACGGAGATTGCTGATGCCCTACGATATCTCTCTTTCCTGAACACGCCTGTTGGCTTTTTAAGCTAACCTTAGACTACGTTTTCATTAGAGCCGAATGAGGTTATTTCGAAAATTTGATATTGAATTTGGAATGGCAGTTAAACTTTTATGTTTGTTGTTTTCTCTTTCTGTTTTATGTTGAGACTGGTAAATACCGATGGAAGCGCTGGTGTCAATGGCCGCTACCACGGACATTGACCATACATAAATCATTATATAGATGAGAATCCTCGGACGTTGACCATAGATAAATCATTATAAAGATACATTGACCATAGATTAATCATTATAAAGATGAGAATCCTCCGTTTATACGTGGTAGCGGTCATTTTGTGTAGTTCATTAAATGTTCACCAGGGCAGCATGCTAATTTGCTGGTGCTTATAGTGTATTGAGATTTTCATACAAAAGGTTTTCAGAGCTTTTGAAACTGATTCCCGCTGGATGCATTAACCTAATTTTCAATCTAATTTCGTGCAAATTTGGTTAAAATTAGCTCATTTGGAAACGAGAATTTGTATGGGAAATAAGATAATTTTGGATCTCATTTGGAAATTTGCAACGAAATTACCTAATTCTGACCCATTGAAAGCGTAGTATTATTTTTTTCTTTTTTTTTTGAGACTTTGTTTTGTTGATTTTTTGTGTTTTATGATTCTCCAAAAAAAGACGATATGGTCCTCTTAAAAAGTTTATATCTTGAGTTCTATTGGACAGATAAGGCGTGTTCAGGAAAGGGAGATATCAGAGGGCCTCAGCAATCATAGTTGCCTGAACGGGATTCCTCAGCAAAAATCTCAGTTTGGCTGTCAAAATAATGAGGAAAAACTTTTTTGGATTCGCTTGCTTGGCTTTCGACGGAGCAAAATCTCTGATATCTGATATCTCTGTTTCACGAACGCGCCTATTGCCAAGATTATGAACTTTTGACTTAAAGAAAATGACAGAGAATCACGAAAAATATTTTTTTTAATTTATTGAAGTGGTAATATCTCTGACAAAAAATTGGAAAATCGCTATTTTCCAACCCCCACCCCGCCAAAGGCTGAAAAAGAAACCTGACAGACTTTTGTTTTCGATGCCACGATTTATGCCTCTGCAAAGCCTCAATACTTATATTTTGGTTATTAATCCGCTCCCAAAATTTGCAAAATTTGCTAAGGGCTCTTGGTCTATATGGTCTTATGCAAGGGATAATCGATTTAAACCAAAGAGTATCTACCATATACATATGAAGGTATATGTATGCGAGAAAAATTAATATAATAATTGTCAAGACTGATGAGATTAATAAAATACAAGCCGTACATACGTTTGCGGTATGCCTGTATTTTGCTTCAAGCCTATTTACCAATTATTCGCAAGATAATAAAAGTTTAGTGGTCTAAAATTAATATTGTTTACACAATTTACGTCAGTTTCTTAGGGACCAACTAAAATGTAGAAAAAGTTAGAAAAAAATGACATAATTAGGAAAATATTGCCCTCGCAGAAAAAAAATGCTTATGTATGTAGGTACAGAAGTATGAATACAGGTAAAACATTTTTAATTAGATACCTAAATTTTTGGTAAAAAAAAACTTTTCCTCTAGTTTCAAAGATGAAGGATTCACGTTTCCCAATATGACCGATTTCACCAGGGCCATGGGCTCCCGAAAACCTAGATTTAATCTTCTTCAATCGCTCTCTTACCTACCTGTATTGCGCTCTACAAATCGACTGTTTTCTTATTAATTTTATCATACTACATGTAATGTTATATTTGTTTATTTGTTAATAATTGTATTTAACAATAAATAAGCTTTCTATATTAAAAAAAATTGTATATTTTTTTGTTTAATTTTCGATTAAAAAATTTGTTACCAATGTAACAAAGTTTGTCCGTAAATATTCGATGCTGAGCTCTGTGGAGACAAGAAAATGGGTCTTAATATATCAGGAACAAATTACTAATGTATATCATTGATAAATATTCTCATTTTCTCAATGTCTTAAGATTCAAGTAGGTAATGATAAAATAATTTGGTCCTTTATTTATTCTTATTTTAATTATTTCTGTAATGAATATCTCCACATTAAAACAAATCTTTTACCAACAAAGATAAGCTACCCACAACATTTGGTGTTTATCCCGCTTCTTCGCCACCTTTATTTTTTAAATTGATGTATTTCAATACCTATAAGTTGGACGTTATTGTCAAGTTTTAGTTCAAACCTTGTACTTAATCCTGAGGATTGAGCTTTGGTACACTATAGTAACTATACTTTATAGTGATGGCGAACCAATCGCACGCGTGAGTTATATATCTCAATGGTTCGTGAAATAATTAATGGGTTTCTTTTATATATAAAAAGTTTTTTTTATTTATTTTTTAATAAGAATAAATTTCATTTAATTTAATAATAATTTAATCTACTTTAATTAATTTTAGTTCAATTTAATTTTATAATAAGTAAATTGAATTGTTTTTAGTGATGAACAGGTTTAGATGAAAATCGAAACTCACAATATGAAATAGAGTAATAGACAGTCGATTAGAAAATCGAAACTCGCGATTTGGGCGAGAGATATCGGAGATTTCGCTCCGTAAAAAGCTATGGAAGCGAATCCAAACAAAAATTTCCTCAGTATTTTGACAGCCAAACTGAGATCCTGTTCACGCAACGGAGATTGCTGATGCCCTACGATATCTCTCATTCCTGAACACGCCTGTTGGCTTTTTAAGCTAACCTTAGACTACGTTTTGTAGTAGCCCGTAGCGTAATGGTTAGTGCGTTCGACTGTCACGCTGGAGGTCTGGGATCGCTTCCCAGCCTCGTCCACCTAAAAACTAAAAAGTTTTTTTTCAGGGATACTGCCTCTTGCGAGGAATTGACAAATCCTCCAAGAGCATCACTTGTCTCGAATAAGTGCTTCTCGTCTAGCCGTTCGGATTCGGCACAAAATTGTAGGTCCCTTCCATTCCTGTCGAAAGGCGCACACAGGAATGGTTGCGAGTTGTTAGTCACTAGGCGCTGGTTCTTCATGAGCCGTTGTGCCACCCGATTTATTTTTTTCTTTTTTTTTAGACTACGTTTTCATTAGAGCCGAATGAGGTTATTTCGAAAATTACCAAAAAAGTGTTTTCATTATCAAATTTGATAATTTCGTTTGTAATCTCGTTTGATTTTGAATTTGGAATGGCAGTTAAACTTTTATTTTTGTTGTTTTCTCTTTCTGTTTTATGTTGAGCCTAGTAAATACCGATGGCGGCGCTGGTGTCAAACGCCGCTACCACAGACATTGACCATAGATAAATCATTATATAGATGAGAATCATCGGACGTTGACCATAGATAAATCATTATAAAGATACATTGATGCATTAATCTAATTTTCAATCTAATTTCGTGCAAATTTGGTTAAAATTAGCTCATTTGGAAACGAGAATTTGTATGGGAAATAAGATAATTTTGGATCTCATTTGGAAATTTGCAACGAAATTACCTAATTTTGACTCATTGAAAACGTAGTATTAATCGATTTTCTTTTTTTTGGGACTTTGTTTTGTTGATTTTTTGTGTTTTATGATTCTCCAAAAAAAGACGATATGGTCCTCTTAAAAATTTTATATCTTGAGTTCTATTGGACACATAAGGCGTGTTCAGGAAAGGGATATATCGGAGGGCCTCAGCAATCATAGTTGCCTGAACGGGATTCCTCAGCAAAAATCTCAGTTTGGCTGTCAAAATAATGAGGAAAAACTTTTTTGGATTCGCTTGCTTGGCTTTCGACGGAGCAAAATATCTGATATCTCTGTTTCACGAACGCGCCTATTGCCAAGATTATGAACTTTTGACTTAAAGAAAATGACAGAGAATCACGAAATATATTTTTTTAATTTATTGAAGTGGTAATATCTCTGACAAAAAATTGGAAAATCGCTATTTTCCAATCCCCACCCCGCCAAAGGCTAAAAAAGAAACCTAACAGACTTTTGTTTTCGATGCCACGATTTATGCCTCTGCAAAGCCTCAAAACTTATATTTTGGTTATCAATCCGCTCCCAAAATTTGCTAAAGGCTCTTGGTCTATATGGTCTTATGCAAGGAATAATCCATTTAAACCAAAGAGTATCTACCATATACATATGAAGGTATATGTATGCGAGCAAAATTAATATAATAATTGTCAAGACTGATGAGATTAATAAAATACAAAAAAATAAAATACAAAAAATGTAGAAAAAGTTAGAAAAAAATGACATAATTAGGAAAATATTGCCCTCGCAGAAAAAAATGCTTATGTATGTAGGTACAGAAGTATGAATACAGGTAAAACAATTTTAATTAGATACCTAAATTTATGGTAAAAAAAAAAACTTTTCCTCTAGTTTCAAAGATGAAGGATTCACGTTTCCCAATATGACCGATTTCACCAGGGCCATGGGCTCCCGAAAACCTAGATTTAATCTTCTTCAATCGCTCTCTTACCTACCTGTATTGCGCTCTACAAATCGACTGTTTTCTTATTAATTTTATCATACTACATGTAATGTTATATTTGTTTATTTGTTAATAATTGTATTTAACAATAAATAAGCTTTCTATATTAAAAAAAAATGTATATTTTTTGTTTAATTTTCGATTAAAAAATTTGTTACCAATGTAACAAAGTTTGTCCGTAAATATTCGATGCTGAGCTCTGTGGAGACAAGAAAATGGGTCTTAATATATCAGGAACAAATTACTAATGTATATCATTGATAAATCTTCTCATTTTCTCAATGTCTTAAGATTCAAGTAGGTAATGATAAAATAATTTGGTCCTTTATTTATTCTTATTTTAATTATTTCTGTAATGAATATCTCCACATTAAAACAAATCTTTTACCAACAAAGATAAGCTACCCACAACATTTGGTGTTTATCCCGCTTCTTCGCCATCTTTATTTTTTAAATTGATGTATTTCAATACCTATAAGTTGGACGTTATTGTCAAGTTTTAGTTCAAACCTTGTACTTAATCCTGAGGATTGAGCTTTGGTACACTATAGTAACTATACTTTATAGTGATGGCGAACCAATCGCACGCGTGAGTTATATATCTCAATGGTTCGTGAAATAATTAATGGGTTTCTTTTATATATAAAAAGTTTTTTTTATTTATTTTTTAATAAGAATAAATTTCATTTAATTTAATAATAATTTAATCTACTTTAATTAATTTTAGTTCAATTTAATTTTATAATAAGTAAATTGAATAGTTTTTAGTGATGAACAGGTTTAGATGAAAATCGAAACTTACAATATGAAATAGAGTAATAGACAGTCGATTAGAAAATCGAAACTCGCTATTTGGGCGAGAGATATCGGAGATTTCGCTCCGTAAAAAGCTATGGAAGCGAATCCAAACAAAAATTTCCTCAGTATTTTGACAGCCAAACTGAGATCCTGTTCACGCAACGGAGATTGCTGATGCCCTACGATATCTCTCATTCCTGAACACGCCTGTTGGCTTTTTAAGCTAACCTTAGACTACGTTTTGTAGTAGCCCGTAGCGTAATGGTTAGTGCGTTCGACTGTCACGCTGGAGGTCTGGGATCGCTTCCCAGCCTCGTCCACCTAAAAACTAAAAAGTTTTTTTTCAGGGATACTGCCTCTTGCGAGGAATTGACAAATCCTCCAAGAGTATCACTTGTCTCGAATAAGTGCTTCTCGTCTAGCCGTTCGGATTCGGCACAAAATTGTAGGTCCCTTCCATTCCTGTCGAAAGGCGCACACAGGAATGGTTGCGAGTTGTTAGTCACTAGGCGCTGGTTCTTCATGAGCCGTTGTGCCACCCGATTTATTTTTTTCTTTTTTTTAGACTACGTTTTCATTAGAGCCGAATGAGGTTATTTCGAAAATTACCAAAAAAGTGTTTTCATTATCAAATTTGATAATTTCGTTTGTAATCTCGTTTGATTTTGAATTTGGAATGGCAGTTAAACTTTTATTTTTGTTGTTTTCTCTTTCTGTTTTATGTTGAGCCTAGTAAATACCGATGGCGGCGCTGGTGTCAATTGCCGCTACCACAGACATTGACCATAGATAAATCATTATATAGATGAGAATCATCGGACGTTGACCATAGATAAATCATTATAAAGATACATTGATGCATTAATCTAATTTTCAATCTAATTTCGTGCAAATTTGGTTAAAATTAGCTCATTTGGAAACGAGAATTTGTATGGGAAATAAGATAATTTTGGATCTCATTTGGAAATTTGCAACGAAATTACCTAATTTTGACTCATTGAAAACGTAGTATTAATCGATTTTCTTTTTTTTGGGACTTTGTTTTGTTGATTTTTTGTGTTTTATGATTCTCCAAAAAAAGACGATATGGTCCTCTTAAAAATTTTATATCTTGAGTTCTATTGGACACATAAGGCGTGTTCAGGAAAGGGATATATCGGAGGGCCTCAGCAATCATAGTTGCCTGAACGGGATTCCTCAGCAAAAATCTCAGTTTGGCTGTCAAAATAATGAGGAAAAACTTTTTTTGATTCGCTTGCTTGGCTTTCGACGGAGCAAAATATCTGATATCTGATATCTCTGTTTCACGAACGCGCCTATTGCCAAGATTATGAACTTTTGACTTAAAGAAAATGACAGAGAATCACGAAATATATTTTTTTAATTTATTGAAGTGGTAATATCTCTGACAAAAAATTGGAAAATCGCTATTTTCCATTCCCCACCCCGCCAAAGGCTAAAAAAGAAACCTAACAGACTTTTGTTTTCGATGCCACGATTTATGCCTCTGCAAAGCCTCAAAACTTATATTTTGGTTATCAATCCGCTCCCAAAATTTGCTAAAGGCTCTTGGTCTATATGGTCTTATGCAAGGAATAATCCATTTAAACCAAAGAGTATCTACCATATACATATGAAGGTATATGTATGCGAGCAAAATTAATATAATAATTGTCAAGACTGATGAGATTAATAAAATACAAGCCGTACATACGTTTGCGGTATGCCTGTATTTTGCTTCAAGCCTATTTACCAATTATTCGCAAGATAATAAAAGTTTGGTCGTCTAAAATTAATATTGTTTACATAAATTACGTCAGTTTCTTCGGGACCAACTAAAATGTAGAAAAAGTTAGAAAAAAATGACATAATTAGGAAAATATTGCCCTCGCAGAAAAAAATGCTTATGTATGTAGGTACAGAAGTATGAATACAGGTAAAACAATTTTAATTAGATACCTAAATTTTTGGTAAAAAAAAAACTTTTCCTCTAGTTTCAAAGATGAAGGATTCACGTTTCCCAATATGACCGATTTCACCAGGGCCATGGGCTCCCGAAAACCTAGATTTAATCTTCTTCAATCGCTCTCTAACCTACCTGTATTGCGCCTCACAAATCGACTGTTTTCTTATTAATTTTATCATACTACATGTAATGTTATATTTGTTTATTTGTTAATAATTGTATTTAACAATAAATAAGCTTTCTATATTAAAAAAAATTGTATATTTTTTTGTTTAATTTTCGATTAAAAAAATTTGGTAAAATATGAGTTGTCTTAAACAGATTGATTTTAAATTGATTCCATTTGCTCATCCAACTTCAATATGGGACTCTCACTGAGCGGTGTCATCAGATTGGGAACTGGTGTGCTCAAATGTAACAAAGTTTGTCCGTAAATAATCGATGCTGAGTTCTGTGGAGACAAGAAAATAGGTCTTTATATATCAGGAACAAATTACAAATGTAGATCATTGATAAATCTTCTCATTTTATCAATGTCTTAACATTCAAGAAGGTAATGATAAAACATATTGGTCCTTTATTTATTCTTATTTTAATTACTTCTGTAATGAATACCTCCACATTAAAACAAATCTTTTACCAACAAAGATAAGCTACCCACAACATTTGGCGTTTATCCCCCTTCTTCGCCACCTTTATTTTTTAAATTGATGTATTTCAATACCTATAAGTTGGACGTTATTGTCAAGTTTTAGTTCAAACCTTGTACTTAATCCTGAGGATTGAGCTTTGGTACACTATAGTAACTATACTTTATAGTGATGGCGAACCAATCGCACGCGTGAGTTATATATCTCAATGGTTCGTGAAATAATTAGTGGGTTTCTTTTATATTTAAAAAGTTTTTTTTATTTATTTTTTAATAAGAATAAATTTCTTTTAATTTAATAATAATTTAATTTACTTTAATTAATTTTAGTTCAATTTAATTTAATAATAAGTAAATTGAATAATTTAAAATAATTTTTAGTGATGAACAGGTTTAGATGAAAATCGAAACTCACAATATGAAATAGAGTAATAGACAGTCGATTAGAAAATCGAAACTCGCAAGGTTATTTCGAAAATTACCAAAAAAGTGTTTTCATTATCAAATTTGATAATTTCGTTTGAAATCTCATTTGATTTTGAATTTGGAATGGCAGTTAAACTTTTATTTTTGTTGTTTTCTCTTTCTGTTTTATGTTGAGCCTATTAAATACCGATGGCGGCGCTGGTGTCAATGGCCGCTACCACGGACATTGACCATAGATAAATCTTTATATAGATGAGAATCCTCGGACGTTGACCATAGATAAATCATTATAAAGATACATTGACCATAGATTAATCATTATAAAGATGAGAATCCTCTGTTTATACGTGTAGCGGTCATTTTGTGTAGTTCATGAAATGTTCACCAGGGTCGCATGCTAATTTGCTGGTGCTTATAGTGTATTGAAATTTTCATACAAAAGGTTTTCAGAGATTTTGAAACTGATTCCCGCTGGATGCATTAACCTAATTTTCAATATAATTTCGTGCAAATTTGGTTAAAATTGGCTCATTTGGAAACGAGAATTTGTATGGGAAATAAAATAATTTTGGATCTCATTTGAAAATTTGCAACGAAATTACCTAATTTTGACCCATTGAAAATGTAGTATTAATCGGTTTTCTTTTTTTTTTTGAGACTTTGTTTTGTTGATTTTTTGCGTTTTATGATTCTCCAAAAAAAGACGATATGGTCCTCTTAAAAAGTTTATATCTTGAGTTCTATTGGACAGATAAGGCGTGTTCAGGAAAGGGAGATATCGGAGGGCCTCAGCAATCATAGTTGCCTGAACGGGATTCCTCAGCAAAAATCTCAGTTTGGCTGTCAAAATAATGAGGAAAAACTTTTTTGGATTCGCTTGCTTGGCTTTCGACGGAGCAAAATATCTGATATCTGATATCTCTGTTTCACGAACGCGCCTATTGCCAAGATTATGAACTTTTGACTTAAAGAAAATGACAGAGAATCACGAAATATATTTTTTTAATTTATTGAAGTGGTAATATCTCTGACAAAAAATTGGAAAATCGCTATTTTCCAACCAGCCAAAGGCTGAAAAAGAAACCTGACAGACTTTTGTTTTCGATACCACGATTTATTCCTCCGCAAAGCCTCAATACTTATATTTTGGTTATCAATCCGCTCCCAAAATTTGCTAAAGGCTCTTGGTCTATATGGTCTTATGCAAGGGATAATCGATTTAAACCAAAGAGTATCTACCATATACATATAAAGGTATATGTATGCGAGCAAAATTAATATAATAATTGTCAAGACTGATGAGATTAAGATTAATAAAATACAAGCCGTACATACGTTTGCGGTATGCCTGTATTTTGCTTCAAGCCTATTTACCAATTATTCGCAAGATAATAAAAGTTTGGTCGTCTAAAATTAATATTGTTTACACAATTTACGTCAGTTTCTTCGGGACCAACTAAAATGTAGAAAAAGTTAAAAAGTTAAAAAAAATTACATAATTAGGATAATATTGCCCTCGCAGAAAAAAAATGCTTAAAACATTTTTTATTAGATACCTAAATTTTTAGTAAAAAAAAACTTTTCCTCTAGTTTCAAAGATGAAGGATTCACGTTTCCCAATATGACCGATTTCACCAGGGCCATGGGCTCCCGAAAACCTAGATTTAATCTTCTTCAATCGCTCTCTTACCTACCTGTATTGCGCTCCACAAATCGACTGTTTTCTTATTAATTTTATCATACTACATGTAATGTTATATTTGTTTATTTGTTAATAATTGTATTTAACAATAAAAAAGCTTTCTATATTAAAAAAAAAAAATTTTGTTTAATTTTCGATTTAAAACTTAGGTAAAATATGAGTTGTTTTTGTCTTAAACAGATTGATTTTAAATTGATTCCATTTGCTCATCCAACTCCAATATGGGACTCTCACTGAGCGGTGTCATCAGATTGGGAACTGGTGTGCTCAAATGTAACAAAGTTTGTCCGTAAATATTCGATGCTGAGCTCTGTGAAGACAAGAAAATGGGTCTTAATATATCAGGAACAAATTACTAATGTATATCATTGATAAATCTTCTCATTTTCTCAATGTCTTAACATTCAAGTAGGTAATGATAAAATATATTGGTCCTTTATTTATTCTTAGTTTAATTATTTCTGTAATGAATATCTCCACATTAAAACAAATCTTTTCTTTTACCAACAAAGATAAGCTACCCACAACATTTGGCGTTTATCCCCCTTCTTCGCTACCTTTATTTTTTAAATTGATGTATTTCAATACCTATAAGTTGGACGTTATTGTCAAGTTTTAGTTCAAACCTTGTACTTAATCCTGAGGGTTGAGCTTTGGTACACTATAGTAACTATACTTTTTAGTGATGGCGAACCAATCGCACGCGTGAGTTATATATCTCAATGGTTCGTGAAATAATTAGTGGGTTTCTTTTATATTTAAAAAGTTTTTTTTTATTTATTTTTTAATAAGAATATATTTTATAAATTAATTTACAAATTAATTTATTTTTAATTGTACTTTAAATTTGTGAAGTACGTGATGACCTTTCAGAGTGACGACTGTACTATCACTGCCGCTGCCGATGATAATGATGATAAAGGCAATGTGATAATCCGAAATGATAAGACAAGCCTGTTTCTGGCGGGGCTTGTATCTCCCTCTCTCGTAGCTTTAATGCTGGATCTGCAAGGTTAGAGCTTTATTGTTTAAAGTAGCGTCATCTCTCTCGGTACCAGTGCCATATATGTGTTTTACGTAGCCAAATAGAAGATGAAGCTTGACTTATGTTGCTATGCAGAAATGTGTCATCTCTCTTCTTGCCGTTATGTGTGTTTAGCATAGCCGAAGAGAGGATGAAGTTTGGCTTAGGTTGCAGGAACAGTAGTGACGTTAACTTGACGTTCGGTTAATTTAACAACAACATATTTATTATAACTGTTAAGGAATAGCAGACTGTATTTTATTTTTATAAAAAAATGATGCAGAGCAAAACCCAATACAAAAAAAAATCCCATATACCTAAGAGGTAAAGCAACGATAAATTGATGTTACAAGTATTTATTTTATTCGATTAGATAAGTTACCAACTCCAGGAAAGGTCTGCTCTGCTTGGTGGTTCGCTTTAAAAGGAACGATCAACGATGCTTGCCAAATAATTTGTGCTTCAGGTGCAGCAAATGTAGACACAAAAAAGAAAAAGAAACAAAATTTACTGTGCTTGCAACAGCACACAACTATTTACATTAGATTTAAGCAGGCAAAAAAGAAAACGAAAATAAATTTACTGTGTTTGCAACAGCACACAACTATTTAGATTAGATTTAAGTAGACAAAAAAAAAACCGTAACAGTTCTAATTTAAGTTAAATTTTAAGAAGAATTCATAGTGTGTAATTTGTAATGCTTGGCAAGTATTAACAAAAATTAAAAATTGGCACTTTAATGAACTTGAATGTTTGAATGAATTTAATGCAATTTAGATTTAGGTTGTTTAATCCTTAACATCCCGCCCCCCTGCAATGAGTTTCAGGACATGGGTAGTAAGGCAAGCTTGGTGATTGGACGAACAAATGTTCTACCGTCCGTTTAAACAGTAGCAACTCGTACTCGGCTATCAGTCCCGTGGGTTGTTGCTTCGATTTTACCAAGAAGCCACTATGTTGGCGGAAGATTTGGCTCTTTTAGTATCACAAGGTCCCCTGGTTTGAGATTCGAAGTTGCCATCTTCCACAGGGTGCTGATATACTCCACATGCCACCGTTTCCATAAGCCTTGTACCATATTTTGTAGGTGGTTCCAGTGTGACAAGCGATTCAAAGGCATGGACAGCGTTGTTGGCTCCGGAACAGCAGTAAATGGTTCAACTATAAGAAAGTGAGCAAGTGTTAGTGGATTTAAGTCATTATCTGATATAACACAGAGAGGACGAGAATTCAAAACAGCTTCGATTTGAATGAGCACCGTATACATGTCTTCGAATGAAAGGATGGTTAATCCAATTACTCGTTGCAAATGAAATTTTACCGGCTTAACCCCAGCCTCCCACAATCCACCAAAGTGAGGGGACGATGGAAGGATAAAGTCCTTTGTCCATTGTCCTTTGCAAGTGATATAGCAACAGCCTCGTTGCATGCTTCTGAGATGACCAACTCCTGCATCTCGTTCAGGCATCAACGTGCACCTTGGAAGTTGGTTCCATTGTCCGAATACACATTCGAACAAAATCCACGTCGTGAAACGAATGGCCGAAAAGCTGCGAGAAATGCATCAGAGGTCAAATCACTCACTATCTCGAGGTATATAGCCTTCGTAGCCATACACAAAAATAAACATATGTATGCTTTTGACGTTTAGGGATTGCGACCTCTGGATAGTTTTATGCAAAACGGCCCAGCATGGTCACAACCAGTGTACAAAAATGGACGGCTTTGTGATATTCGTTGCGATGGTAAGTCACTTATTAGCTGCGAAGTAGTGGTTTTTTGCAACTTAAAGCGTGTAGTGCACGATCTTTTTATCCAATACTGCTGCCTTACGATTGCGAGCGTTGCAGAAACTCCAGGATGTAGGTTAATCTTGTAAATATCTTCTATAATAAGATAAGAAAAGTTATTATTTGGAAGATTATATGGATGTTTAATGTTAAAATATATATTAGCATTTTAAATTCTTCCTCCTACTCTAAGAAGACCTTTATTATCAAGAAACGGAGTATATTTTAGCAGTTTATATTTCAGGGGCAATTAAGTTTTAGGGGTGCGAATTTTGTCACTGAATGATTTTAGTCGGATAGATTTAATGAGAGTTGTTTTGGCGATAAATAGTTCTTTTGTTGTAAGGTATGAGGTTCGCCGATTGGATTTTGAACTAAGATAGTTGAAAATGAACCGAATTACATAAGCGAGAATTCGTTTCATGCGATCCCACGACGAAGTTTTGCTGATAATGTGATAGATAACATCAAAATTGTTAGGTTCGGTAAGAAGAACTTTTCGAGGACATTGTCGTGTTTCGAGAAGAAGTTCACTGTCATCTGATTTAAGCATGGTTAATTTCAATTTCGGCTATTCGCATTCTTCCAACGATAACCAAGTTGGACCGGTCCACCAGAGATGATGATTTGGAAGTTCAGATGGAAGCACACCGCGCGAAGCACAATCTGCGGGATTCGACTCGGAAGTAATATGACGCCAGCAACTTCTTGGAGTGGTTTCAAGAAAAGCTGCAGTTTTGTTATCAACGAATGTAGTCCAGCGACTAGGGGGTGATGCGAGCCAGTGTAAAAAGTAAAACGATCTCAGAATCGCACCAAGCCACCGTCTTTGTGAATTGGTACGAAAATTACGATTTCACGATTTCACAAGACTAAACAAGCGAGTCAACAGCAAGGCCCCACACAGCTCTAGACATGGAATAAAAATCGGTTTTAACGGAGCAACCTTGGTCTTGGCTGCGACAATTATTGTGTTGTATATTTCCTTCAGCGACTTTACAGCGAGTGTATAGGACGGGACTATAAGCGAGCGTGGATGCATCGCAAAACCCATGAAGATGTCGTCGAACGGAGAGGTGAACAAGTTTCTGGGTATTCGGACCTGTTCAAAAAAACCTCCTTTCGGTACTTATCCCAACGATCAGCTAACTCTGTAGGCGTCCAGATGACCAGAGTTCCTGGAAGAGCATTTTGAAAAGTACAGCCAATGGTGCCAAAAGTCCTAACGGATCGAATATTCGTGATACTTGAGACAACAACGAGCGCCTAGTTAATGAAATGGTTGGAAGAGAATTCGACATGCGAAACGTTTATTCGTCGTTCGCAGGATTCCAATGCATTCCAAGCACTTAAATATACGAATTTGTGCGTTCAGTATCGTAGAAAGAGTATTCACATTGTTCGTTTGGAAGAGAAGCTGGGAGAGTCCAACAATTAGAGCTCCATTTTCGCAGCTCAAGTTTGGCCATGGAAAGAAGTGTAAGTAATTCGGCTTACAGTTCAATGAGGTCTTTGGCTGATTTTGCTCCCGTAATAATATTATCAACGTATACGTCTTCCAATAGGACACGGGTTGCATTCGGGAATTCTGATTTATAGTCCTCAGTGAGCTGTTTTAAGACCCGAACTGACAGAAACGGAGCGGAAGCTGTACCGCATGTTACAGTACGTAAACGAAAACGTTCGATTTCTTTAGATGGAGAGTCGCGCCAAACGATACGTTGGTAATCACAGTCATCTACCCAGATTTGACGGAACATTTTAACGACGTCTGCGGTAAAAACGAATCACAAGCATATAGGATATAGTTGAATAGGAGGCCCGATCAATAACGTATTGTTCAATGACTTTCCAGTGGAGTCCTTGACAGAACCATCTAAAACGACATGGAGTTTTGTAAACGAAACATCTGCCATTGGGACTCTTAATTTCATCACGAGGAATTCGAATCATTCAGCCTAAGCCGATATATTCTCGCATGAAATCGGAATATAAGTCTCGCCTCTCCAGTTTCGAATTTGAGAGATCCGACGTTACATTGCGAATTAGCGCGAAACAGCGAGAGAAAAAGTATTTTTGAAAGATGGATTTGGAGTTTTAAAAGGAAGAAGCACAACGTACTTCCTGTCAGGAGACCGCGAGAAAGTCTGTTGAAAATGTTCTTCGGCCTTGTCGAAAACAACTGAATTGTTTGCTGGGAGAACCTCCTCCAGTTCCAAGAATCATTGTAGCAAAGGCATCTGTGTCGAGTAACAAGTGAAATGAAGTAAAATGGTTCGATTCTTCTGGTTCAAAAAATTGTCCGGTATATCCAAACGAAGTGCTTTGTGCGATTTGGCATCCATTAGGACCTCGAATATGTCCATCTTTGAGAATTCTCCAAAGTTTGTCACCGCCAAGAAGAACATCGATTGGGGCAGCGACATTGAAATTAGGATCAGCAAGTTCAAGATTTCTAATATGAGACCGGGAAGAAATATCAATGAATTTGGTTGGTAAGTTTGAAGTTAATTTATCGAGTATAAAGGCATCAACGAATAATTGAGAAGAATTGTAACGAACCGTGGTGTTGTCGACAAGGATTCCCTATCTGGTCAACACGAGAAAGAAAAAACCCATGTCCTTTCACCTCTGACCTTGCAGTTAATGCTTCATTATAAAAGTGAATCTAAATAGGGGTAATAAAAGAAAATACTGACTTCCCATAAGTGTGTACCACCTCCGAACTTCAATCCATACCGGTCAATGGACGATGCAAAGAATAATTTGGATCAGTGAATTAAAGTATAATTTATTGAGTATTCTTGTGGGCTTAATACAAAAATTTAAGAAACAAAAATTGTTTAAAAAAAATTACGTTGGCAACCACGACGTGGAACAAGATTAATTTTAATTAATTAAAATATTCCGATAAAAATTTTAAATAAATTTAAGTATAATAAAATAAAAACTATATTTAAACGTTGGCAACCATGGTAAGAATTCAAAATTAAATTAATAAAGTTATCTTAAGACTGTTTTCTTTTCGTTTTAGAATAATTAGATAATTCGATGTATTTATTTTTTTTGTTCTTGTTTTAATTCATTATTTTTGATAACTCCCCCACCCACAGGATATACCGTAACAAAAATAAATATATGCACGCAAATTTGATTAGTAATGTAATCAATAATAACTTACTCGGATTCAAAAAAAATGCCGCCAATGTAGTGCATTACCTTGGTTGCTTCCTTTAGTTTTGTGATGTTGGTAGTGAGGAGACAATAAAAAAAAAAACAAATATTTTGTTTTGTTTGGGGTACTATTTTGTGGTTTCAGGGGTTATCACTTATACTTTACTTTTTTTTTCTTTTAAATAGCTTTTAATTATTATTATTATTATTTATTTTTTTTTTCAAGTCAATCAAATTTTAAATTCTTTTCAGGTAGGTTTTTTTTTGTTTACAAACGAAGTGCTTTGTGCGATTGGGCATCCATTAGGACCTCGAATCTGTCCATATTTGAGAATGCTCCAAAGTTTGTCAAAGATTCAACAATGAATGTAGATTGTGACCCTGAATCTAGTAGCACACGACAGTCAATAAGATTTCCTTCAATGTCTTGAATTTTAGCCAAGAGAGTTGGTAAAAGAGTTTTCTTACGACTACTAAAATCAAGCGAATGATTACTAATGAGCGATTCGGTGTTGTTGGATTGAGCGAGGTTTGATGACGAAGATTGAATTTGGTTCGAAGAACCCGACAAAGAACCTTGATTTTTCTTTGCTGCATCATCAGAATGCACCAGCGAATGATGGCGTGATCTGCACACCCGACAACGAAAAGTAGAATAACATTTTTGCAATTAAAACATAGTGAATTTATCTTCGCAAAGCTTCGACGAGAGTCAATGTCTAACGCGACGAATTTTGTACACTGGGCAAGAACATGATTGTCTTGACACATTGGGCATTTTGGTATCGAAGTTGAATCTGAAGGCCCAGCAAGATGAGCTCGAATATTAATCGATTATATTTTACGCGATGTACTCGACCGACTGGTAAGTGATTGACATGCCTCAATAGCATCGCACCGCTGTTCTAATAACTCCAGTAATTAAATAAAATTAAACCTGTGTTGTTGTTATTTTCTAAAATGGATGAATATCGCCGTCAAAATGATATCATTTGCGTAGAGGGAAGGGCTTTTAGGGAACTAGAGTTACCCATGGATTTAAATAAAATATTATTTTTACATATTTTTTTCAGAAAAAGAAGAAGAATTGTGGTAGATGCACTAAAGCTCTCTTCTGTAGGTTTCGGGTCGGTTGTCGAAATGTCAAGATCTGAGTATGCCAATCGATTTTGAAGGGTGGTTTAACCTAGTGATTCGCCCAGCCCCTGCACCAACAGAAACCGAAAAATTTGAAATTTGGCAAGTTGTTGCGAGTTAGGGTTCCACAGAGGAATATCTTCGGTACATGAAAAGGGGGCGTGGCATGCTTGTCTCTGCTCGGCTCAGCTCGAAGGATAGGGGGTGGTTCTTGCCCCTCCCCATGTACCACCCACTCAGCAAACAAAAAAAAACTCATGCCAAATAGTTAAAGGCAGAAAAGGAAAGGATACTAGGGAATAATCTGGAACAAAAGAAAAGGAAACAAACAAATCTAGTTACCTATGCCACTGCTTGAGAGAAGGGATGGGATTAGGTTTACAATCGACAGGACAAAAATAAATGATATTTCTATTCAAACTAATACTATTTCCTTAAAACCTTAGCTTATATTCGATTTGAATATATTTATATACATATATACATAGATATATATGAATATATATAAGTTAAGGTTATCAACTTGACTAAAATGCAATTCACTCAATCACCATCTAATATTGCACACGGCACACATGTTTACCATATTCAACCGGATAAACACCAGATAAATAACAACGATAAAGACTTCTTTGTCCAGAGACATCAAAACAACACGTAATCACGTTCACCAGATAAAGAACAACGATAAAGGCTTCTTTGTTCAAAAAAGCACGTAATCACATATCCCAGTATCCACCAAGAAGGTATATAAACCAAACCATCCTCACACCAGCACCGCTGTTCCTATCTAACTTCAACCAGCAACACTGCTGATTTGTTTAAAAGAATAAGTCTTAGTTTTTCATATTAACTTTGTATATTGTATTATTGAAATTTAAATAAAGATTTTTTCTGTATAAAATACATTGGAAAAACATAATTGGGGGCTCAACCGGGATACCTCACATCCTAAAGTTAAAAATAAAGTAATATAAGTGAAACAAGTGCTATAAAACTCCGAATTAACAGTAGGACCCGCCAAGACCACTTATATGAAAATTAACCAGGAAATTTTCTGAAAAATACTAAGTAAGAAATATCGAAGGTATCCAGCCAAAAATACAAGCCAAAGTATCGCAGCTAGGACTACGAGAAAGCGCAACTAGAAGAAAGTATCGAATCCAGAACTCGAGAAATTCATCAATCAACAATATATTAAGGTATTATAAGTTCATAGAAATTAAGTGAAAGTGTCAAAATGAATCAAGAACAAGTGTTAGAACTTATTAGATCCAACGCACACGAACTTAGAATTAGCTTTGAGCACGAAATAGCCAAACTAAAACAGAAATATGAACCAAATACACCCACTAATTACATTAAACAAACAATTGACGTTACTATAACAGACAATGAACCTTTAGACATGGTAAAGAGTTTACCAGAATTCAACGGTTCGCACTACAGCTACATTTCATGGAGAGAAAACTCCGAGAATAGTATGTGTTTATACGTAAAAGGCAGTCGACGCTACTTTGCCGCATTGACAATACTTAGAAATAAAATAATAGGAGAGGCCAATAATGTTCTTACGAACCACGGCACCGTTCTCAATTACGACGCAATTATTGCACGATTAGATTTCGCATACGCAGACAAGCGACCTGCACATATTATCGAACAAGAAATGAGTATCCTCAAACAGAACAACACTAGTCTGATAGAATACTACAACAACGTTAACGAGAAACTAACCGCGCTGATTAACAAAACTAAAATGACTCACGGTAATACAGTTCTTACTAACGAACTCAATGACTTAAACAGACAGAAAGCCCTACGAATATTCATTTCAGGACTGAACGGAGGACTTTCAAACATCTTGTTCTCTATAAATCCTCCTGACTTACCTTCAGCTCTTGCTAAAGCACAAGAACTTCAATCTAACCACGAAAGATCATCTTTCGCAAACCAGTTTCATGCTTTTACTCAAAGAGGCACAAACACACTAAGATTTCCAAAAAAAGAAATAATTCAAACAACTCATACATCTGCAAGAGTACAGTCCCAACACAAACCTGAAAAAATGGAAACTGACTCATCACTAAACAGATACCGTGAGCAAACCGCACACAAACCGCAACTTAGAGATAACACTCGACCAATACAAAAACAATTTACCCCACCTATACCTGCTAGGGAACCTTTTAAACGACAAAGGACAGATTCACAACAATCTTATAGACCCGCAGTAAAAACAGAACGAATAAACAATATTAACGAAGACGAAAATACTTTTTTAGAAGAAGTATCGGATTGCCCTATATACACAGACGAATACGGGGAAAACGAATCAAACTCTTATTAGATACAGGCGCCAATAGCAATTATTGCCGACCGAACGTTTTCACAGACCCCATTCGCCTAAATATACACAAAAAAGCAAGAACTCCTAACGGAGAAATAATTATTAAAACATATCACGAAGTGTTATTATTCAACCATGTTACACGTTTTTACGTAATAGAAACTCTAGATTTAGATGCTTTAATAGGTACTAATCTACTCAAATTAGCGAAAGCACAAATAGATTTGGGTTCACAGCAACTCAAATACAATCATAAAATCGAAAAACTTTCATTTAACGAAGACCAAGAAATAATAAATAACGTTTCGGAAACAAAAGAAATGGACGATTTAAGGAAATCCACCTTGGAGAAAATAAAAAGTATCCATACACAGGTCGATACCTCCCTACCCTTTAGAACAGATATTAAGGCAGAAATTAGAACTTCCGACAATAATGCCATCTGGACTAAACAATATCCCTATCCGTTTTCCGTGAACGATTTCGTTAACAAAGAAATCCAAGATATGTTAAATAAAAACATAATAAGGCCTTCTAAGAGTCCATACAATTCTCCTGTATGGATTGTTCCCAAAAAAGGAATTAATTTAGACGGTACCCAGAAAAATCGCTTAGTAATCGATTACAAGAAACTAAATGCGCAAACTATATCGGATAAATACCCGATACCCGAAACAAGTATTATACTTTCTAATTTAGGAAGGTCAAAATATTTTTCTACAATCGATCTCGAATCAGGATTCCACCAAATCCTAATGTCAGATCAAGATATAGAAAAAACCGCATTTTCCATAAACAACGGGAAATACGAATACCTAAGACTTCCATTCGGACTCAAAAATGCTCCGAGCATTTTCCAAAGAGCAATGGATAATATCCTCAGGGAACATATAGGAAAAATATGTCACGTTTACATAGATGACGTAATTGTATTCTCAAACACCATTGAGGAGCACATTAATGACATAAATACTATAACTAAAGTGTTACACGACGCAAACATGAAAATTTCTATTGAAAAGACAAAGCTTTTCGGAAAACAAGTAGAATTTCTAGGTTACATTGTATCACACAATGTAATAAAAACTAACCCAGAAAAGGTAAAAACGATAAATGAATACCCCCTACCTAAAACTATAAGACAACTTAGAAGCTTTTTAGGAATGATAGGCTATTACCGGAAATTTATCGAAAACTATGCCAAAATAGCGAAACCTTTAACCAAATACCTACAGAGCGAAAATGGTCCTATATCATCTAAAATGGCAAAGAAAACTTTCATTGACTTAGATGAAGAAGCAATTCAAGCTTTTAATAATTTAAAACAACATATAATAGCCGAAATCGAGCTAAATCAACCAAATTATCAAGACCCATTCACACTCACAACTGACGCCTCAAATGACGCCATTGGAGCTGTTCTCATGCAAAAAGGGAAACCTATTACCTTTATTAGCAAAACACTAAACAAAACCGAAAGCAACTATGCAACCAACGAAAAGAAACTCTATGCAATAGTGTATGCTCTCAAAAATCTAAGAAACTACCTTTACGGTACCACAAGTCTGGAAATTTGTACAGATCACCAACCACTTACTTTCGCGATTTCACCCCGAAATCCAAACCCAAAACTAAAAAGATGGTTGACCCAAATAGAAGAATTTGCACCCAAATTCACATACAAACCGGGTAAAGAAAACGTCGTAGCTGACGCACTCAGTCGACAAAATCTAAATCACATTTCAGATAAATCTGATGATGAATGCTCAATACATTCCGCGGATTCATCAGAGTCTTTAACACAAACAATAGAACAACCCGTCAACTCGTTCAAACAACAAATTATCATTATTAGAAACACTGACGAAGAAATTAAACACGAAATACTTGAACCATTTAAAGGTTATACCAGACACCTGATTTCTTACAAAAATCCGGAAAATCTAACGGAAACACTAAAAAAATTGAAACCATTAAATACAGGTATACACTGTTCACCCGAAACAATTTACAATATTAAACCTATTATAAAAATTTTCAACTTTAAATTCATATTTTGCCCAAAAATGGCACAAGATATAGAAAACAGAGAAGATCAAATAGAAATAATCTGGCAAACCCATAATCGCGCACATCGTAACCATAAAGAAAACGTAGCTCAGATTAGAAACACATACTTTTGGCCGACTATGGCTAAAGATTTCAAAGAACTTACTCATTTATGTGACACATGTCAACAGAATAAATACGACAGACATCCCCACAAGGAAAAAATACGTGAGACACCTATTCCAAAACAGGAGGGAGAGTCTATTCACATAGATATTTTAACTATTTCAAACACTAAATTCCTAACAGCCATCGATAGGTATTCCAAATACTTGATAGCGAAGCCTATAGATAATAAACTAAATATGGAAGAAAAATTTTTAGAAATCCTACAATCTTTCCCATACTGCAAAAATGTAATATGCGATAACGACGTAGCTTTCACATCACACATATTTAAAAATATGGCAAAAAGACAGGACATAGACATATTCTACGTACCCATACAACACTCAAAGTCAAATGGTCAAATAGAAAAAACCCATTCAACCATACAAGAAATCGCACGTTGCATAAAAAAATCATATGAATTATTATCAATAACTGAACTAACACTAAAAGCAGTGATTGAATACAATAAAACTATACATTCAGTCACACAAAAACAACCAACCCAAGTACTATTTAACAAGATAACACATACAGACATACCAGCAAAAATACTCTCAGCACAAGAAAAGACTCTTAAATATAATAACAAAAATAGACACAACGACGTAAAATTAAAACAAAATACGATAGTATACATCAAACGACTGAACGAAAAACAAGGGAAACTCGAACCCAAATTTAGGAAAGAAACCATTAAAGAAGACTTAGGGAATAAAATAGTTATCAAACGAAAAAACAAAACTATTCATAAAGATAACATTAAAATCTCTTCATTACAGAAATGATCAGAATACTAATCATACTAAACATATTCATGATGACATCATCATATACTATAATTAACCATAGCAAAGACGACTATGTACTACATCAAGAAAACGATGCGTTAATATATGAAAATTTTGGAAACCTATTCCACATCACAAACCTAACCAGATACGAAGAATTACTAACACAAGCACAGAGGGTAATGCGAGCTTTTGACAATAACTCACTATACGAGACAGACTTCACACACATTGAACTATTGATTAAAGAATTAAAAATAAATAGAGAAAAAAGAGCTCTCGAATTTATAGGAGTAGCTTGGAAATGGATAACTGGATCACCAGATTATTACGATAAAATAGCCATAGAAACCAAAATTAACGAATTAATCATAAGTAACAATAAACAACATGTAATAAATTCAAGGCTATCATTGCAATTAAATTCACATATAAATACTAGAGATGCAGTTTTCAGACAAACTAGAGCATTGACTATAGAATTAACAAACATTGTAAACACTATTACTCTTGCAAAGAATAATATCATAAACCCAAACATTTTAAATATTAAAGAAATTAATGAAATATTAAAAAACGAAAACACACAATTTTCAATAACGGATCTAATAGACACTTCCACTATAAAAATTGTTCAAATCAGGAACATAATTGTCATTCTAATTAAGTATCCAATTATTACACAAAGATGCAATTATTATGTAACCAAGGCCATAAGCCACGAATTTGGGAAACTTCTAATCCCTAAAGACACTCTTAAATGTAAAAATAAATATTTTTCAATAGACACTTGTAAACAAGAACTAAACAATCAATTTTGTAAAATCAAGAAAGACGATAACTGTCTTACAAATTTGTTAAATCACATACAATCTAATTGTACTATAATCAAAGAAAAAAACCTTCCAATAGAAAAAATATCAGAAGGAAGCTTATTGTTAACCGGTACACATAATGTACAAAACACCACTATAACTGGTATAAATGTAATATTATTTAATCAAACTATCATTATCAATAATGAAACTTATTATAATCCCACTAATGAAATTAAGGAGTTTATTAAAGGTTATAAGGGGACAGATACGCTCATCGAAAATTATATAGAATCAAACAACAAACTGCTAAAAATAACCAACAATGATGTCATATCATTAATACGACAAGATTACGAGGACCACTACTTACGAAACACTTTCATCCTTATCGTACTCATTGCCTCAATATACGCAATTACGAACCTATATATCAAATATAAAAATACCAAAAGAAACGTCTACACACATGAAATGCTGTTAGCAGACATGGCATACGTGAACGGGAAAGGTCCTAAAAGAACCATCCGACATTGACCAGGAGTTCAATATTTAACCTAGGGGGGAGTTAAGGTTATCAACTTGACTAAAATGCAATTCACTCAATCACCATCTAATATTGCACACGGCACACATGTTTACCATATTCAACCGGATAAACACCAGATAAATAACAACGATAAAGACTTCTTTGTCCAGAGACATCAAAACAACACGTAATCACGTTCACCAGATAAAGAACAACGATAAAGGCTTCTTTGTTCGAAAAAGCACGTAATCACATATCCCAGTATCCACCAAGAAGGTATATAAACCAAACCATCCTCACACCAGCACCGCTGTTCCTATCTAACTTCAACCAGCAACACTGCTGATTTGTTTAAAAGAATAAGTCTAAGTTTTTCATATTAACTTTGTATATTGTATTATTGAAATTTAAATAAAGATTTTTTTTGTATAAAATACATTGGAAAAACATAATTTATATATATATAAGTCTGTATATATATCATCGTAATCCTAAACCCTAATCTAAATCCTAACTCTAAGTCATTTTTATTTTTGTACAACCAAAATTGCCAACCACCCCACTGTCTCACCCACACAGCGGTTCGCCGAGCCCACAGTAGACATTGCCCGATGTTATTGGCAAAAGTTTGGCCAGCCAACCCTTACATCTAAGATACAACCAATGTTACCTTCATGGCAGATTGTTACGAAGGTAACCCCAACAGCAAACTTCCAGTCACAACCTAGTCAAATGTCATCCTAATTGCCAAATGTAAGTATGTATAAGTCTATCTATCTAAGTCTCGTTCGTTAAAATCCACTAGTATCCCCGTCCATAGCTCTGTTTCATCTTTGTGGACGGCCCAGCCAAGCCTCCACACACTTTAAGCTGTAATTTAGAATTCCATAATGAAAACAATTATGGTTCCTCAAAATACAAATTTAGCCACTTTATTTGATTGACCTGGCCATTAACCTTAAACTAAGCTACATTCGTTTTTATTCAAATCCAAATTAAATCCCAAAACTGGAAAAACCGACTCAGAAAATTTGAAAGTAAAATCTTTGTTTATATATTTGATATAATATAGTTTTTGTAAACAAACTTACGATTTAACTTCGTCCTTCGTGGTCCTGCCGGCAGCACTGTCCAGGATGACGGTATCTTATGTGAACCCTCCTTTATGAGTTCTTTTACCAAACGATTTAATTTTTGAACCAAATACACATATATATATTAATTCGTCCAGAATACACATATATATATTAATTCGTCCAGAGACACTTTTCACTTCACGATGATACGGTAAAATTTACCGCAACAAAAGTCATCCTTCGATTCCTTCCTTTCCATTCTTTACTTTTCGTTACGGCTGCAGAATACTGGCAAAGTTGAGGGCAACCATGGTACCATCAACCAATGGTGTACTAAACCAGTGTTCTGCAAAAGTAACAAAAGCAGGTGTACGAGATATTTGGATCTTACAATTGGAACAGGCGGTTCCCAATTCCATATGTTCGTGGTTATCATGTAGACAAGTGGTCACATGCAACGAGAAAAATACCGGCGGATGAGCTGAAGAGGTAACGAGTCAGGCCGGCTCTTACCTACTCATAAATCAACAACACAACATCCTAAATACATCTTTATTTAACTTAAATTAACTTATCCTAACTTAACTTTAATTGGCTTAACTTAACTTAAAGTAACTTATCTTAACTTAACTAGATTTAACTTAACTTAATCATGTATTTTAATATGGGTCATTAACGCTTAATTCTTAACGTCCTTAATTTTCAATTCTAGTTTTTAAATAGTAAATTGGTTGTAGAAGAACTATCGGAATTGACTTATAGAGTAGGGTCCTAATTTTGAAAATATGCCTTCCTCTATTTTAACTCGAACAAAATGTATAATGGTTTCAATCGCGCTTCGAGTCACACGCGAATAGTTTTTGTTGTAACTGAGAAAATGCTCAGATAGGCTTTTTCTCGATTTTATTTCTTTTTGGTTTTTCTCGAAAAATTTAGTTTTGCGATAGGTCTGAACTCGGCCATTAAGATTCGGCAAGTTTTGGAAAGACATCCAACAACTTGCTGAATCCTTGTCTGTGAGCGTGAGAGTAAAGTTTCGTTGAGATTCAACTACGGTGGCTTCCTGCGGAGCGAAAAAGGTTTCCAGGAAGCCGGTGTGCCGTGACCGATGATCACGAAAACGAATGGCTGAATGTGTGAATGTGTGGGTGACTGGAATGGTCGAGGGAAGAATAGGTTTGTTTTTAGCTGGGAAAGCCACTCTTGAGAGAGCTAACCCAGCGAGCAGTTGGATTTGTTTTTTTTTTAGAAAACGAGGAAAATTGAAAAAGAAAAAAAAAAAAAAAATCGAGGAAAAGTTTTGGTGGTAAAGAGGAAAAATAAAGGCGAGAAAATTTGAAGGAGAAAAGGTGATTCGAGGTACGAGGAACTAGGAGAAAATTCGAGGAGATAGAGGAGGAATAGTTGGAGGAAATTCAAAACAAAAAGATAAGTACATTTTTTTTTGTGTGTAATATTAGAAATTCTGATAGTTCTTTTTTTTATAATTCGTAATCGCTAAAATTCTTTTAATCCCAGTTAATTGTGGGACACGGGAATTTTCTTAACCGCGCGTTAACGGCCCATTTTTAATTACTTATTTTCTTTGTTTGATTTGTAATTTAACGGCTAACCGTAAGCCATTTGAAAATTTATCTAATTGTAATTTTTTTAATATTCGAAAAAATTTTGGGTTTTTATCCTGGTCCGTCCAAGGTTTCCCAAATAAAAATAATTTTAAGACCCCTTTTGGGCATACGATCAAACTTTGTGTTTTATTTAATAACAATTAACTTAGAATATTAGATTTGGAATTTTGCTAATTAGCCCAATTAAAATTCCTGGCGCCCACCTTTTATTACAAGTACCCCACTGTACTTGTAATAAAACATTTCGATCGTTATTATCACTTTGATTAAAACGAATCATTTTCTTTTTATATAACAAAATTCTTCCACACCAGAACCCAGCCCAGCTGAGCAGTCGTGGTGGTAGCTTTTTTTTTATCGTGCTACAGTTTGCATTTTTTTTTCCTTTCGCGTCTCTTTCGTTCTCTCCTTTCGTTGTTCTGGAGTCGAGCTGTCACATTGAAGACAAACAATTATTCGGTGCACATCGTGTGCTTGTCTTTTATTTTTATAATAATTTATTTTGATTCGCGAAAATCCATCGAGTAACTTTATTAATAATATAGTAAAAAAATACCCATTCCCATCGCGAAGAAAAAGTGCAACAATTGTCGCCCAACGTGTGGGGCCAACCTGTGGAAGAGTTTGTGTTTTAGAATATTTGTTTTGGTTTGTTGATCGTGTCATAAAAAAGTTTTGTTTTAATTTGTTTTATAAAAAAAAAAAGAATTAACTGCGTTTGTTTTAATAGGTAATAAATTATAACAACTTGGAGTGTCAGTCGTGGATAATTCTCGATTTGGAAAATTGAACACATAGGTATTTGGTGGTTCAACAAGACAAGGGAGTACCTACAGGCTACAGTCACAGTGTACAGTACATACATAAACACAGCAGATAGTACATAAAGATTCGCAAGTATTTTTTTTTCATTGTTGTGATTGTTTTTTTTATATTAATTTTTATTGAGAATTTCGTTTTCGGGTTTCATAGTAGTTTTAATTTATTTTATTCAATTTCAAATAGTTTATATAAGATTTTCATTTTCTGTTTTGGCGCGTCGGCATTGTGTTTTTATTTTTCTCCCGTGCGAGTTCTTATTTTTCTATCGTGATATTTTTTTTTGTTTTGATTGTGCAATTAGTATTGAGTAAAAATTACATTAGTTCAAATAGGGCATTACCGACAATTTTTTTTGCGTGAAAAATTGTGTTAGGAATTTTATTTAGATTTTCGAGGACAATTAAAAATTGATTAATTGAATTTTAATTAATTGATTATTTAATTGATTTTAAGGGTTACCAACTCGATTTTTTTTTTGTGAAATATAATTCTTCGGACTGAATTGCAGGTTTTAAAGGTCAGTAAATTAAAAAAAAAAAAAACGCGATTGCGGGTTTTAATATTTTGAATAGATTCCTTATTCTGGTTAACAGAATAAGTTGATAACAGTTTAGGTTCAAATACGAAACCGATTTAGTTTCAAATTTTTGATTTTTTTTTAATATAGGTAACTTATTTGGTTTCTACTTAACAGAGTACCCAATAAGGAAGTAAGGAAAATATTTTTTTTTATAAATACAATTTTTTTTAAACAATCCGATTTTTTTTTAAATTGATTATTTGTTCGGTTATACGGGAATAGATTTCAAAGATTTGTAGGGTTACCATACTATCAGTTTTTTTATTATAGATATTTTTTGTTGAGATTTTAGAAATGAATATAGGACGCTTAGCTCAGGACGAACTGGCCTATGAGATGAAGGCCAGGGGTTTAAAAGTAGGGACAGTTGAGGAAATGCGTAAAGCATTAAGGTCATCGAGATTACTCGTTAAGAGGAACTCGATAGAGGGTAGTATCGCGTACCCTTTTTGTTTTGAGGAGGATAGGGATGCTGTTAAAGCAAAAATTGAAGAGATTAGGACTCTTCTTAAGGAACCGCCGAGAAATCCGAAGTCATCGGAATATATTAAAATCATGACCAAAATAGAATGGTGCATGGGTAGGTTAGCTAGGACACCTTGTGAGGCCGAAGATGAGGAAGAGGAGATTAGCTCGATTAGGAACGATGTTTTGTTTTTATTAGGTGATCTCACCGGTGATACTGAGATCAGTGATAGGGAAGAAGAGCCACCGAAACAAAAGGCTCCTGTTAGGGCAGAAACCCAACTGAAGGTACCAGTTGGTCGGACAGAAACGGTTAGTCCGCGGTCTCCATCAGGTTCTTCTGCGACTAGAGTTTATGAAGGGCCTGCTTTAGATACTGTGGCTACCCCAGGTCTAGCTGACAGTAATTCTTTAGCAAGACAGTTAGCTGCTAGGGTACTAGAGCGTAGGTCAGAGAGGGTTGAGGCATACCCTGAGAGATTGGTGGTTCAGCAAAGGTGGCCTGAACGGATAGGGAAATTAGTGGAAAAGTTTACTGGTGACTCGGGCGGAGCATCAGTGAATTCTTTCTTGGAGAGGGTAGAGGAACTTCGGTTGTCGAACGATGTTCCAGAAACCCAACTTTTTAAATCAGCTTCTGAGCTTTTTTCTGGTAGGGCACTTATGTGGTTTAGGACAGTTAGGGAAGATATTTTAAATTGGCAGGACCTTGTGAAGGAACTCAAAGCGGAGTTTCTACCTGCGAATTACGATGATCTTTTGTTAGAAGAGATCAATCGTCGTTCGCAGGGAAAGGATGAGACTTTCGGTGCGTATTTGACCACCATGAGGACATTGTTCCGAAGATTGTCGGAACCTTTGTCAGAGGGAAGAATGGTTTCCATTTTAAGGAAAAATGTGGATCCATTTTTCCAACTTCAGATCGCGAGTGCCAAACCACAGACGGTTAAGGAACTTGCAGTGCTTGGTAGGGAATTAGATACGTTAAAGGTTAATGTAGAGTCATTTTCTCCGCCTTCTAGAGGCAAACATTTATTAGAACCGGAATGTGGTTACCGGCCAAGTACGTCGGGACAAAACCGAGTGGCGGTTGTAAGTTCGGCTCCGAATAACCCATTCCGTCAGGTAGTTAGGTGCTACAACTGCAACAGGGAAGGGCATTTCGCCCATACCTGTTCAGTTGAAAAGCGTTGTTTTGGGTGTGGTGCTTCAGGCGTTTACCGTAGGGATTGTAGGCGGTGTTCGGGAAATGGGGAACGGGCTCTTGTGACAGCAGGACAAGAGACCCGTCGGCGTTAGTTAGGTCGTCTGCTGGCGACCAACTGGAAGATCGGGTAGAGCTGAGTTTCACTTTAGCGGCAAATGGTAGGGATAGTAGGCCATATTTAGGGGTAAATATTTATGGAATCAAGTTCTTAGGATTACTTGATTCAGGTGCTTCACGCACAATTGTAGGAGGAGATGGGTGGAAAATTTTGAAAGAGTTAGGACTTAGGTTAGGGAACTGTAGTGTTGGGTCAGTAGCGTTAGCAGATGGGGCGGGTGTAGGAGTAGCTGGATCTGTTTCTTTGCCTATGGAGGTTGAGAACAAATCCCTACTGATAGAATGTCTGGTTATACCGAATCTTCCTCACCTATTGATCTTAGGTGCCGATTTTTGGGCACTATCGGGCATAGTCCCGGATTTGAGATCAGGTATGTGGAGTTTTTCGAACCAAGAGATGGTGGCGTCGATAACAGACATGGTAGCGATTAGGGAAAAATCAGATTTGAATGAAAGTGAAGGAAAAAAGTTAGAATTAGTTTTAGAAGAGCTTTTTGAGTCAATGACCGAAGGATTAGGGTGCACCAATTTAGTTGAGCACAAAATTAGGACGTCCGCAGAACCGATTAAGCAGCGATACTATCCAGTGTCACCTGCGATTCAAAAACATATCGATCAGGAGCTTCAAGAGATGTTAGAAGCTGGAGTGATCGAGAAATCCAAGAGTCCTTGGGCATCTCCGATTCTTCTTGTGAAGAAAAAGGATGGTAGTTTTCGGTTCTGTGTAGACTATAGGAAACTTAATGAAGTTACAGATAGGGATGCTTATCCACTCCCCTTTATTTCTTCAATTTTGGACAAACTTCGAAACGCGAAGTTTTTGTCATCTCTTGATATTAAGTCTGCCTACTGGCAGATACCCATGGAGGAAGAATCGCGCAAGTACACAGCCTTTACTGTGCCGGGAAGGGGTCTCTTTCAATTTTTGAGAATGCCTTTCGGCTTGCACAACTCCCCGGCAACTTGGCAAAGGTTCATTGACGATGTTCTGGGTCCTGATCTAGAACCATTTGTCTTTGTGTACTTGGATGACATTATCATCGTCACCGATACTTTTGAGAAACACCTTGAAATTCTCAAAGAAGTTTTTAAAAGATTGAGGGAGGCAGGACTTAAAGTAGGTAGGGAAAAATGTAATTTTTGTAGGCCTTCTTTGAAATTTCTTGGTTACGTCGTAGATAGGAACGGACTTCACGTCGACCCTGAAAAAGTGGAGAGCATGTTAAAAATTCCTGCACCGAAAAACGTTAAGGAAATTAGGAGTTTTGTAGGGACAATTTCATGGTACCGTAGATTCGTACCAAATTTTGCAATTTTAGTTAGGCCTCTTACCGATCTCTTAAAGAAAGGTAAGAAATTTGAGTGGACAAAAGAGTGTGAGGAGTGTTTTAGGAAAGCCAAAGAATGTTTGGTTACGGCACCGATATTGACATGTCCAGATTTTTCTCTGCCGTTTGTCGTTCAGACAGACGCGTCAGATTATGGTATCGGCGCCGTACTTTCTCAAGAGTTTGAAGATGGGGAAAAAGCAATTTGCTATATTAGTCGGTCATTGAATAGGAATGAAAGTAACTACTCTACGACCGAAAAGGAATGCTTAGCGGTTCTTTGGGCGATCGAAAAGTTGCGGCCGTATCTCGAAGGTGTTCGATTTACTGTCGTGACTGATCATCACTCATTGGTCTGGCTTAGTAACCTTAAGGATCCGCAGGGTAGATTAGCTCGTTGGGCCATTCGGCTCCAACAATTCGATTTTAAAATCATCCATAGAAAGGGCAAAGAACATGTCGTTCCAGACATGTTATCGCGAGGGGTTCCAGAGTTAGCTGGAATCTCAGATGCGGATTCGGACCCTTGGTTGATTAAAATGAAATCCTTAGTAGAAAAGAGCCCTTTAGCATATCCGTCTTGGAGAATAGAAGATGGGCGGCTCTATAAACATGTTAGGGTGAACCATGTAGTTGTTCATGAGGAAGGTGAGGGGTGGAAGTTAGTGTTAGGAAAAAGTGATAGGCCAAAAGTTTTGAGTGAGTGCCATGATAGTCCAATAGCAGGACACATGGGTGTTAAGAAAACTTTTGCTAGGGTAGCCGAAAAATATTACTGGCCCAAAATGAGGGGGGATATCACAAAGTATGTTAGAAATTGTAAGATTTGCCAACAAGTGAAACCAGTAAACGAGAAACCAGCTGGTCTTATGACAGAAAGAGTAGGGAATTCAAAACCATGGGAGATGATTTGCGTGGACTTGGTTGGTCCATTGCCAAAATCTTCCAGGGGTTTTATTTATATTTTGACGGTGGTGGACTACTTCACGAAGTTTCCACTACTGTTCGCGTTGCGCTCAGCAACAGCGAAGGCAGTTTGTAGGGAATTGGAAGAAAACGTTTTTCTTCTTTTCGGTGTTCCTAAGTGGATCGTCTGTGACAACGGTCCCCAGTTCCGTAGTAAGGAACTGAAAACGCTTAGCGAAGCGTACGGGTCACAACTTCGTTATACAGCGCACTATCATCCGCAGGCGAATCCTGCGGAGCGCATTAATCAAATTATTAAGACGACTCTCAGAGCTTATGTCTCGGAGAATCATCGGAGTTGGGATTCGCAACTGGCAAAAGTAGCCTGTGCAATCCGAACTTCGCAACATGAAGTATTAGGTGTTTCGCCATATTTCGCGAATTTTGGTAGGAACATGGCAACTAGCGGCCATAATGTAGGGATTAGCGATAGAGATAGGGAACAAAATAGTAGGGAAATTGATAGGCAGTTTAGAAAGTTGAGAGAGGATATAGCTAGAAAGTTAGAAGCGGCTGGTAAAAAGTCTGCTAAAACGTATAATTTACGGAGAAGAGACACGCAGTACCAACCTGGTGATCTCGTTTGGAGGAGAAATTTTTCGCTGTCAGATGCAGCAAATTACTATGCAGCAAAATTGGCTACCAAATTTGTTGGACCATTCAAGATTAGCAAACGGGTGTCACCTTGGACATATTTGCTAATCGATGACAAGGGTAAAGATCGAGGGACATGGCACGTTAAGGATTTGAAACCTTACATAGATGGTTGAGTCAAAAGTCCCTTAATCTTTTCTCTTAATTAATATTTTTTTTTAACAGTTTGATTTTGTTCTTGTTTTTTTTTAAATACTTTTTAACTTATTATAATCCGTGCCAATTTTTTTTTATTTTTTTTTATAGATTCTTTTTTATTACTAATGATGAAAACATCCGATGTTGTGTTGTTTACCTTTTAAAACCTTTCCCAGTTGAGCCTTAAGAAATGGTTTGCTTTTCTTGAAAAGTAAACACATTTCTTGGGAGGTAAGGGTGGGATTTGTTACGGTAAAATTTACCGCAACAAAAGTCATCCTTCGATTCCTTCCTTTCCATTCTTTACTTTTCGTTACGGCTGCAGAATACTGGCAAAGTTGAGGGCAACCATGGTACCATCAACCAATGGTGTACTAAACCAGTGTTCTGCAAAAGTAACAAAAGCAGGTGTACGAGATATTTGGATCTTACAATTGGAACAGGCGGTTCCCAATTCCATATGTTCGTGGTTATCATGTAGACAAGTGGTCACATGCAACGAGAAAAATACCGGCGGATGAACTGAAGAGGTAACGAGTCAGGCCGGCTCTTACCTACTCATAAATCAACAACACAACATCCTAAATACATCTTTATTTAACTTAAATTAACTTATCCTAACTTAACTTTAATTGGCTTAACTTAACTTAAAGTAACTTATCTTAACTTAACTAGATTTAACTTAACTTAATCATGTATTTTAATATGGGTCATTAACGCTTAATTCTTAACGTCCTTAATTTTCAATTCTAGTTTTTAAATAGTAAATTGGTTGTAGAAGAACTATCGGAATTGACTTATAGAGTAGGGTCCTAATTTTGAAAATATGCCTTCCTCTATTTTAACTCGAACAAAATGTATAATGGTTTCAATCGCGCTTCGAGTCACACGCGAATAGTTTTTGTTGTAACTGAGAAAATGCTCAGATAGGCTTTTTCTCGATTTTATTTCTTTTTGGTTTTTCTCGAAAAATTTAGTTTTGCGATAGGTCTGAACTCGGCCATTAAGATTCGGCAAGTTTTGGAAAGACATCCAACAACTTGCTGAATCCTTGTCTGTGAGGGTGAGAGTAAAGTTTCGTTGAGATTCAACTACGGTGGCTTCCTGCGGAGCGAAAAAGGTTTCCAGGAAGCCGGTGTGCCGTGACCGATGATCACGAAAACGAATGGCTGAATGTGTGAATGTGTGGGTGACTGGAATGGTCGAGGGAAGAATAGGTTTGTTTTTAGCTGGGAAAGCCACTCTTGAGAGAGCTAACCCAGCGAGCAGTTGGATTTGTTTTTTTTTTAGAAAACGAGGAAAATTGAAAAAGAAAAAAAAAAAAAAAAATCGAGGAAAAGTTTTGGTGGTAAAGAGGAAAAATAAAGGCGAGAAAATTTGAAGGAGAAAAGGTGATTCGAGGTACGAGGAACTAGGAGAAAATTCGAGGAGATAGAGGAGGAATAGTTGGAGGAAATTCAAAACAAAAAGATAAGTAAATTTTTTTTTTGTGTGTAATATTAGAAATTCTGATAGTTCTTTTTTTTATAATTCGTAATCGCTAAAATTCTTTTAATCCCAGTTAATTGTGGGACACGGGAATTTTCTTAACCGCGCGTTAACGGCCCATTTTTAATTACTTATTTTCTTTGTTTGATTTGTAATTTAACGGCTAACCGTAAGCCATTTGAAAATTTATCTAATTGTAATTTTTTTAATATTCGAAAAAATTTTGGGTTTTTATCCTGGTCCGTCCAAGGTTTCCCAAATAAAAATAATTTTAAGACCCCTTTTGGGCATACGATCAAACTTTGTGTTTTATTTAATAACAATTAACTTAGAATATTAGATTTGGAATTTTGCTAATTAGCCCAATTAAAATTCCTGGCGCCCACCTTTTATTACAAGTACCCCACTGTACTTGTAATAAAACATTTCGATCGTTATTATCACTTTGATTAAAACGAATCATTTTCTTTTTATATAACAAAATTTTTCCACACCAGAACCCAGCCCAGCTGAGCAGTCGTGGTGGTAGCTTTTTTTTTATCGTGCTACAGTTTGCATTTTTTTTTCCTTTCGCGTCTCTTTCGTTCTCTCCTTTCGTTGTTTTGGAGTCGAGCTGTCACATTGAAGACAAACAATTATTCGGTGCACATCGTGTGCTTGTCTTTTATTTTTATAATAATTTATTTTGATTCGCGAAAATCCATCGAGTAACTTTATTAATAATATAGTAAAAAAATACCCATTCCCATCGCGAAGAAAAAGTGCAACAACGATTCAGATGAAAACTAACTTTATGGGTATTCCCTTTTTTTTTTCTTTTCTCTTTCGGCTTCCCTTTTTAGGACTTTCACAAATATCAAAAAAAAAAATTCAAAAATTATTACTTTACTTATTAAATATAAACTTCAATTTAACTCTTCAAATTTAGCCCTATTCTTCATTTTTATCTTCAGCTTTATTCTTTTCTTCTTTACTTTTTCTCTACTTTTAGCAATAATTTTTATCTGTACTTTTAACTTTACTTTTAGCTTTACTTTAGATTCTTCATTCACTTCACTTTAATCAATATTTTATAGCTTTATTTTTAATTCTTGCTTCACTCTAAATTATCTAATTGTTTAACTTTCATTCACTCTGTTTTCTTGTTTTTTTCTTTTTCTCTTCACTTTCTTTTGGCTTTTAATTTTAATCTATAGATTCTTTTTTTTTCTTTTGGATAGAAAAACTCGAAAACAACGATTTAGCACTATTTAAAAAGGAGCCCTCCGTCTAACAAAAAACAACTCCACTTATGATTGTCCTTGAGAACAAGAAACCAAACTGCCTCTGTATGGGCGATCGGTCACAGGATGGTCAACGGCAGTGCGAATTTTCCCAAGAAAAACAGCCGAGTCCTAGGCCAGGGTTGATTAATGGTGAGTCTTTGTAGGTATCCAGATAACCAAAATTGGATGTCACTTCTGCCCAAACCTAGAGCCAATAAAAATCACGTTAAGTGAATGCACTAAGAAAATTTCCTTATCAAGACAACATACATCTGCGAATAAAAAATAGATCAAAAGAATCTGCCTCCGGCAAAATATCCAAGTTCGTTGGAAGTTCTAAGTAGGTACTCCAGTAGGTATTTTGTGACAGTAGATAGGTATACCTATTTATCTATAATTCGATTTTTTTTTTGTTAGTTTTATTTTCTTTCTTTTTGTGTGAGATCTTGACTGATTTTCCTACCTTCACTTTAGCAAAACACCATTAATTTTGAATTTAATAAAAATGTCCCCGAAATAGTCTGTGGTCACACCTGTTTATGGTTGAACTTGAACTTGAAATGTCCTAAAGTACATAAATAAGTTCTGTCGTCAGCTGTAGTTTTATAAAGCTCGTAACTATATAATAAAGGACGTTGACCTAATTCAATGCTTTTTGATTCCTCTCTTTTGAATAGAATTCAAGATCTAGGTAAAATAGCTGAATCCCTAATAATCTTAGCTTAATCATATACTTACACACTAGCTATTCCATCATTGCACTTATACTATCACAGTTTTTTAAGCTTTTTTGGTTGTCATGTTCTTTTCCTTGAGTCTTCCAGAACAACTTTTGTATCCTAGTGACATATGAACACCAAGTTTACAAAACACTTTTAACGCATGATAATAAAGGGAAACATAAACAGTTTGTTATTATTTACGAAAGCGCTTATGGATCTTAATCATGATAATTTTATCTTTCAACGAGTAATAAGCTAAATAAAGAAGAAATAAGATCTGTTAATATTTTTTTCTATCATACATGGAAATGCTTCGAACCTCCAAAGTGATCTTTGGGAGTTACGGAGATTGTCTAACTCCTCAGTTCAACGAAGTAGCCTAATCAGTTGTCAGCTCTCTTACTCGATGACATTTGATCTGACATTTTTCATTATTGCTGTCTACTTTTCTAATTAGGGAAGGTGAATTGGTAGCAAATTGTACAAAATAAACAATAAATAATAAAACATAAATAAATCATTCACACAACAATAACTAAACAAAACTAACAAATAAATAAAACCAACCAAACATACCTAACCCAAAAAGAAAGAACGAAGTGAATGATATAATAATAATACCCACCAGGGTAAGTGAATTTTGTTTGCCCTAGAAAGTGGTTAAATTTCATTCTATCAATGAAGTGTTCATGTTTTTACACTTTTTCCTTGCAGGTCACATCGCCTATAATGAAAGGATAGTTCCACCTACGTCGTCATCCTTGGCCAGGTCATCATCCCCATCATCACTGTGCTGTGCCTCCTGCCAGAGCTGGAAGCTGTCGAAGCCGCTCCGAGATGAGGATCGACCATGTAACAAGCTCGACGACAGTATTCGAGAGCCCATGAGAATACTGACCTCGTAAAATAGTTGTCGGTCATCTCTCGAATACAATTTTTTGAATTCAAAATTCAGTTGTTCGTCACGTGTGGTACGCCCCACTCCCTGCCTAACTTTGATACGCCGGGCGTTATCATTTTATGCGTAATTTTATAATAATTGTAACGTCTGTTTTGTGTGTTATATGTACATATGTATATATGCTACAGAAACAAAATAAAAGATATTTTATGTTTGTTTGATTATTGTGTTTGCTTTGGATGAAAGTTGGTGTATGGTGGTGTTCAAATGCATCTGATAAGCAACAAAAAACCTGCACTGAGATGGAGCTTGACATGTGTGGCTTCGGTAGCGCGATGGGTAGGCCGTCTGATTTCGAATTCCAGTGACAGTTGATGTCTTAAGTTCAATCCCCATGACGGGCAAAGCTTTTCAAAAAAAAATAATCATATTAAGACTCAGCACCACACAAAGAAGTCTAATGATCGGGGTGGCACTCGTGAAATAGCTATAACTTCAGCCAAATAACTTGGTGGTAGAACAATTAGTTGTTGTTGTTTCATTCAAAATTTTCAATGTTAATTGTTGTCTGCGCAGCGCAGCGTTGTATAATATTCAATTACCCGATTACAAATTACCCATTACTCTTTTAAATATGTAATTAAATAAAATCTAATTTCCTATTACATTTGCAATATGTAATTAAAAAATATCTAATTATCCATTACATCTTCAAAATGTAATGGAAAAAAATTTAATTACCCATTACATTTTCAAAATGTAATGAAAAAAAAATTTCCATTACATTCTAAAAATGAAATGGAAAAAAAATTTAATTATCCATTACATTTTTAAAATGTAATTAAAAAATATCTAATTATCCATTACATTTTTTTTATGTAATTAAAAAATATCTTATTACCCATTTCATTTCTACTATGTAATTAAAAAATATCTAATTATTCATTACATTTGTAGTATGTTATTAAAAAATATCTAATTACCCATTACATTTCTACTATGTAATTAAAAAATATCTAATAACATATTACAGTTGTAATGTACATTCTTAAAATGTAATGGAAAAAATTTAATTATCCATTACATTTTTGAAATGTAATTAAAAAATATCTAATTACCTATTACATATGTAATATGTAATAAAATATTATTTAATTACATATTACAACTGTAATATGTAATAAGATAGGAACCTTCTAGACGACCAGAAAAACCTAATCGAAAGTAAGCTAAATTCATTTGAAAATAAATTCATGGCTCTTGATGAACGTGTTGAAAACGTCAAAAAACAGTTCGAGAAATTTGAAGACAACATGCAGAACTTTGACAATAAATTATATAAGGTTAGGAAAATGAAGGTAAGAGAGGGCAGTTGCGATTTTCCTAAGAAGAAAGAAATGCATCCACCAACCTTTGATGGACAGCCAGAACCAGAGTCCAGAAAAGAGGTGAAAGTCTGCAACAACTCCAAGCAGACATTGAACGGCTGGCGCACTAAGCATACCCAACTGTAGGAGATGAAATTACCAACCAGCTAGCAACGGAGGCTTTTGTCCGTGCAGTTTTCAACATCAACCTCCAGCGAGCAATTCCAACTGCTGGAAAATGCACGCTTTCTGAAGCATTAGCATTCGCTCTGACTATGGAAGCATCAGAACAGGCTTCCTTAGAAGTTCATCGGGTAAGAGAACTTGAAGTTGAGGAATGTTCTTGCCAGAGAGCTGAATTCCATAGAAGTCAGGGAGAAGGACCTGCTCGATTCTGGAATTGCAACAAAACCGGACATCTCCAGCGCCAGTGCAGATTGCCACCAAGAAGAGTCGCCTGTCAACATTGTGGAAACAGGAATAATACCCGCGGACAGGTAAGCAATAACATCATCGCTCCTGCTCGCCCTGGTATCGATGGGCCCAGAACCACAATCCAAGTCTCGCAGACTAAACGAAACAATAAGAGTCTGACAGTGGACGCAACATTAAATGGCAAGAAACACGCGGCTACAATTGACACCAGCCTCCATTGTGCGGAGAGACTTGGTCAAGATGACGTGGCTACATAACACCAATAGCTACCGGCTTAAAACTGCGACAGAAGAGGCAGCAAGAGTATATGGAGAAGTTCGTCTTAAAATCCGTTTGGCAGAATTAGAGTTTTCGCAACTTTTTTTGGTAGCAGACATATGTGATGAGTGCATAATTGGAATCGACTTCATGAAAGAGCACGGAGTGATTCTGGATATCGGTAAGCAAGTGTTGAAGTACCAAAATGTAGAGATTCCTATGGTTTATGGCATCGAAAACTCATCAACTCTAAGAACTGTCATCAAAGAAGACATCTGCTTGCCTGCCTCTTCAGAAGTGTTTGTTTGGACGAAAATAGAGGGCGATCTAGGTAGCCAAAGATACCTCATGGTGGAACCAGGGTCTGAGCAATCTTCCCAAAACATCATCTTGGGGAAGACTCTTGTGGAACCAAAGGACAACATGGTACCCGTACGGATTTTGAACATCAAACCGTACGAGGTCAAGCTCAAGAAAGGAGAAGTAATTGGAAAATGCGAATCTGTGACCGCAATAACTAAAATCACAGAAATGAACGCAGAAGAATCAATGGACCCCGGAAAATTCAGCTCCATGAAAGTCAAAATTCTCAAGCCATGCAATCTAAGTCAACATCAGCTTAGTGTTGCTGGAAGCCTTCTTCATGAGTACGCTGATATATTTTCTTCACCGAGTGGGCAGTATGGTCGAACACAACTGGTACAGCATTGAATCGACACAGGTGATGCGAGACCGATTCGATAACCAGCAAGACGTCTCCCATTAGCCAAACAAGCCGAAGTTGAAGAAATTATATCGACAATGAAGAAAGATGGTCTAATCGAAAATTCCAAAAGCCCTTGGGCGTCACCACTGGTTCTTGTCAAAAAGAACGATGGAAGCACCCGATTTTGTGTGGACTATCGTGTGCTGAACGATGTGACAAAGAAAGATAGCTACCCTCTACCCAGAATCAGCGATACATTGGATGCAATGGAATGGTTCTCGACGTTAGACTTGAAGAGTGGCTACTGGCAGGTAGAAATCCACCCAGAAGATCGAGAGAAGACAGCTTTCTCAACCGGAAATGTTCAGTGGCAGTTTAAAGTGATGCCATTCGGACTGTGCAACGCTCCGGCAACATTTGAGCGTCTGAGGGAGTGTGTTCTTCAAGGCCTTGCTTGGAAATCATGCCTTGTTTATTTGGACGATGTCATCGTTTATGGAAAAACTTTTGACGAGCATTGTGAAAACCTTAAGGCTGTATTCCAGAGGCTTCGAGAAGCACACTTAAAATTAAATCCAGATAAATGTGCGCTTTTCAAGACCGAAGTTTAATACCTGGGACATATCATCTCATTCCAAGGAGTAAAGACTGATCTTGAGAAAGTTGACACTGTGAAGAATTGGCCAACACCACAGGATAAACATCAGCTCCGTAGCTTTCTTGGTCTAGCCACATATTATTGACGGAGGACTTTGCTGGAATCACTAAGAGCTTGCATCAACTTACTGAAAAGGGGAAGCCGTTCAAATGGTCAGGTGAGTGCGAGAAAAGTTTTCAGGAACTCAAGCTACGTTTGTGTAATGCTCCTGTGCTGACTTATCCGACTCCTGGAAAACCTTTCATCATCGATGCCGATGCCAGTAACGTCGGAATTGTAGCTGTACTGTCGCAAGTCCATGAAGGAGAAGAAAAAGTCGTCGCCTACTACAGTAAGGTGCTCTCGAGGCCAGAGCGCAATTATTGCGTCACCAGAAGGGAACTTCTAGCTTTGATTTTGGCAACAAAGCACTTCCATAAGTACATCTATGAACAGAAGTTCCTCCTTCGAACAGATCATGGTGCGCTTAATTGGCTTCTGAACTTCAAAAATCCAATCAAGATTATTACTCTAGTAGTCAAACCCTTCCGATTGCGATACATTTTGGTGGCATACATCAGTTATCTAAAAATTTCAATACAAAATTCGCGACTTTAATCGCGTCTGTCGGGGGTTTTGGAGCCACTTAGACGTATGTCATATATATATTCAAACTCAGAGGCTAAAGATCTTTCGTTTGTAATACATTTCAAGTGGCTTCCTTTTTGACAAAAAACACAAAAAAACGCGTTTTCAGGGACGTCTGTCGGTGGTTTCGGGGCCACTTAGACGTATGTCACGTACAAATTAACACCCAGGGAGTCCGTGGCTAAAAGTTGTGACCAATTTCAGGTGGTTTCCCGAAAGCCTACAAACCGCCACCCCCCCCAAAAAAAAAGAGCGCGTGTAACTCAGTACTCGTGGCAGAAGTGAAACTTCTTTGGCTATCTTAAAATCTGGATATGTATAGGGACATTAAGCTTATATGCGTAACACGCAGCTATGTGTTCTATATCAAAATGATCGATGGGTTCGGGTTGGAAACTTGAGAACTAAATAATAATGGTGAAAATTTAAAGTAAAAAAGGTGAAAATTTAAAAGTTATAAATCAGTTTATTTGAGTAGGTTTTCCGACTATTTCCAAAAATTCGTACACTCCAAATCTCTGCAAATTCAAAAATGTTTATATATGACAACTTTAATTTGGTTTTACGTATTTTGAAACCACAAATAATTCACATTTGTAGCGGAGTCTCCTCTCTCTCTCTCTTAGGTCCTCGGACCTATTACGTCCGTGATGTTTCCCTTACGGGACATAGGGCCTCCACTATACCTACGCGCCATCGTGTACGATTTCTTGAAATATATTTCAGCTGTCTCCAACTTTTCCCCAGTCGTGCCGATTAATGTTCGACCGTTTTTCGCCATGTTCTTCTAGGTCGGCCCACTTGTCTTCCCTCCTGTGTGAGCGGGTTCCACTGCATTGCTTGAGATGCAATGCACCGATCGCCTTTTGGCAGCGTATGGCCACTCCACTGCCACTTTCTTCTTCGTATAATGGAGTCTATGGACTCCTGACACGTTCTCTGATGAAGTTCGGTATTGGAGATACGGTTGGGCCAGAAAATCCTCAAGATGTTTTGAAGACATCTATTAACGAAGGTTTGCAGCTTTCTAGTGACAGTGTCAGTGACTTTCCAAGTGCTGCATCCGTAAAGCAGAACGGATTCAACATTGGAGCGGCACAGTCGTAGCTTGGTCTTTAAGCTAAAAAAGTTGTTTCTCCATATTTTGGACAGCATTCCGAACGCAGCCTTTGCTTTTCTGATTCGGATTTTTACGTCCAGTTCAGTTCCGCCACCTGTAGAGACAATACTCCCAAGATATTGGAAATCCTCTACCGTCTCTACCGGATGTCCAGAAATATTTACTTGGATTTATGAGGAAGTTCCCCTTCCCTACGATTTCTGCTTCTCTCTCCACCCTTGTTGTCATTTGATGGAAATCCATGATCCTATGAGAGAGTAAGCATACGTCGTCCGCGTAGTCCAGATGTTTGAGGTGAGATTGCAGAGTCCACTGACTTCCTCCATTTCCATTTGACAAAGCTGCGTCACTTATCACCAACAGGAAAAGTATTGGTGACAGTATACAGCCTTGCCTAACTCCACTTTGGATTTCAAACTCCTCTGCCAGCCTACCTTTGTGCAAAACGTTACACTTGGATCCATCATATGTAGCCTTGATGATAGCAATCAATTTATCTGGGATGCCCCTCCTGCGCAAAGCAAGCCAAATAAATTCTCTATTGACACTGTCGAACGCCTTTTCAAAATCGATGAACAGCAGGGGAAGTGGTGATCGATATTCAACGTACTGTTCGATGATGATCCGCAAGGTGTTGATGTGATCCCCACAGGAAGATCCAGTGCGGAAACCTGCTTGTTCGGCGTCGAGTGCGTCTTCGAGGTGGTCTTTAATTCGGTCCAATACTATCCTTGCTATTATCTTGGCTACTGCAGACAGAACGCATATTCCTCTCCAGTTTTCGCACTGTGTGAGATCTCCTTTCTTTGGGAGCTTAACAATCATTCCTTTTTTCCACTCTTCAGGAAAGCTCTCTGTTTCCCAAGCTCTCTTAATAAGTGAGTGCAGTAGCTCGCTCGATGTTGTTGGGGCTGCTCCTAAGAGCTCTGCAGGAATACCGTCAAGTCCAACCGCTTTGTTGTTCTTCAGTGCTTTGATGGCGGTCATAATTTTTTCTTTACTGGGGGGTACGGTGCGTATTTCGGAAATTGTTACTTCGGGTGGCTCAGTGGGAATAGGGATCACTTCACTGGCGAAAACGCGGTTTAAAACCGCAGAAAAGTGTTCCCTCCACCTTTTGAGCTGATCCTCATCCGAAATTAGCAGGGATCCATTTGTGTCTTTAACCAGGTGTTGTTTAGAGCTCTGGACACCAGTGAGCTCTTTGGTAGTTCTGTAGACGGTCCTACTGTCACACCTACTATGGCTTCTTCTGCTTCTGTAGCCAATGCGTTGATGTAGTTACGCTTATCACTTCGCACACTACGGTGAACTTCCCTCACCTTCATGCGGTGCGTAGACTCAAGCTCGTTTCTCCCTGCTGCTGGGGTAGCTGCGATGCGAGCTTTAAGGTGTTTACTTTCTTCGATCCTTGCCCAAGTTTTGTCGGAAAGCCGAGCACTATTTTTTCCTTGCGCCCGGTCGACTATACTTTCAGCACCGGATATGAACACATTTTTCACAGCATACCAATGATTTTCGATGGATGTGGTTTCCGTGCTGCTGATTGCGTTCAATCCTTGTGAAAGGTGGTCCCCTAGTTGTTGGCGCACTGCGGGATCCTTTAGTCTATCTGTTTTAAACTTGGGCAACTTGGGCATTCGAGTGTTTCCTTGGGATCTCCGAACTGCAGCTGTACGCAATATAACGGTAGCAACCATCAGATGGTGGTCCCGGGCCATTTCCATGTCAGCACCTCTTCTGTTACGGACGTCCTGGAGACTGCTTCTAAAACGCCGGCTGATCGCGAAGTGGTCAATTTGGTTGGAAGTTGCTTGTCTGTCAGTCGACACCCAACTGACTTTGTGGCACGTCTTATGCTCGAACATGGTCTCTCCAATAACAAGGCCGTTGGCGTTGCAGAAATCGACAAATCGTTCGCCATTGTCGTTTCGGTTACCAACACCATGTTTTCCCATGACATGCCTTAGCCCAGTGTTGTCATTGCCAACCATGGCATTTAAGTCTCCCAATCACCATTATTATATCACCTCGTGGAACGCTATCTTAAGCAGCACTCAGCCGGTTATAAAAGGCCTCCTTCTCCTCGCCAGAAGAGAACAAAGTTGGGGCGTAACACTGTATGATGGTGACGCGACGTACTCTAGTCCGGAACCTGGCTTTCAGGATCCTGTCACCTAAAGGCTCCCAGGAAATTAAGCTTTTGAGAGCTGTTTTGGAAAGTAGCAATCCAACGCCAGATTCCCGAGCGCTTCCAGGTGTTTTTCCGGAATAGAATAGTACAGTGTTACGGGTTGGTAACTTAAACTTCCCCGAGCCCAGCTATCTTACTTCACTTATCCCTAAGATATCCATCCTATACCACATGAATTCCTTCTCTAGTTGCAGAAATCTGGCATTCTGAGGACATTCTTTTCCATTGTCAAGAAGCGTCTTCACATTCCAGAAACCAATTTTTGTCCGGGTACAATAGCCAAAAGTCGTCAACGAGTTATCATTAATTATCCGAGGCGTAGTGTTGGTTTCGGTAGCGGGTTGATTTCAGTTACGGAGAATGCTAACCTCCGTAACCTATCCTAGAAAGCTAGGCCTTTTCGCACTTGTACTTTTGGCCTATTTATGTATATTGGAATACACAAATAGTTGCCCGGGGACCACCACGAGGAGGTAAAACAAGCACTTCATCGTGACTGATTGTTGCGCTACTGGCCCAGACCAAGTTCTGAGTAATCAATAGTTTCCCGATCAGGCACGATGCAGGTCGCCCAAGCGGACTCTCCTGATTAAAATCAATTTTTTAAAATAAGCCTATTTTGAGAAAAAAAATTTAAAATAATTTATATCTCCATACCAGTAGGAGATAGATAAAAATCTTAAACGACTAAGAATCTAAGAATTTCATTATCTATCCACCGAAAAAATTTCAAAACTCTAGCGTTCTAATTAACGAAATTAAAAAAAAGACATAAAAGGACATTTTCCCTTTTATCTGCTACAATAATATAGATTATCAAAAAATCTAAACTTGTTGCACTATAAAATATATTAGCCTATTAATAAAAATTTTTACTTTTACTCTACCTCCCACCACTTAGCTAATCAATGATCTCAGCGTTGCACATGTGGCGTTACATTTTTTCGTTTCACAAAAATTCAACCTTGAAATTTCACTCTCAACGCGCCCAAAGAAGTTTCACTTCAAAAAAGAAAAAAAAGTCGGGTACCAGCAGGACTTAAACCTGGAACATTCGGGTCCATCCTATTATACCTGGAGTAAATTTCTCATATGGTTTTAGTACGATACTTAAAATATCAAATAGCCAGTTGGTGATTTTAACTTTTGTAAAATAATAGGGGAATAGTACGTTGCTAAACTCGTTATAAATTAGCAAAACACAATTTTTAACCTAGTATCATACTAAAAATGTTTTAACATCGTACTAAATCGTCTAAAGTTTTCTGCCTTTAGTTTTGTTTTTGTGGATTGGAGAAAAAATGTGTGATTTTATAGAGAGTAGATCTATAGTTACTAACTTAATATTAAGATTTTTCAGACAAACGATTTAAATGTATATTTACCTACATATATCAAGAAAGGTATTTACATATCTAGGTACATAATAATGTAGGTAAATATGTTAGTTTTAAAACGTAAATCAATACTGATAGACCAGTCAATAATTCCAAAAAAAAAGTGCTAAATTCGCAAAGCGCGATGTAGTTCTGCATTTTTGATATGTTGTTGGGGCATGTAAGAGTTGTCTATAGCCAAGTTTGCAACTTCGAAAAACCTTTTCTCGCTGCAGAAAAAATACAACAGTGTAAAAAACGCTAAATTCACCCCATTTTTTCCATTATAACATTGGAAATATGCAACTTAGGAAAAAACCATTCACCATAAACTTGTGTTATGTGAGATGATTAACACACAACCTAAGTGTTAACTCCCACATGAAAAACATACAAACAACCGCAACGTAGAAAGAAAATTATCTCAAAATATTTCCTCTCGTTTTTCAAGGTTAGCACCATACCCTTCCTCAATAACCAACCGAAAAGCTAAACGATATTAATATCGAATTAATATCAAGGTCAGCCAAATCATCAAGAGGTGCATTTAATTAATTGAATAATATTCGTCACCATCAAACGGATACCAACAACAAAAAAAGCCAAAGCAAGCCAAGAGGCAATTAAGAATTCGATTCGCCGTACTCAGCAACAATAGTACGCGATCGTTTTGTGTATCTAAATGGTATTAAATTGTACGAATTTTGACCCCTATACAATGGTAGGGATACTATGAAATGTTTGTAGAATTTAAGGTATAAATAGTAAAGTAAAATGGAAAGAATTTGTCATTAGATTCAGTGATTAAGGCAGTTTAAAGTCACAGTAATAAACGTCGGTCTTGAACAATAAAAACATTCAATCTTTCTTTTGCAAAACAAGTCGGCGGAGACCTACAAACCAAAAAAAGGTAATACTAATCAAAGCTTTTCTTCCAGGTTTAAACTAGCAGGGGTTAGTTAACCTAACCCTCCAGTAGGCCCTAAGGCCATAACTAGAGAATTGGCTACCAGGGCCGAATAAAAAATCTGGAATTAACCGCGTAGGTAGGATTCCTAAATACAATTATCCCATTTCCTAGTTCCATAGGCAATATGGACCTTCTCCAAATTTTCTTCGGATTCCCCTCTTCTAACGGTTTATTCTAATTCCTCGGTTCATACCTAGTATCAACCCCTCTCAATTTTCCAGTTCAAAGGTTTCGCCAGGTCCGTCGTACGGCCCAAAAGCCATTACTCTAGAGGAGTACCGTCAGCGCGTCGCCAAGCAATTACGAAAGGAACTATCGGAAAATCCAACGGCCGGCCCTAGACCCATCCAACTCTGCCCCATTCAACAGCGCCCCCGTGCCGAGGAGAAACACGGTGAGAAGCCGGTCATCCACGAAGCCTGTGGTGAGCACTCCAGTCGGCGACGTCGGAGCGGACACCGAGTTCGGGTCCGGCAACAGCTAGGCAACCTATACCGGTTGGCTGGGTTGAGTTCCGGGGCTACAAAGCGCTCTTACCTACAAGAGGCCCGGACCATCAAGAGGGTCGAGTACGAGGAACGGACAAGAAAGAAGGCCGAACGGGCCGAAAGATGGGCGAAAAAACATAATAATAGTAATAAATGTTAAAAATAAGAACTTAAATTGTGTTTGAGTTAGTTTTTCCTATAGGTTGTGTCGATGGGTTCATGCCCATGGAAAAAGGGAAGTTTGGTCATGTCATTGACTTCACCCACAAAAAGATTATACAACATTTGGCGCAGCCGGTAGGATGTGGAAGAGTAACAGAAGATAAACCAATCTTTCAAGCTGAGGATTCCTCTGGCTTCAGCACCACTATCTATCGAACAAAAAAAAAAAAAAATATAATTGCGTGTAATCTTGTTTGTTTAAAGAGGTCAGTGGTATACTTGTATTGCGTTTAAATTTATCATTGGATAGTATTGAATGAGAACTTCTCACTATCCAACAGATTTATGGGAGAGAGACATGCCAATTGTTGTTCTTACCTCTTAAGAAAAAACTTCGTAGTATGACTACAACAACATCATAGTTTATGGCGTCAGGGTCCACAAATACTGAAACTGAAATGGAAGAATTGCTCGGTAGTATCCAGCAATTAGAAAGAGAAAAAGAAGATCAAGTTCAGTAGATTAAAAACTTTAACACTACCTTACTAAGTGAACTAAAATCACTAGTGGGTAAGGAAGTTTATCACCTACAAATTGATCAAATCAGTATACAGTGGGGTCAGTTCACTAGACTTGAAACAACTGACGCCATTCTCACTGTCTACATTGATGCCGTAAAAAGGCAGCAAGAGGAACAAGAACGAAGATTAATAGATCTCAAGAACGAGATTAAAAATCAAAAACAAATCTACACGAAGCTAAAAAGAAATCAATTAGAGGCTGAACAAACAAATCAGCAGGCTGAAGCAACCATAACAAAATTAGAGAAACAATTAACCATTCTTGAACTGAAAAAGGAACAAGCCTTTCAAGATCTTAGTATTTACAAAACTAAGGAAACTGGTTTAGTTATGGAAGCCAGTAAGCTAAAAAATCAAAACTTGATTTACATCAGCCAAATTAAATTTCTACGAGGGGAAGTTAAGAAACTAAGAGATAGGGTGAACACCCCTTCAAAAATCAACCCTTTGTTAATGTCCCTCTCCTCAGAGCTTTTAGAAGCCAATACACCCAAGAAAATCCCTATAAATTTTGAACCCACACCCACCAAACAAAAAATCGCAATAGCCAAAATGTCACTTGGTTTCGAAAAACTCTTAAAGCTGTCCCATGGCATCGCCGAATTTTCAGGGGGAAATGACCCCAAAATCTCACAGAAACTGCAAACGTTCCTTACCTGCATTCGCCCCATTGTAGAGCACATACTCGAAATAGATGAAAAACTTTTTGTCCAAATTCTTAATACCAAATTACGGGAAGATGCTCTAGATCTTATCCAGACCTCCAAGCCTACTACTTTCAAAGAGTTTGAGGAACTCTTAAACCAAACATACTTGCCAGTTGAAGATTATAATGATTTAGTAAACTGTCTAATAACCAGTCTTCAAAGTCCATTCGAGACTTTGAACACCTTTTTTATGCAGGCTCCGACATTCTTGATCACTATGTCGAAACGCGGCAGACATCAAATATAGTGATCAAGCTGGGATTGTTAAAAATCAGCTTGAAGATTTCGCTAAATCAGCTCTTGCTTCTGGGGTATCCAATAAGCAATTGGGTCAACACCTGTTCACTAATGGTAAACAACCCTTGCAAGAGCTCATTAAAACCTCATTCAGCTTGGAAAAGCACGTGCAGAGGGTGGAAACAGTACCTTTTACCCAGACATTTTGTAACCTCACTCTAGCGGGAGGAGCTAACAGTGGAGCACAACCAACAAACACCGCTTCCCAAAATACTCCCCAAAAAAGACCACACCCGTCAACCAACAATCTTGCAAAAGCAAGTATTATTTGTAGTTACTGTCGCAAGAAAGGTCACACTTACAGTGAATGCCTAATCAGACAAAATACCCCCACATGCCAAATATGCAAAAGTTATGGCCACGAAGCCACAACTTGCTATAAAAGGGGGCAAGGAGCAAACCAATTCTATAAGGGAAATCAACAGACGTTTAATCGGCGTAACTATAGAAATAACACAACCTTTGACAGTAGAACACCCCAAAACGATTTCAACCGAAACAACCCATCATTTCTTAGAAATAATCCACCTAATAACTATGGTAGGGAGGAGACTCAAAATACTCAAGACCAAAACAGATCTAATCCATTTAGGAATAACAACACCGGACCCCAAAACCAATCAGGGTCTAACAATGGGAACAGGGTATTCCATATGGATACGATCTGCGAGTGGTGTGGCAGAAACTCACACACCATTAATGAATGTTCTTTTAAGAACAAATGGGAGAGTCATCGGTCGGGAAATTAGTCGACCGAAAGATCCCCGGTCCGAATCTAAATAATGTTAAGGAAAATTCAGGGCAATCCCAAAACAACCACACTAAAAGGCAAACTAAAACTGATTCTATAAAGAAATCAGCATATTTCAAAGAAAACAAATGTATAACATTACCTTCCATAGAAATTGGAATAGGAATCGGAAGAACCAAAACTACACGTTTATTGGTAGATACCGGCTCAGAGGTAAGTCTCCTTAAAAAGGGAGCATTAAAAGATACAATGCATATTAACACTAAAAAGAAGTTAACCATTAACACACCTTGTGGATTCGGTTACACATTAGGAGAATGTATAGATGAGATACAAATTCCAACACTACCCACATGTGAATTTCAAATCATTGAAAATGACCTAGCCATCCCAGGCGATGGAATTTTAGGGTATAATTTTATGGGAAAATACTGTAACGTAGATAGTCCTAACAAATTATTGACATTTTCAAAAGTGAATGAAAGTAGCACAAGTATTGAGGTAGATGAGGTATCCAATGTAACCAAAGAGAATGGGTTGTCCATTTCGCACAATGGAAGTTGTTTTACGAGGGCTCACTCGCATGTGAATAGCGCAAATGAAACACACCAACCCAGGCCAATAGACCACATTCAAAATGTGGAAGGTGATTCAGTTAAAACCTCACTAAACTTTGAAAATAATTCACTTGCAGATGAATGTATTTTGCGGCGCAATAAGGCGACCGGCCTAGACAATGATTCTGAAAGTGCATTTTCAAAAAAATTTAGAATCTTTGAACACAACTACTTTGCAAGTACCAATGTCCCCAGATCCGCCTCGAAAAGTGGAACAGAAAGACGTCGGGCAAAAAAACGTTGTGGCTGACAATAATGTTAAACTGCAGGAACTATCAATGCAACGTGGTATTGATGAGCAAAAACAACATAACCTCAGACAAAGAAACAGGTATAACCAACCTTCAAATAATGGGAAAAACTTCATCAAAACAGAAGAGGAATTTAAATTAATGAGGAATATTGATATAACAAATAATAAAAATGGCCATCGAAGCCAACAATTAAATACTATAAACAAAGAAAAATATCAATATCTCCTGGCAGACGCACACAAAAAAGGAAAAATCGGTTTCCACCAACAAACACAAACAAATAAAGAACAAACAATTATTGAAAAATCACTAATAATAAAACGAAAAATACCGAAAACTAGGTACACAATTCAAGAAATATATAAAACGATAATTACTTTATTACATACATTGATACACACAATTATATTAATTAGTACAACTCACCAAACTAAAAAAACGTAGTCTTAGTAAAAACTTATAGTATAAACCTAAAACAAAAGTTACAGATACCCCCCAGAGCAAAAACAATAGTAAAACTTCCAATAAAATGCGAAGAACCAAAAATTTGTCTGTCCAAACAGTTAGAAGATGGTATATTTTTGGGTAAATGTTTATTAGCGACTGACCAGGATAGGATTATGGTACCCATAATAAACACGCGACAACAGGCCGTATCAATAAAACACATCAATTTGGAACTCTCAAACTTAAGTGAATATGATATTTTAAACTTAAGCGACCATACTAAAATAATAGACATAAAACAAGCATCATGCTTCTACACTAGAGCTGACACTCAATATAGAAACGAAAGAGTTGAAGTTTTAACAAAACAACTCAACAAAGACGACACTTTAAACAACGAAGAACGAAACGCTATTACAGAACTCTGCACACAGTACGATCTCATATTCTTCTTACCTGGAGACAACCTCTCCCACACAATGACCATGCGACACGAGATACCAATAAAACAAGACCAGGCACCAATTAGCACAAAAATGTATAGGTTACCTGAGAACGAGCAGCTCGCCGAGATACTTGAAAACGACATAGTACAACCAAGTAAAAGCCCTTGGAATTCTCCACTTTTGGTAGTACCCAAAAAGGCAGGACCAGACGGCGAGGTACGATGGAGGGTAGTGGTTGATTTTCGCAAGTTAAACGAGTGCACTGTAGGAGATGCTTTCTCACTACCACGAATAGAGGATATACTCGACCAACTAGGTCATGCCAGATACTTTACTACCCTTGATTTAGCTAGTGGATACCACCAGGTTCTGGTAGATCCACATGATAGGGAAAAAACTGCTTTCGAAACTTACGGACATTATGAGTTTAAGCGTATGCCGTTTGGACTCAAGGGAGCTCCAGCTACTTTTCAACGTTTAATGAATTATATCTTGACTGGTTTACAGGGTCTAGAATGTTTTGTATATCTGGACGACAAAGTCGTTTATGGAAAAAATATACAAGACCATAATCGAAAATTGCAATAAATATTTGAAAGGCTGCGTGAACACAACTTGAAACTCAACGTTGAAAAATGTCAATTTCTCCGTCGAGAAGTTGTATATTTGAGTCATAAGTGTTCCGCAGAGGGAGCACATCCCGACCCCGGAAAAACCAGTTGCGTGCAAAATTTTCCTGTGCCTCGAACAGTAAGACAAACATAATATTTTCTAGGCCTTGCAAACTACTACAGAAAATTCATTCCTGACTTTTCAAAGATAGCTCGACCCCTAACTAATTTAACACGAAAGGACGTCAAATTTAAATGGACCGATAAGTGTCAAGAAGCGTTTCAAAAATTAAAAGATCTTCTAGTGTCTCCTCCTTAACTGACTTGTCCTGACTTGGACGAACCATTCATACTAACTACTGACGCCAGCGATGAAGCTATAGGAGCAGTACTTTCTCAAGGAAAATTAGGAAAATACAAACCAATTGCGTACGCTAGCCGTACACTAAATAAAGCTGAACGCAATTATTCCACCAGTGAGAAAGAAATGCTAGCCATAGTTTGGGCCACTAAAAACTACATATGTTACTTACTAGGACGAAAGTTTACCGTATACACAGACCACGAACCTCTGACCGGGAACTTTAGGACAAGAGACCCGACATCCAGACTAATACGTTTTCACCACAAACTTTCAGAGTACGACTGCACACTTAAATACAAACCAGGGAGAAAGAACAATAACGCCGACGCTTTTAGCAGGATCGCTACTGAAGGAACAAAAGATAAAAATACAAAAGAAATTCTTAAAAAGACGACATGTTTAGCAGTGACAAGAGCATAACGCCTCCAACAAAATTCTAGTCAATCAACCCAAGACACACCCAACAAAAACTACCCAAAACAAACTGTTAACATACAAAATACCAACCAATCGAGTATACAAGATAAAACTATCAATGAAGACTTACAAAAAACAACACAAAACACCAATTCAGATAACGTTCAACAAAAAGGATACAACAACCAAGACATACAAACAATACTTAGAGATTACCATGACTCACCATTCCTTGGACATCAACCCAGCGGGAAAAATTGAAAAATTCATTGAGGAAAGATCAGCTTTTTCCTTGAGGAATGGCAGCTGCACCGTCCACTTTTCAGCTGATTCCTTTGATGAAATTAACATGGGCATGTCCTAGGCGGGAAGCACATGCTGAAAATCCGATGAAAATTCGCCAACGAAATCACTACTTCGTTGGAAGTTGTTTATTCACCGACCCAGATGATGAAAAACATGATGGTTGCATAGTCTGTTAATTCACTACATAAATGTATGTGGTTTATTCATCAGTTCAATGTTTTCGATGAAAATGGTAATGAAAATTCAATTATCAAATCACAAGATTAGTGGTAGTTGTTTATTCGGCAATTATAGTTAATTCAATATGAAAAATGTGAAGAAAATTAAATAAATAGTGAATTCATTACTCTGTTGTGTATGTGTTGTGAATTTGTGATTGGTTAATTAAAATAAAATATAGAATTGAAACTTTAAATTTAATTAAAGTGAAATCACAAGGTCAGTGGTTGTTGGTTAATCACCACTTCATATGCGAAGTGGTGATTAACCAACAACCTGAAATACTTTGAGACAATCTGAGATTTCCTCATTTTAATAGAAATTCACAAGTCCTCTTATAATATTTACTGTCAGTAGACAATGTCAACACAGAGAACACAAACAAAAATCAACTTATATCAAAACACACAATGGCGGTGCACACTTTACAAAGCATATAAGTAGACAAAGACGATGAACTGATGAACTTCTACATGACTTTTCAACAGTTTTTTCATGCTATAATTTTCCATATCAAAAGCAATTTGTAATTCAACGAAAGAAAGGGTTGTTTTCACACAAAGCAGAAAGTGGGTTCAAATCTATGAACTGAGGAAACATTGCATGACTCTTCACTTACTAAATCATTACATGTCGTTTTCTTTTATTATCTGGCTAGTGAATTGATTGCTGTTGTCTTGTTGTTTTCTACACACAAAGCGAAAAGTGGGTTCAAATCTATGAACTGAGGAAACCTCGCATGTCTCTTCACTGGCTAAATCATTGTATGACGTTTCCTTTTATTATTTGGCTAGTGAATTGATTGAAGAATTCAGCTATAAAATTCATTAGGGACGATATTTCCCGCTGGGAAGGGGTCATAAATACTTACAAACGAATACGAAGGAAATTCACATGGCCTAAAATGTTTAGGGACATATCAAGATATATTAGTAGATGCCCGAAATGCCAAAAAATGAAAACCAGTCCAGAGGCGAAAATGCCAATGGTAATAACAGACACTTGCCATACTCCATTCGATAAAGTTTATTTAGATATAGTAGGTCCACTACAAGATTCTTACATGGGAAACAAGTACATTTTAACTTTTCAAGATAATCTCACAAAATACGTAGATTTGTATGCAATACCGAATCAAGAGGCAGAAACAATTGCACACATATTTTACGAACAAATAATTACGAGGTATAGGATACCCAAACAGTTGGTAACGGATCAAGGAACGAACTTCCTAAGTAAATTATTCAAACAAGTATGTAAACTACTAAAAATAGAAAAACTCCAGACTACCGCATATCACCCGCAATCAAACGGTTCACTAGAAAGAGCCCATAGAACATTAGTAGAATATTTACGAACTATTTGTGACGAAAATCCAAGGTCTTGGGATCAATACATAAGAACAGAGGCATTTGTTTACAATAATAGTATTCACGAAGGAACAAAATTTACCCCAATGGATTGTCTTTTTGGTTTTACCGCAGACATACCTTCAAATTTAAAACGCGAACCAGAAACAATCTATGATCACGAAAATTATTATTTTGTTTTAAGGCATACACTCCAAACGTATGCCGCAGCTAGGAAAAACCTGATGAACAGTAAAAAGAACTCGAACTCAAGGGGTGAAATTTAAAGCATTCCACATTGGAGATAAGGTACTGATAAAAAACGAAAACAGACAACACAAATTGTCTGAAATATGGACAGGGACATACTCAATAGTGGAAATTATCAGTCCAACGAATAGTGTGATTCTCATAAAGAAGAAACAAGTAACGATACACAATAATCGTTTAAAGCATTACTATGATTCTGGAGACGAAACACTATGTTAAAATATTAGTCACCTCAGAATCATTTAATTATAGGTTTATAAAATAATAATTATTATTTATATATTTTTTTCTCTCCTCTCTTTATCATTTAGACATGATACAATTAAATTTACTTTGGGTCTTAGAAGTCTCCCTCCTAATAAGTCTGGTAACCGGGATACTAACAACATATAATATTCAAGAACTCAGCAACACAGGTGTAGTCTTCGAAAACGTAGGAAAAGTCATACTATATCATGACACATGGAAAGTAATGACAGAAATACAGATAACAGATATTGAAACATATACATCTGTTATCAACCAAGCGGAAGAGTCTTGGTCCACAGTGTGTGGGGCATATAAAAACAACAACATTTGTGAAAGCCAAACCGCAATACTACATCACCTCATTTCAACGGTCGGTCAACACACAGAAGTCATACAGGAATTATTAAACCTCCACCGTTCCAGAAGATCATTATTTGATGGAATAGGAAATGGATTACATTATTTATTTGGTGTCATGGACAACGAGGACGGAAATCGATTATACAGCTTAATTGAGGAATTGGGAAACGATGAGAAAGCTTTAAATGAGTAACAAAAAAAAAAAACAAATTACGGTAATGAAGTCATCATTGAAAAACATACAACAACCCCTTAGTACCTTTGGAAAATAATCAGAAAAATATCACAGAAACCATAAATTACTTATTAAGGATGGATAATACAATCAATAAAACTCGAAAATTACAAGAGATCTTAGCCACACTTACATTATAAATTCTGGAAGTACAAAGAAGACAACAAACTATGCTGGACGTAATAAGCTCATTAAACCATAACCAGTTACATTCACTCCTCTTAACACCTTCAAAACTGCTGAAAACGTATATGAAAGCATGTCCAGAATCCACGAATCAAAATAGAGAAATGCTTATCAACATTTTGACCAAAGCATTATCGATGAAAACACATCCCATGAACGGAATGTTAGTTATCCGAATAATACTCCCCATTTTCAACCTAGAACCGTTTGACCTGCAACAAATTCACCTGTTCCCCATACAAAACCAGAACAAAATTCCAACCATCCTTAACATACATAAAGACTTTCTGGCAAAGAACACACGGACTAAAGAATTCGTACCAATGAAAAGGAGAGAATATGACTTCCTCCAAAAAGTAACTAATGAACTGGACAAAACTTGGTATGTTGGGCCACTTAGCTCACCCATAATGAAAGGAACTCATACACACATTTGCTCTATATCTCTAGTATTTAACCCATACAACGAAGATAATGTATGTAACTATCTGTTTCAACCATTTGAGCAAAACTATCTGGTCAAACTTACGCAAAAAAACACATGGTTATATTCTTTTCCCATATCAACCAGGGTAGAAATACAATGTTCAGGAGAATGGCACGGATCAACGTTAAATGGAACAGGTATTATTTCACTAATGCAGCCATGTATGTTCCAAATCGGGAACCAACATATGTACTTCGAAGAGACGGACCATACCGAATTAAACATTGACCAACCGAAACTTAAAATACCTGACCCATCACTAAAGGACTCAATGGTTGATTTCCTCACTAAGAAGAACACAACTAAAAGGACCGTGTTAATTTTAAAAGGAGAGGGAGCAAACAACATCATTAAGGAAAATTCGTATGCAATGGCAGACTTGGAAAAAACAGCACTGGAAATTGAGACAATGCAGAAGGAAAGAACACAACACAAAATATCCTCCATAACATCAATATCAGTCAGCACGATAGCAATTCTAAGCATCTTTGGGATGACACTGGGACGATTCTGCAACAGGGCGAAGACTTTGGCAAAACCTATAGTAAATTACGAAAAACCTACGCCTAGAATTTCTAATCCTATAATCCACCACACAATACACACCCTAGCACCCCCAACGATATCACCACCAACACCTACACAACCCCACCCAACCTTGTAAACTCCACTTCGCCTCAATTGCAACAAAAGCGTCACGAAAATCATTACGCCGATCAAGGAAGCTACAGTTATACTAAAACTATGAATTTTTTCGAATCCATTACAGAACAACATCAACAACAACAACAACAACACACACAAAAAAAAAATATTTTAACAAAAATGTCTGCAAAGGAAGTAAACTCCATTCAGATGCACCACTACCTATACAACTTGACAAACCAAGTAAACAAGTATGCTGAATTAAACTCCGTATTAAACCTACAACCCATTTCAAACAACATCTTACAAGGGAAGGAAGATGCAAAAGTTCAACAGTTCAACAACAACACGAATATATTTAATTACAAACTTCTTCTGATGCCCATCGAAGTAGTAGGGTTATACTGGACCCTAATTGTAGTAAATAATGAGCAGAGAACAATAAAATGCTATAATACACTGGGAGTATCGGGAAAAGAAGCACTTGCGAAGGTAGAGCAGTACGTAACAAGAGAGTGGAGGAAAAGGAGTGGGCAGATAGAGGCACCGGTATACGGGACAAAAACGGTACAAGTACCAACAAATCTAATGGGGTTAGATGAGGGGACAGTCGTTTGCATGGTAGCAAACTACTTTGCGTATGACAAAAAACTTACATCATCCATACAAGACGTAGAGGAATTTAAAATAACTCTGATCAAAAAGATATCCGCAATTCCGGTACATACCGTCATCCCATTCACATTAATTTTTGAAGAAAAGAGGGAAAAAGAGGGAGATAAAGAGCCCCAAATTAAAAAAATATTAAGAAAAGAGGGATAAAAAGCCCCGTAACAAAAAAAAAATATTAAAATTTCAAAAAAAAAAAACATACCTAAATATTCAGACACACAGACACAATAATACTAAAACCATAAGTATTCAGACACACATACACAAAAATACATCCTAAATATTCTTACAAACAGACATAAAAATACCTAAAAACAAACATAAATATTCATACATACACACATAAAAATACCTGTAAAAAAGATATTAGTACTCAAAAACATAAAAATTAAAGTAAATACAAAAACCAAATTAAGTTAAATATACAAAAAAAAAATAATAGAATACAGTAATCTGAACTTTAAATATGAAAAATAAACAAAGAATAGTAATTAATATAATAAAAATGTAATAGAAGATACTTAGTATGTTTTCAAAACAAATATTTTACAGATATAGAGAATATAAAGGTTTTAAATGTTAAAAAGAAATCAAATCAATATGCATGCAAATATAATATATATTAATAATTTATACCACTTAACAATGATGAATTTTTAGTAATGATGGATGTAATAATTGGAATAATAGTACCTACTTAAAAATACACAAAAAGCAAACAAAAATTGCAAGGTTAAATAATTATTAAAGGATTATGTAGTATAATTATTTGTCAAAAAAAAAAAAAAAAACAAAGAAAATTTTTTTTAAAAACTTTAATAATTCAATAATAAAACAAAATTGTAATGACCTTATAAAGTTCCAATCTAAATAATTGTTAATATTGTACTTGAAATGGGTTTAAGAATATTAAAACATATTATAAAAGGAAAGAAATTAATCATTCAAAATTTTCAAAATAAGTTATCTAAATTTTCTGTCTTAAAAAAAAAAACAAAAAAAAAAAAAAAGACCAACTTTTCTACACTATTTTTGAAATGAATTTATAGACAATATTATAAAAGGCACCAAGTTAATTCATCAAAAAAGAATTTTTTTTAAATAAGTTATTAAATTTTTATATTTTTTTACTTAAACATATTTTCTACACATACGACAGTCAACTTATCCTAAACATCAACACCAACGAGCAGCTTTATATCCAAAAGCAGTCATCTAGAATGAATGAAGATACAATACAAGGCCAAACGAAACCACTGCAAAACACAATCAACAAACAAAACGATCAGCGTATCCGAAAGAAGTCATCTAGAATGAAGGAAGACCCGCGGCAAGACCACACGCAATTTTTGTCTCTTCTAAACAAAAATATGCACTTTTTCGAAGGGGAGAGGTGTTATGTGAGATGATTAACACACAACCTAAGTGTTAACTCTCACATGAAAAACATACAAACAACCGCAACGTAGAAAGAATATTATCTCAAAATATTTCTTCTCGTTGTTCAAGGTTAGCACCATACTCTTCCTCAATAACCAACCGAAAAGCAAAACGATATTAATATCGAATTAATATCAAGGTCAGCCAAATCATCAAGAGGTGCATTTAAATAATTGAATAATATTCGTCACCATCAAACGAATACCAACAACAAAAAAAGCCAAAGCAAGCCAAGAGGCAATTAAGAATTCGATTCGCCGTACTCAGCAACAATAATACGCGATCGTTTTGTGTATCAAAATGGCATTAAGGTAATACGAAACCAATGACGAATACAACAAATGCACCTTACGGTTACAATGCAGGGAATCCCAACTGGGCCAACGAAAAAAAACAGCACCAGCTAAAAAAACGATGGACTGGAAGACGTCGTTCGACCAATGAATGGATGACGCAACGTATGTGTAGGAAAATAAATAAACAAATAGTGAAATGCTCATATAGCATTTCAATAATAGTAGGGCAACAAAATTGTGCAAGTTATTAAATGAAATGTTTTAATAAATGGAATGTAGAACTTAAGTTTGTGAAATGCTCATTTAGCATTTCAATTATTATAACCCAAATTGTACGAATTTTGACCCCTATAAAATGGTAGGGATACTATGAAATGTTTGTAGAATTTAAGGTATAAATAGTAAAGTAAAATGGAAAGAATTTGTCATTTGATTCAGTCATTAAGTCAGTTTAAAGTCACAGTAATAAACGTCAGTCTTGAACAATAAAAACATTCAATCTTTCTTTTACAAAACAAGTCGGCGAAGAACTACAAACCAAAAAAAGGTAATACTAATCAAAGCTTCTCTTCCAGGTTAAAACTAGCAGGGGTTAGTTAACCTAACCCCCCATTAGGCTGTGAAGGGATCGCACCAGCGATCACTTAATTATTTGCCTCAAACCTCAAATCATTCAACCTGCTTCGATGTTAAATATCTATATTCCCATCGCATTACGTTTCATGATCAGCTATAGCAAAGCCAAAGCACAAACAATACAACATTCATATTTCCGTTGGCACCTTCAGTGCACAAGCTATATAATATGACACCAAATATACAACAACACTTTCAGTGATTGAAGAAAAACAAACATAATTAAGGGTCGCTGACTTATGGTAGTAAAATATGCATCATAAGCAAGCTAGCCCAAAACACTTGAAGTGCATGGCTATTATGCTGATGCTGCATTTTATGGGAATTCTTATTGAATATCGAAGTATTGTTGAATGCCAATACAGGCATTATTTTATTGACGAATTTTGTATAAAAAGAGAAGAATAAAATTAAAACACTCACTTCTTATTCTACATTCAAAGATTGTGTTTCACTTAATTAAGCAACTCGCTGGAGTCAAACTAATTTTTGATATAATTATAGTAATATGGACGCCCTAAAGAGCTACTCGCTTTTGGGTCAAGGTTTACTAGGCTACTCGCCGTACCACGTCTAAATTGCTAAGGAGTAAAAGTGAAAATATATATATTCCAAGCGTTATCCAGCTACAGACTTTGCATGGCGATCTTGCCAGACTAAAGGACTAAGAAGAAGACTTTGAGCGAAGCTGACAAAAAGATCTGCTCGAGCTCCGACAAGACAACCTGGGCTGCAGATTTGATAACTTTCAACCGGTCAGAGGCATTTACACCATTGACATCGTCGACGATATCTACAACCATCAAGAAGAAACAAGACGTTGCATAGGACACATCCACTTAGATGTCAGAGAAAATTCGCCTGGCTTTGGCAGCCAATCTAATAGAGCAGGCACAAGCTCTAATTAACCAACCGAAAACAGTGGAGGCAGGACCAAAACCTATCAGTATAGAGGATTATAAAAGAAGAAACAGCATAAAACGGACACCTGAAGCAAACATTCCACCAGTAAGCAAAAGAGGGGGATAACAGGTGAAGCTTAAACAACACCTCATCGAGCTGTATAGACTAGCAAACATACCTGGCCTATCTACAGAAGGAAGACAAAAATATCTAAAAGAGATAAGAAATCTAAAGGGAGCTATCCGCTCCTCCAGGCAGAAGAAAAGAAGACAAAGACAACAAGATGAAAAGGAGTTCCTGGTAGAGAACAACAAAAAGTGTCTCTAAATAATGGGTAAAGGACAATCGAAAATAGAAGAGGTAGTTGTGAACAACAACGGACCTCAATTGAATAAACTTAATGAAAAATCTAACTATGAAATAGACTTTTTATCAATTTTATTAGTTATAATAATAATATTCTTCTTAAAATACGTCCACAGGACAATTAAGAGAAAATTAAATAATATCGTAAAAAAAGAAATCATAAAAAATAATATTATAGGCAGACGAATATCTGTGTAAAAAAAAAAAAAAAAAAAATAAACATTTTTTTTAATATACATATGTATTCTTTAAAATTATTATGTATCAAAAAACTTATGGAAAATCTGACTAATATTATCGAAGAACTTCACCACATCTTCAGAAACCTGAGAAAAGACGGACCGAATAGAAAAGGGTCAAAAGAGTCAGGAAAACAAAAAAAAGAAAAAGTTGAAGACATTTTTAAAAGAGCGCGTATTCAGGCTAAACTCTTAGAACAAACATTATCCGAACAAGGGAAAAACGACCTTCGGCCACTTTACGATAATTTATTTAGATATCATAAAGAGGCCTTAGAAAGAATTACAGCTAGTATAAAGCAAGAAGACATAGAAAAAGAACCAATTTAAGTAACAACAAAAAATACAGACAAAATGGCAGAATTCGATTTTAGTAAGGCACAAAAGTTGCCTGTACTTAATTGCGAGGCAAATGACAAAAGAGCAGAAAATATTAGGGATTTCATAAATAATATAGAGTTTTACCATGATACATTAAATGAACTTTCAAAACCTATGCTAATCAAATTTATATTGAAATGTAAAATCCAAGGAAGGGCATTGACTGAATTAGGAACCGCAAAAATTATAACAATTGAACAATTAAAACAAAATTTAATTGCGACACAATAGAGAGTATTCAAGCTAAACTAGATAGATCACGTCAAAAAAATCGACCTATGCGAGAATTCGTGTCAGAGATAGAACACTTAGTATCAAAAATGACAGAATTAGAAATAACCATATAAGGGGAGCAGTCTAGAGAAACATTAACAGCAGCAATAAACGTAGAGGTTTAGCGTTTTTAAAACAAGGAGTTAATGATAGATACAAGATAATTTTGGATAGTGCAAGGCATACAAAAATGCAAGATGCTATAACACATCTTTTAGAGTTAGCTCCAAGTACAGCCCAAGTAACAGAAAATATCAGATATGCCAACAATTTTAGTTATTCTAATGCCCAAAACCAAACAAACCAGGGTTTTTCACCTCGAGTTTTCACAATAACTACCGAAAAAATGCTAATAATTCTAGTAACATGAATAGAAATTTTCCACGACAAACAAATTTTCGTAGCAATTACTTTCAAAATTTTCCAAGGCAAAATAATTTTAACAATAATAACAATTACCAACGATCATATTACCAACCACGTTTTAATTCGCCACAGAATAACAATTCTATTCAATTAAATAACACTAATAGAACCAATCCAAATAACATAAATAGACAAAATAATAATCAATCTAATTTTTATAGAAGGGACAATACTTATCAAAATAATTCCAACATAAGAGGCAATGAAAGAAACGCGGTGAAGAATAACCGAAATAATAATAGGGAAAGGGAAACAACTAATATTATAAATGAGGGAAACGAAATACCCACCGAGGGGGAAGCCGACCTATCGGGGGGAAATCTGTAAGCCCAAAACAACACATAGCTATATGTGCAGGGGGCATAACAAACGGCCTATATGTAAAATTTAAGATTAACAATAAATCAGGTATAAGATTTTTATTAGATACAGGAGCATCAATTTACACAATTAAACAAGGAGTTCTGGATAAAAATACAAAAATAAATGAAAATAATAAAATAATAATACAGGGTATTTCCGGTAATTTAAGAACAGTAGGCACTAGCATAAATAGCGTTACAATAGGACAACACGAAACATCCTATACTTTTCATGTAGTACAAGACTCATTTCCAGTACCTGTATATGGAATCATTGGTGCTGATTTTCTTAAAGATTTTGGGGCAGTAATCAGTGGCGATTCCTGGTCCTAAGTATTGGTTTAGCTTCGTGGTCTGGGGAAGGTTAGAACAAAATCATATATATTTTTTTTAAATTTTATTGATAACGACAATTAATAAAAAAACGTTAATAAATAATAGGTATAAATTAAAAGTTTAAAAATTTATCGATACATAAATTCGCTTCTTCGTTCGACGGAAAGAAAATTTTCGCCGACATTGTTGTGGTCAAAGTAGGACACTTAAGTTGGCACTGATTTTTGTACAAGTACTTTGAACCCTTAGCTATCATAAAATATATGTTAAAATTCTAAATGGGCTTAAGGTCTATATTTGTATCTAAGTATCTAAATCATACGACGGCGACGTTTCAAACGTGGTTACGTTTTTCTTCAGGTCTCTAAAACATAGTTATTAATATTTTATAGCTTCAATTTTAAAAAATTATAGAATACTAGCTGACCCGGCTTCGTTTCGCCTTAATTCATTTATGTAAAGAAAATAATAATTCCGAGCATGATATACAATGATGTTTCATGTAATTCCGTCAATTGAAATTCTTTATTATAAAGGTTTATTAAATACAATACAAAAACTAAATTAACAATGTCATCAAAATCGTGGCTTGAATATAAGATTTGATTTGATGCACTTCAAAATCAAACGTGTTCCGTTACAAATTTTTGGGGCATTGAGGTTGCGCAGCAAAATTATAACTGATCCAACTTTCAACTTTAAATTAACTCACCAACGATTGGATTTTGAATGACAAAATTCAAATGATCGACATTCTTGCTTTTCGCAACCAAAATCGCGCGTGAACTCAGCCAATCATGGTTAACATAATTTTGAGTGAAATTCGGAAAAACATTCGCGATGAGCTATTCCGGCGTTGTTGTAAAGTAGAGAAAATTCGGTGGAAATTCAATTAATCCGATGACTAAGTCCACTGGTATCACGCCATTGCCCATCGCCAATAAATTGACTGGAGAAATCTGCAGCGAACTGGTAATTTCGTAAAGCGAATCGCATGTTTGATTTCAATTGCAATTTCTCCACGTATTGCATGCAATAAAGCCGATACTCTCAGGCCCTTCCTAGGCCAATACGAATATATCAAGCCCTAAATCGTCAAAATTAAAGTAACTGTTCTCGAGTTATGCACTATAAACCGGATGTTCCCGGATGTTCAATTTTTTGGAAATTTTAGGGGATTTTCTTCCAATTTACTATGCCCTTCCTTGAACATATACGAATTTATCAAGCCCTAAATCGTAAAAATCGAAGTAACCGTTCTCGAGTTATGCATTTAAAACTGGATGTTTCCTGTTGTCCAATTTTCCTGGAAATTTTCCGGGATTTTCCCCCAGTGTGCTTTGTTGTCCTTCGTGAGCCAATAAGAATCCATCAAGCCCTTTATCGTGAAAATTGAAGACACCGTTCTCGAGATATACATACAAAAAGAGGATGATCCCTGATTTTTCGGGATTTTTCTACAGTGTCCTATGTCCTTCCTTGGATCAATACGAATTCATCAAACCTAAAATCGTGAAAATCGAACGACCCGTTCTCGAGTTATGCGCACACACACGGACGACATTTGTCTTTTATATATTTAGATGTACTTACAAATGTTTTTCTTATAAAAATAATATCAAGGTTTAATCCGCTTTTGGTTGTATTTTGGTTTTTGAATGCAATTATTATTCTTTTCAATATTAAGAAATGTCTTGAAGAAGACGTTTTTTTTTAAATCAATGTATTATATTTTGAATAGTAATTCAAAATATTTTAAATAATTCTAACCTACAAAACAAGTTGAATATAAATTCTTAGTTTTAGTTTATTGCCTTTCAATTAGTTGAACATATACCTATGCTGCTAAGTCACGAAGAAGGAATAATTATTATCATAAGATATAGTTATAATATTTATATCTTTTTTTAAGGCAACTTTGGTACTGAATTTAAAAGTTCTGAAAATTGTTCACTTGGATTAAAAGAAAATGTAAATATTATAACTATATTTTATGATTGTTAAGGGTTCTAAGGATGTTCAAAAGGGTAGTTATGTGCATTCAAGAGGACACAAGCGTCCACAGGTTTTTCTCAAAACCCACCTCTGTCTACCAACTCCTACTCTCACCTCCACGTGGTGAACATCGGGTGTCTAGTACCTCAGCTGGAGACGGGGTTTAAATCCCCGTGGAAAGCTGTTGGGGACAGCCAACGAGAGAGGGGGGGGGGGAGGAGTGTTCCCACTAAGGCACTTCTCCTTTCATCGAGGCGGCAGCGGACGAATTCTCTAGATGGAATCAACGGTAGCTCAGGCCTATAAGGAGCGGTTTATCCGGCTCCCTACCCTTGGAGTTATACGAAGGGTCTGGTCCTCCGGGTCGGGGGTTGTGCGTCGGGGTAACTTCCCTACCACGTAAAAAAAAGTTGTTCCGAAACCACAACAAGCCTCGGATATGGATGATTTTAAAGTTGACGACCCCAGCAAACGAAACAAGGACAATGAATTTCGGATCTGCACGTGAAACGTCCTGTCCTTATACAGAACACGTGCAGCCGAACAATTAGTGGAGAACCTGGACAGGCTAAAGGCTGACATAACAGCCATCCAGGAAGTGCGATGGGATGGAGAGGGCGTACGGAGACTGAAAACGTGTGACATCTACTACGGCGGGTGCTTGAAGGAACAGGGTCAGCGGCTCTTTGGTTGTGGTTTTGTGATAAGGGGAAGACTTAGGCAAGAAGTCTTGGGCTTCCGAAGTGTAAGCGAGCGCCTGGTCACAATCCGCATCAAAGGCAAATTTAAGAACATTTCGCTGATTTGTGTTCACGCCCCCCATGAAAGGAGAGAAGACTCAACCAAAGAAGCATTCTACGATCTCTTGGAGACAACGTATGATATGTGCCCGAAGTACGACGTGAAGATCATTCTTGGTGACTTCAACGCAAGATTCGGAAAGGAGGGCATCTTTGGTTCGATAGTCGGAGGACACAGCCTACACGACGAAACTTCCGGCAACGGACACAGGCTGGCAGACTTTGCGGCGGGGCGAAATGTCATCATCTCAAGCACCTACTTCCCACACCTCAATATACACAAGCGGACTTGGCGGTCGCGTGATCAAGTAACCGTCAACCAAATCGACCACGTTGCGATAGACGCGAGACATGCTTCCAGTATCTTGGACGTCCGAACGTTCCGAGGGGCCAACATTGACTCGGATCACTACCTGGTGGTAGCTAGACTACGTATGCGGATATCCATGACGCGACAACGCAGAGCAGATGCTGTGAAAAGATTCGATGTCGAGAAGCTTAAATCGCAAGAGACTGCCAGAACTTTTGCAGACCACGTAACTCTTAATCTCTCAGGAGGTCCGCCACCAGCATCAAGTGCAGAGGACCAGTGGGAACACTGTCAACAAGCCATCAGAAGTGCCGCCTCTGATGTGCTGGGTTTCACTAGGCGAATACAACGAAACCCCTGGTTCGATGAAGAGTGCCGGCTAGCGCATGCAGCTAAGGACGAGGCCTACCAGGCAATGCTGCAGACTCGAACAAGAGCTGCTGAGAGAGTGGCCCGGGAGCTCTACGGGCTGAAACGAAAGGAGGAGCGCCGACTTCTCAGGAGGAAAAAGAGAGAGCACGAGAAGCGGGCGGTAGAGTCTATTGAGGGTTGTAGCGGTAGGGGAGATGTTCGAAAATTTTATCAGAGGGTGAAGCGATCCACCCAAGGATTCAAGGCTAGAACGGAAGCCTGCCGAGATGAGAGTGGGAATATGGTAGTAGACACACAGTCAGTGCTGAGGATCTGGAAAGAACACTTCTCTAGACTGCTTAATGGCGAAGACAGCCAAGATGCCGCTAATAGGCAGAACGCTCCATTCAACTTGGACGATGATGGCCAAGAGTTCCATCCACCCGACCTAACCGAAGTTCGGCTGGCGATATCCAAACTTAAGTCGTACAAGGCTGCAGGTGCGGATGGCTTACAAGCCGAACTATTTAAATCAGCGGGAGATGAATTGGCTAGGAGCATACACCAGCTCATCTGCAAAATTTGGTCGGAGGAAAGTATGCCCGATGAATGGAACCTCGGTATCGTGTGCCCCATCCATAAAAAGGGAGATGTTCTGAAATGTACCAACTACAGAGGAATTAGTCTCCTAAACGTCGCTTATAAAATCTTGTCGGCCATCCTGCGTGACCGCTTAAAACCTTTTGTCAACGATCTGATCGGCCCTTATCAGTGCGGTTTTAGGATACACACCACCTTTTTATGGATTTTAAAGTCGCGTATGATAGCGAGAAAAGGGACGAATTATACAGAGCCATGTCGAGTCTCGGCATCCCTGCCAAACTCGTCCGCTTGTGCAGGATGACGATGGAGAAATCTCGCTGCTCCGTCAAAATTGGTAAGAACACCACCGATTCCTTTGATGTTGAGAAAGGATTGAGGCAAGGCGACGCGTTATCATGCAACCTATTCAACATCGTTCTTGAAGCCATTGTACGCAACGCACATGTCAACACCAGCGGTACAATCTATCAAAAGTCCGTTCAATTGCTTGCGTATGCGGATGACATAGACATTGTCGGCAGAACGAAGCGAGCTGTGGCAGGGGCATTTGCGAGCATTGAATCGGAGGCGGCTAGAATGGGATTGGCGGTTAATGAGGACAAGACGAAGTATATGCTGTCATCGAGAGAGGAATCTCAACATCGTCGACTCGGGCAAAATATCACGATGGACAGATATAACTTCGAAGTTGTCAAGGACTTTGTCTACCTGGGCTCCACTATTACATCGCAGAATGACATCAGTGCAGAGATCAAGCGAAGAATTACTCTTGCCAACCGCTGTTTCTTCGGTCTAAGAAGGCATTTAAGTAGTAAGGCCCTCTCTCAGAGAACCAAGGAGACTTTATACAAAACCCTAATCATCCCGATCCTGCTTTATGGGTCAGAAACATGGACACTGAAAGATTCGGATAAAAATCTGCTAGGGTGCTTTGAGAGGAAGATTCTTCGTGTGATTTTCGGGCCGGTGTGTATCGAAGGAGTATGGAGGAGAAGATTCAACGACGAGCTATACGGGCTATACAGCGACGTTGACCTGGTCAAAAAGCTGAAAATACAGCGGCTGAGATGGCTGAGATGGCTGGGGCACGTGGAGCGTATGGACAGCAACGCACCTGCCCGACGAGTCTTCGAATCCAACCCCGATGGGGTACGCAGCAGAGGAAGAACCCGTAACAGGTGGCGCAATCAAGTGAATGACGACATCAAAGCAGTCGGTGTGCGCAACTGGAAGCGGCTAGCTAGGGACAGAGCTGGCTGGAGGGGTTGTTAGTTGAGGCCGAAGCCCATCCTGGGCTGTGAGCGCCATCAAAAGTAAAGTAAGTAAGTAAGGGTTCTAAGTACGTGTACAAAAATCTGTGCCAACTTAAGTGTCTTACTTTGACCACAGCAATGATGTAAACATTGCGTGTTGCACTTAGTTAACATTAGTATTCTTTGCCAAAACTATTTGACCGATTTGGATCAAATTTTCAAATTTCGTCTTGTAATACTCAAGAACATTTGATTCCAAATTTTTAGCAGAATTGGACAATTTTTGACCTATATTTTGAGTGCTTCAAAATTACTTATTTTTTCAAATTTTTTTTTAATTCATGGATAGATAGAAACACAAATAAAACATGCGTTTAAAATTGATGTTGTTTTGTAGAAAATTTTATAACAAACAAGTTTGTAGTGGACGGTTTTTACCGAAGTTGCATATTTCCAAAGTTATAAAGGAAATTGTCGGAAAAAATTAGGTGATTTTAGCGTTTTTTTTTCACTGTTGCATTTTTCCTGCAGTGAGCACAGGTTTTTCGAACAACAACAACATATCAAAAATACAGAACTACATCGCGCTTTGCGAATTAGGCACTTTTTTTGTAATTATTGACTGCTAAAAGAACTCAATCTCAATGTTTACTCATATCAATCAAAGAACACTAATAACAAAACAATAAGCACACGCATTCATCCTTCCTACCGCATTTTCGTAGAATCATATACGAAAGTAAAAAAAGATAATGACAAGAAACGTACCCAAAATGTAGGTACCTGGAGCTGCTTGCATATGTAGCGTGCTTTATCGCATCATACTTACGCTTACGCTTTCATTTATTTAGCTGGGCTTTGCTTAGTACATGTGTAGTAAAACGCTCTGGTATTCTAGATTGTATTGTATTTGTGTTTGTATTTGTAATTTGTATAGATATTATTAAAAATTGTGTGAAATTGTGCAGCGCAGATGTTGCAAGCTAAAATGTTTCAAGGGAGACTTGTGTATGAGAGTTTTGTGTTGTGTGTCTGCAGGAAGGAGAACATAATTTTAAGAGAACAATGTGGGTAGGTTAGGTAGGTATCTTTTTTTTTTATTATTATATCAATGCTCTATGCATAGAATTTGGTTTTGGTATCGCATATTGTAACGCTGAGGCAGATAGGAAGATGGGAGTTTTGTGTTGTGTGAAGGAAAATATGCTTTGAAAATAGGTAGGTAGGTGGGTAGTTTTTAGTATTTATGGTATTGATTATTGCAAGAAATCATTATCATTATTTCAACATTGCCATTTGTTACTTTTTGAAAATAAAAAGTGCATCATATAATTGTTTCATTTAAATTCTTGGTTTAGCGCCGATAAACCTGCTAACTCAGAGGAATCGCCACTGGCAGTAAAAGATCTAGAACACTTTGTATTAAAATTATCTTCAGAAGCTTTCCAAATTTCACTTCCAATATTAAACTCAGAACAACTTATTTCACTTACCATCGCACCCAGATCCGAAGCCACCTATTGGCTTAGTAGTAAACATTTAGATTCAAGAATATTCGATTCACAAGAACTTTGTGAAGGAGTTTTTATGGCAAATTCTATTGCTCAGTCGAGAAACGGTAAAATTCCAATTAAAATTTTAAATACCCGAGAATCCGAAGTAAGAATCAAATGGATAGAACCCAAGTCCACACCAATATCAGAATACCATACTATAGCATACGAACAAACTATAAAACCTTCAAATTTACGAACAAAACAGTTACTTAAAGAAATAAATTTCGAAACTCTTAATGAGGAGGAAAAATACGAACTCAAAGCTATATGTTCTAAATTTCAAGATATTTTTCACCTAGAAAGCGACAAATTAACATACACACATATAGGTCAGGCCCACATATCACTCAAGGAAGGAGCTACTGCAAAATATACCAAACCATATAGATTACCTCATTCTCAGAAAAAAGATATTCAAATAGAAGTAGAAAAGATGCTCAAAGATGATATAATAGAACCTTCAATATCCGCCTGGAACTCACCTATTCTTGTAGTTCCCAAGAAAAAAGATCCCATAACGGGAATACAAAAAATCAGATTGGTAATTGATTATAGAAAAGTAAACGATGTTATTGAGGATGATAAATTTCCATTACCCAATATAACTGACATATTTTTCATGCATAGATTTAAGCCAAGGTTATTATCAAATGGAATTAGAGAAAAATAGCAGACCTTGCACGGCCTTTTCAACAGAAAACGGACATTATCAAATGAAACGACTTCTCATGGGTTTAAAAATATCACCCAGCACTTTTTCAAGAATGATGTCTGTAGCTATGTCAGGTCTAACTTACTCACGTTGTTTTGTATATCTTGACGATTTAATAGTCTTCGGTAGAGACTTAGAAGACCATAATAAAAATTTAATGGAAGTTTTTGAAAGATTTAGGGAAGTGAATCTTAAAATCCATCCTATAAAATGTGCTTTTCTTAGAAAAGAAGTTTAATATTTAGGACACATAATATCCAGTAATGGTATTATACCAGATTCATCTAAGTCGAATGTAATTGAAATTACCCAACTCCCAAAAACGCAGATGAAGTAAGAAGATTCGTAGCATTTGCTAACTATTACCGAAAATTCATACCAAACTTTGCTACACTGGCAATACCTTTAAATCGGTTATTAAGAAAGAACGTAGATTTTAAATTCTCTGAAGATTGCAAAACATCTTTTAATTTACTTAAAGAAGTGCTAATAAGTCCAAATGTTTTACAGTTCCCAAATTTTGAAAAAGAATTCACACTCCGAACAGACGCACCTGGATTTGCTTGAGGTTCTGTGTTATCCAATTATGATGATAAACCAATTGCTTACGCAAGTAAATCTCTTAACAAAGCAGAAAAGAATTATAGTACTATAGAAAAAGAATTACTTGCTATAGTTTGGGCAGTAAAGCATTTCAGACCGTATCTTTTCGGAAGACGTTTTAAAATATTAACCGATCATAGGCCTTTAGTATATCTATTTTCGCTTAAAGAACCTTCCAGTCGATTAACCAAATTTAGACTATTAATAGAAGAATATACTTTTTATGTAGAGTATACACCAGGGAAAAACAACTGCACTGCAGATGCTCTAAGTAGAATACAAATTCATTCAGAAGACTTACAAAAACTTTACGTTTGTGTCACAACAAGAGCACAATCAAAGAAATCCGATATAAACAACGAAAATCCCCCAAAAGAAAAAGTAGAAAAAGAAAAGATCATCAGTGAACTTTTAAAAGCTCCGGAAACGGGTTTGAAAGTAGTTGAGTTAAAAATAATTAGCAGTTTTAAAGAAGAAGATGAAGATTTTGCAAAAATAAAGGGTACTAGAGTATTAAGTCCAAATCTTATATTGGGATATATTCCAGGAAGTAATTGTTGAATAATGAAAAGGAATCCAAGAATGGCACTATTGACCGATCAGCATCATTTGACAAAATGTTGTTGAGGGACGTGCGTACAATTTGCGGACCTTAATCAATTAAAAATATTTATATTTCTAAAGAAGAATTAAAAAAAATAACAAACGGCCGTCATAAAGAAAAAATAAATATATTAAAGAAAATGATAGAAGGAATATTTAAAGAAAGTAAAATAAAAGTGCACATAATAGATGAAAAAATTAAAATAACAGACCCTTGCAAAATTAAATGAATACTAAATGATTATCATATGTTACCAACGAGTGGACATGCTGGTATAAATCGCATGTTGCGAAACATTAAAAAAAGATATTATTGGACAGGCATGCAAAACGATGTGACGACATACGTTAAGCACTGCCCAATATGTCAACGTAACAAACATATACAACCAAAGAAGCAACCTATGACTATAACGTCAACAGCAGAATCAGGCTTCGATAAAATTTTTCTTGGTTTAGTAGGACCCCTTGACGAATCAGAAAATGGGTCAAAATATATTCTTACTCTTCAAGACGAATTAACTAAATTCACTGAAGCAATAGCTTTACCAAATAAGGAAGCTAATACAGTAGCTAAAGGGCTCGTCGAATCTTTTATTCTTAGATATGGAGTCCCTGGAACTATAGCATCTGATCAAGGTACCGAGTTTATAAATAAAGTTTTTAAAGATATGTGTAGTTTATTAAAGATAGAACAACTACAGTCCACTGCTTACCATCATGAAAGCATTGGAGCGTTAGAGAATTCCCATAAAGTTTTAGGAGCTTATCTTAGGAGTTATGTATCGGAAAAACATACAGATTGGAGCAACTGGCTACCCTATTATGTTTTCTGTTACAACACTTCAGTACATTCAGAAACAGGGTACACACCTTTTGAATTAGTATTTGGAAGACAATGTAATTTACCTTCCAATCTCACAAATAAAGTAGATCCAGTGTACAACTACGAAGACTACGTGATAGACTTAAAACACAAACTACAAATAGCTCAAAATTAATAGGAAGACGAGGTACGATACAGATGTAAAAGCAAAGGCTTCAGATTTTAACGTAGGAAGTCTAGTTTTGTTAAAAAATGAAAATAGAAAAAAGTTAGACCCAATCTATATTGGTCCATACGAAATACTATCTCAAAATGGGGTGAACTGCGATATTAAATATGAAAACAAAACAATGACAGTTCATAAAAATAGATTAAAACCTTTTTATATATATATGTTATTATTGTAGGATCGTTAGAATTAAGAGATTAAATACTAAATATATGTACATGATTAAAAAAAAAAAAAAAAAGTTATTTAAGAATAATTAAATATATAAGTACTTAACTATCATTTAGTTTTATACATAATTTTTATTAACCCGATAAACAAGATAACTAGATAAAAACTATTAATAAATTAAAATCTATATATTTACAAAAAAAAAAAAAAATATTGTAAGACAGAAAATTGTAAACACAAACAAAAAAAAAATCAAATAACAAACGAAGCAAGATCCCTTGATGTACAAGTATCGCATAAAAAAGAAGAAATCATTCCATGTTATGATTTCTCCTTTTTATCCCAGGAAGGGTGGTGTGAAGGGATCGCACCAGCGATCACTTAATTAATTGCCTCAAACCTCAAAACATTCAACCTGCTTCGATGTTTAATATCCATATTCCCATCGCATTACATTTCATGATCAGCTATAGCAAAGCCAAAGCACAAACAATACAACATTCATATTTCCGTTGGCACCTTCAGTGCACAAGCTAAATAATATGACACCAAATATACAACAACACTTTCAGTGATTGAAGAAAAACAAACATAATTAAGGGTCGCTGACTTATGGTAGTAAAATATGCATCATAAGCAAGCTAGCCCAAAACACTTGAAGTGCATGGCTATTATACTGATGCTGCATTTTATGGGAATTCTTATTGAATATTGAAGTATTGTTGAATACCAATACAGGCATTATTCTATTGACGAATTTTGTATAAAAAGAGAAGAATAAAATTAAAACACTCACTTCTTATTCTACATTCAAAGATTGTGTTTCACTTAATTAAGCAACTCGCTGGAGTCAAACTAATTTTTGATATAATTATAGTAATATAGACGCCCTAAAGAGCTACTCGCTTTTGGGTCAAGGTTTACTAGGCTACTCGCCGTACCACGTCTAAATTGCTAAGGAGTAAAAGTCAAAATATATATATTCCAAGCGTTATCCAGCAACAGACTTTGCAAGGCCCTAAGGCCATAACTAGAGAATTGGCTACCAGGGCTGAATAAAAAATCTGGAACTAACCGCGTAGGTAGGATTCCTAAATACAATTATCCCATTTCCTAGTTCCATAGGCAATATGGACCTTCTCCGAATTTTCTTCGGATTCCCCTCTCCTAACGGTTTATTCTAATTCCTCGGTTCATACCTAGTATCAACCCCTCTCAATCTTCCAGTTCAAAGGTTTCGCCAGGTCCGTCGTACGGCCCATAAGCCATTACTCTAGAGGAGTACCGTCAGCGCGCCGCCAAGCAATTACGAAAGGAACTATCGGAAAATCCAACGGCCGGCCCTAGACCCATCCATATACATTTCACAATCAGTGAAGTACTTCCATTTATAATATAAACAAAAATTGTCAACGATCGAATTCTTCGATCGATATACATAAATGTAAACAAAGTCACCCTTAACCAAAATATAAAAATAGTTAACGATCGAATTCTTCGATCGACATAAAAGATAATCACTTTCAATGAATGTAAACAAAGTCACCCCTAACAAAAATAAACTCAAATGTATACAAAGATTGTCAACGATTCAACTTCTTTGAATCGTTATCTAAATGTATCTTTCTAATGTACAAAGCAGCATCACTGCAAATACAAATATTTTAAGATAAAAAGGGCTGGTATGATGAGCCACGAGGGAGTTGTAATTCAGAGTTCGATATAAATTCTTTTAACTAAAGATTTCCCCCCACCAGTGGTAAGGGATCTGAAGTTCTAAAGAATTAAAAAATAAAGAATTAAAAATAAAAAGATTAAATGCAAACTTAAATTGTGTTCTTTTATTTAAAATCCTTTTTTAAAAAATTGATCCCGGAGGATTCAATACAAAATTGGCGCAGTCGGTAGGATCTCACTAAGAAATTAAATGCAAATTAATTGATAGATGAGATTCAGTGATCGAACCGAGAAAATAATAATATTGTGTTTTGTGAAAATTAATAACACCGAAGTGTTTTAGTGGACAAAACTATTTTTTTTTTTAAATGAAAATTAATTGCCGAAGTAATTAATTCAATAAAAAAAAATTTTTTATCGTAGACACCGAAGTGATTTTTCGAATTAAAAATAAAATAATTATATGCTTTATAAACGCTAAAGTGTTAACAACAAAAATAAATAATACACGAATTCTCGTACAGAGATTAGCGGAATATAAAAAGCATTAATAAAGTGTCGACGAAAAAAAAATAAAAGTGTCTGTGTAAAAGACAAAGACAGTGAAGGAAAAGGAAAAGTTGAATAAATCAAATTGATATATATATATATAAAATATATAGACATAAATAAAGTGGTTAAAAGATATAAAGATACAAACACAAAAATGGCTCAAGTAGCACCAGACCAAAATGTACCGCTGTTAAGATTGGAAAAACTTCCGACATTTTCGGGTCGTCCAGATGAAGACGTCATTTCATTTATTGAATACATAGACTATGTGTATGCTTATGTGAATGTGGACAATCAACCGATTGCAACTCTAATAATTAGAAATAAAATCCAAGGAGCGGCAATCAACACATTACGCAGAATTTTAATGCCAACTTGGCCAACAATAAAAGAAGCATTAATCCAGGACTTTGAGGTTCGTGAAACATACGAACAAATTCTTCAAGATCTCCACATGATCAACACCAGCGATCTCCAACAACTTTTTGACCAGACCGAAGGAATCCTTTTAAAATTAAATAAAAAGAGTAAGTTAGAACCTAATGTTATTTATAATCCAGTTAACAACGAAAATATTGTTATGAATAAATTTTTAAATAATTTAAATGCCAATCAGGCATCTGTCATTATTGCGCAAAATATTCAAAATATAAGAGAAGCATATACTTTACTCATGCGCCATAGGAATTTAAATAAAGACTATAGACAGGGAAATTTTAATAACGCTAAGGTAAATCAGGTACATAATAATAACAAAGGAATAGGTATACATCTCAACCAGAGACCAAATAATAATTTTTATGTAAGACCTCCACCTCAACATAACTTTGGGAATAACTTTAGTCATCAAAGACACAATTCAGGACTGTTTAGAAATCATAATAATAATAATCAGGGAAATTTCAGAAATTTTAGTAATAATCAAAGGCCTTTCAATTCGGGACAATATAGGAACAATTATAATAATAATAATTATAATAATAATAATAATAGGTATCCAAGGCCAGAACCTATGGATGTTAATAATACAGAATTAAAATACGAAGAGGTAAATTTTACCATAGCCGGGAAGAAGAATCACTTCCCATAATAAAAATCACAATAAATAATAAAAAATTTAACATTCTAATAGATACTGGCTCAACAACAAGTATACTTGATGAGTCACAACTATTAGAAATTCCGAGAACTTTAATGAAAGTTCCAATCAAAGTAAAATCACTTAATCATGAAAGCATGATTAAATTTGAGATCATAACTGAAGTACCGGTAGAATTCAACGAAAATGAATCTACTATGGCATGGAAGTTGATGAGAATATCGAATAATAAATTTGTAGGAATCATAGGACAAAATTTATTAAAACCTATTGGAGCAAAATTAAACTTAAAAGAAGGATATATCGAAATAAATAATAGAAAAACATATTTCGAAAATTATGGTAGTAAAAGTATATATGAATATGAAGAAATTCACACTCTTGAATATTGCAACTCAACGCAAATGAGCCAATTAATAGATGTGAATTTAAATTTTGAAGAAAAAAAAGAATTAAGAAAATTTATAGATGAAAATAAAAGTATTTTTTATAAAGAAGGTGATAAACTCACATCAACAACCCAAACTATGCATAGTATTAGGACTGAGCATGACAGTCCTATATTCAGCAAAATTTACAGATACCCTAAGATTCATGAAAAAGAAATTGAACGCCAAGTTAAAGATTTATTGCAACAAGGCATAATAAGAAAAAGTGTTTCCCCATATAATGCACCTATTTGGGTAGTCCCAAAGAAGATAGATAATTCAGGTGAACAAAAATGGCGAATGGTAGTGGACTACAGAAAATTGAATGAAAACACTATTGAATTTAAGCATCCTATACCTAATATCGACGAGATATTAGATAAATTAGGAAGAGCTCAATATTTTTCAACCCTCGACCTTGCTAAAGGCTTTCATCAAATTAAAATGAATCCTGCTGATTCCGAAAAAACAGCTTTTTCGACTCCATATGGACATTATGAATGGTTAAGAATGCCATTTGGTCTAAAGAATGCACCAGCAACCTTTCAAAGGATGATGAATGAGGTTTTAGAAGGTTTGATAAATAAAATCTGTGTAGTATATCTTGATGATATATTAATTTTTAGTACTTCATTACAAGAACATTTAATAAATCTTCGCTTAGTTTTTCAACGTTTAAAAAAATATAACCTTAAAGTGCAAGTAGATAAATGTAATTTTCTTAAAAGAGAAACAAAGTTTTTAGGACATACAATTACAGACAAAGGCGTGAAACCTAACTTAGATAAAATAGAAGCCATAGAAAAAATACAACTCCCATGTACAACTAAAGAAATTAAATCATTCCTAGGAATAACAGGTTATTACAGGAAATTTATTCAAGATTACGCAAAAATTGCACAACCTATTACCAAATATTTAAAGAAAGACAAAAAAATAGATAAAAATGATATAAATTATATCAAAGCACATAAAGAACTAAAAAATGCACTTCAAACAGAACCAGTACTTGCATATCCTGATTTTAATGAAAAATTTCTATTAACAACAGATGCATCCAATTATGCCATTGGAGCAGTGCTATCGCAGAAAGGGCATCCAATTACGTTTATAAGTAGAACTCTCAATGAACATGAGATAAACTACAGTACTACGGAAAAAGAATTACTCGCAATAGTTTGGTCAGTAAAATATTTACGACCCTATTTATATGGTAGACGATTTGATCTCAAAACAGATCACCAACCATTAAAATGGTTACAAACAAAGAATTTAGGCAGAGATATTTCACCCAGATTACAAAGATGGATACTCCAGTTAGGAGAATATGATATGCAAATAGAATATTTAAAAGGTACAAGTAACACTGTAGCAGACTTTTTGAGTAGAGAAATTAAAGATGTACAAGAAATAAACATGTTAGAACAAGAATCACTTAAAGCTACAATACATTCACAACATGAAGAATTGAATGATCATTTCCCAATTAAAGATAGTGCAGTGAACATATTCAAACAACAAATAATTTTACAAACAGGAAACGGAATTAAAAAATCAGACAATAAAAGAATACATATAGGAATAAATGAAATACAGAAAGATAACTTTAATGATCTAATAATACCATTAATAGAAAAAATTAATACAGGAATTTATACTGAATTAACAGACAATGAATATAACATACTTCAACAAAAATTAATAGAGTTATTTGGAACAAGAATCAAATTTTATAAATGTGTATACTTTGCTAAAGATATAGATACAGAAGAAGAAGCCATTAAAAATATAAAATTGTATCATGAAAAAGAAACAGGTCATTCAGGTATCGAAGAAAATTATAAAGGACTAAGAACAAAAATCTATTTTAAAAAATTAAAAGATTTAATACAAGACGTTATCAACAGTTGCAATACATGTAAGCAATCTAAATATGATAGACGACCAATTAAAGAAAAATTTCATCTTACAGAAACTCCAAAAGACATTAATGAAATAGTTCATCTAGATATTTATTGTATTAATAAAACAAAATATTTAACTTCCATTGATAAATTTAGTAAGCTAACTACAGCCACTTACGTTCCAAATGTCTCTCATGAAACCTTAGAAGAAACAATTCTACAATTTTTAGCGACAATTGGTAAACCAAAAAGACTCGTAATGGATAATGAATTCAACTTTCCAAGAATTATAAAACTGTTAGAAGACCTTGATATAGAAGTACATTTTACTAAGCCAAACAGTCATACAGGAAATTCAGACATTGAAGTATTTCATAGAACATTAGCTGAAAAAATTAGAGCAATCCTAAACGGAAAAATGAACCCTAGCATACATGAAATTCGAGTAGCTGTTCATAAAGCTAATCTTTTTTATAACACGTCGATACATTCTACTACTAAGCAAAAACCATATGATATACAGAAAGGCAATATAGATAAAAATAAACTTTATGACCTAATGATCAAAAACAAAGAAAAAATAATCGATAAATTGAATAGTAATAGAGAAGAGTATACCGAAAACAGATCAGAAGGGCTAGTTAAAAACTCCAGAACAGACCGTAATAAAATAGCACCAAGATACAAATACAATAAACTTAATGATCAACACACGAAGAATATACAAAGGGAAAGAAAAAGTAAACAAATAAACCAAGACAATTTAATCAAAGCAAGCCAAATGAATAGAAAAACTCAGAGAAGAGCTTTAGTTTAAGAGCAAATTCCGATAGAAGAGGACGTAAAGATGAAGAGTTTAATAATTTTAATTACCATTTTCAACATAGTAAATAGTAAATCATTAATTGCTGAAGAAATAATAAATAATAACGGTTACGCGTTAATTAAATATGATGAAGTGAATATCGTGAACAAGTACAATTCAGTTTTGCACATAATTAACTTAACGGAAATAAATGTGTTATTAAGTAAAACAACCAACCGATGGTTAGAACAAAAGAATTGCATAGTGAACTCAACAGAAGACATAGCTAGAACGGTGTATATAGACAATGAATTAAATTTGATTCAAGAAGAAATTAAAAGTATTAAAGGTCATAAACACAATACACGAAAACCAAGAAGTCTAATTAACATAGGCGGAAGAGTCTTAAACTTCCTGTTCGGAACTATGGATGACGAAGATAAAACAGAAATCGAAAATAAATTAAAAACACTAACTATAAATAATCATGAATTGATAATGAACACAAACAGACAGGTAGATATTAATAATCAACTTCAACAAGAAATAAAAATATTAAAACAAATGATTGATACAAAAACAAAAAATAGTTATGGTTTAATGAAAGAATTTAAAAAATTGGAAAAAAGAATTATAATCCTAGAATATGTTCGAACAGTTGATAAATTAAAAGCAATTATTGAAAAAATTCAAAATATTATATTGGCAAGTAGATTGCAAATAATGACGGAAAGCTTGTTAACAGCAGATGAAATTGATTATTATGATATTGATTTATTCAAACTCAAAAATATTAAATTATCAGTAAGTGAATACGATTACGATCTATTAATATTTATAATTCAAATACCAGATAAGATTTATAATTTGGATAAATATTTTATAACTTCCATACCCAATGAGGAAAATATGGAATTAGATATAGAAGATGAAAATATTGTAAAATTAAATGAAACATTTTATAAATACTGTGAAAACAAAGAATTAAAAAAATTTAAAACCATATGTTAACTGTTTAAATAAAAATAATTGTCTAAAAAGAAAAAATGAAGAAAGAAATATTATAAAAGAACTCAAGAAAGGTACATTAATTATTAAAAATAGTGATTACAAAGTAAAAAATTATTGTGACGAAAGAAAAATTATTCAAATAAAAAGAAATGTGTTAATTAATTTTGAAAACTGTAACATTAAAATAGGTGACACAGAATATGTAAACAAAAACCCAATTGTAAAACAACCGATAAATATTTATATGGAAGATACTTTTAATTTGACTAAATTTGATTTAAAAACTGAAAATATTAATTTGACAAGAATTGAAAATATTAAAGAAATTATAGAAAAAATATCAGACCAATCATATATTCACCTTGGAATTAATGGATTTGTAATTGTAATAATTTGTGCTATATTAATAATTTTATATAAAAAATTGTTTCAGGAGAAACAAAAGTCAAAGGGGGGAGGAGTTATAGAATCACTTCCCAACACACAAAAGAGCATACCAAGCATATTTACTTGAGTAGAATACATTTCACAATCAGTGAAGTACTTCCATTTATAATATAAACAAAAATTGTCAACGATCGAATTCTTCGATCGATATACATAAATGTAAACAATGTCACCCTTAACCAAAATATAAAAATAGTTAACGATCGAATTCTTCGATCGACATAAAAGATAATCACTTTCAATGAATGTAAACAAAGTCACCCCTAACAAAAATAAACTCAAATGTAAACAAAGATTGTCAACGATTCAACTTCTTTGAATCGTTATCTAAATGTATCTTTCTAATGTACAAAGCAGCATCACTGCAAATACAAATATTTTAAGATAAAAAGGGCTGGTATGATGAGCCACGAGGGAGTTGTAATTCAGAGTTCGATATAAATTCTTTTAACTAAAGATTTCCCCCCACCAGTGGTAAGGGATCTGAAGTTCTAAAGAATTAAAAAATAAAGAATTAAAAATAAAAAGATTAAATGCAAACTTAAATTGTGTTCTTTTATTTAAAATCCTTTTTTAAAAAATTGATCCCGGAGGATTCAATACAAAATTAGCACTCCCGTCGGCGACGTCGGAGCATACACCGAGTTCGGGTCCGGCAACAGCTAGGCAACCTATACCGGTTGGCTGAGTTGAGTTCCGAGGCTACAAAGCGCTCTTACCTACAAGAGACCCGGACCATCAATAGGGCCGAGTACGAGGAACGGACAAGAAAGAAGGCCGAACGGGCCGAAAGATGGGCGAAAAAACATAATAATAGTAATAAATGTTAAAAATAAGAACTTAAATTGTGTTTGAGTTAGTTTTTCCTATAGGTTGTGTTGATGGGTTCATGCCCAAATAAAAAGGGAAGTTCGGTGGTTCGTTATTTTCACACTCTACTACATGTCATGTCGTTGACTTCACTCACAAAAAGATTTTACAACACTTGTTTGTTATAAAATTTCTACAAGACAACATTAGTTTTAAATTCATGCATATTTTATTTGTGTTGCTATCTATCCATGAATTAAAAAACAAATTCCGAAAAACTAAGTAATTCTTAAGCATTCAAGAAATAGATCAAACATTCTCCAATTCTGCTAAAAATTTGGAGTCAAGTGGTCTATAGTATTACAAGACGAAATTCGAAAATTTGATTTAAATCGGTCCAATATTGTCGGCAAGAAACATCATGTTAATTAAGTGCAACAAGCAATGTTTGCATCATTGCTGTGGTCAAAGTAGGGCACTAAAGTTGGCACTCATTATTGTGCATGTACATGGAACCCTTGATTATCACAAAATATAGTTATAATATTTATATCTTTTTTTAAGCAACTTTTATAGCGATTTTAAAAGTTCCGAAAATTGTTCACTTTTCAAGTAAATATGTAATTTCGTGAACATTTCGGAACTTTTAAAATCGCTATACAAAATTCCTAAAAAAAGCTATAAATATTATAACTATATTTTATGTTAGTTAAGGGTGCCAAGTACGTGTACAAAGATGAGTACCAACTTAAGTGTCCTACTTTGGATACAGCAATGATGCAAACATTGCTTGTTGCACTTTGTTAACATCATGTTTCTTGCCAAAACTATTTGGCTGATTTGGATCGAATTTTCGAATTTCGTCAAGTAATACTATATACAATTTGATTCCAAATTTTAAGCAGAATTTAACAATTTTTGACCGATTTTTTGACTTCTTCAAAATTACTAAGTTTTTCAGATTTTTTTTTAAATTCCTGGTTAGATAGCAACTTTGTTTAGAATAACCTGCATGATCTTAAATCTAATGTGGTCTTATATAAAAGTTTATAACAAACAGTTTTATAGTGGATGGGTTTTTCCTCAGTTGAATATTTTCAAAGTTATAAAGGAAAATGTCGGAAAAAACTGGGTAATTTTGGCGATTTTTTCAATGTTGCAATTTTTCCTGCAGCGAGCACAAATTTTTCGAAGTTGAAAACTTAGCTTCAACAACATATCAAAAATGCAGAACAACATCGCGCTTTGCGAATTTATTGTCGAATTTGACTGGGCTATGAAGTACCTATATTATCTCTAACCACTAAATGAACGTAAGACGGCTTTCACACAAGGAAACTGACTTGCAAGAAACTGGCTAGTTTGTTGGCGAGAAGGGTGTGAGGCGAGATTTGTTGTCTTCCTTTTACGCCCTTCTCGCCCACAAACTCCCAGTTGCCGGCAACACAGTTTCCTGGTGTGAAAGGGGTCTAACATGCTACCTACCTTCATAGATACAATCCTCACTGAAGCCGAGTCGCTGCAAACGACCAAGCACATGCATTTTGTTCGTTTTCTTCTGATGCGATAAATAAAAAAACCAAAGACAAGGATTCATAACGAAAAAAGTTATTAGCTGTTTTGCAAAAGCTTACTTTCTCCAGTTAACGGTGCTCTAAAAAATAATTTTGGTATCAAAAAATCAGAAATATAAATAGTAATACGTTTTGTATTTTTCAGTAATTTAAGCCAACTCCTTGATTTTATAAAATTAAAACTGTTGAAAAATCTTGAATTTCCAAAAATTGCTACACTCCAAATCTCTGCAAAATGAAAAAATTATATATGACAACTTTAATTTGGTTTTATGTATTTTGCAACTGTTTAGTTTTCAACTAATTAATATGAAATTAATAAAAACTAAAATATATTGTATCAATAGCCGCGTTTTATTATCCACCAAGATCCATATGGATCATCCTGTGATAATAAAACGATACAGATCCCACAAAAATTTTGTATTTTGATTGTGGTATTCCTGAGTTCTTTGACGTTTTCAATTTTGACTTGTAAGGTAGGTAGGTAGAAATGGCGGCCACAGGCAGTCTAGCCCATAGCCCAATTAGCGCTGAAGTGCGCCGTTTTGATACCATAACTCGTTTGAACCTGTGAATGGAATTGAAGAGAGGGCATATGCTCAGGATATCGTCCCTTTTTATTTAGTTTAGAATAGGATTTTGTTGTAGCTTTCAGCACAATCATCAGAAAGTGGATCACTCACTCCACCAGATCAGCACCCGCACCCGCACCATCCACAGTTAGCCCACTAGGCAGTTCGTTGGTTGGCACTGGAGCGTCCACTGATCTGATTGGATGATCATCCGGCCACTGTGCACCACAAACGCCTACCAGATCCCTAGTCCACTATCTTGTGATCATAGGGAATCGACGGAAGGTATAATGCAGAAATAGCCGAAATTTGTCCTAGAGCCATTTCGTCGCATTGAGAAAAGAAATCAAGACTTTGATCATCATTTCAGTAAGTTCGTTAATGTCGTCAAAGAATGCTCTTCCGAGTGACTGGTTTCTAGCTTTGGCCAGAGCAGGGCATTTGCAGAGGAAATGAACTACTGTTTCTTTTTCCTGCTGGTCCTCACAGCTCCGACAGTGAGTATTGTGAGGTATGCCCAGCTTCGCTGCATGCTCTCCTATTGGCCAGTGTCCGCTACAGGTTGCAACTACCCTGGCTATGTCTTACCTGGGTCTGCGTATTAGATCAATTGTTCGGTTCTTGTCATAGGTGGGCCAAATCTTCCTAGATATAATACAGTTTGATAAACTGCTCCACCTACGGTTTGCTTTAGTAAGATAAATTGAGAGAATGTTACCTTTCATAACTCCAAGCGGAATGTTGACTATTTCCGCAAGTGAGCCATGAAGGGCTGAACCTTGCCTGGCCAGCTCGTCAGCCCGTTCACTACCCTCAATGCCACTGTGACCCGGGACCCAGATAAGAGTGACATTGAGGTCAGTGTTCAGACCCGCAAGCTCATTCCGGCATTGCTGGACTAGTTTGGAGGATGCTGTAGCTGAATTAATGGCTTTAACAGCCGCTGGACTAACTGTAATAATAGCTGCATTACGGTTTTGGTTTGGATCTGCTTTTAGTAACTTGCAAGCTTCCCTGATTGCCAGCAAATTAGCAGAAAGACGCTAGCAAGGTCAGGCAGCCGAAAGGACCTAGATACATTTAGAGACTCAGAGAAGATTCCTGCACCAACGCCACACTCCATCTCTGAGCCATCAGTAAAGATAGTTGTGTCGAAATCTTTAAAAAAATACTGGAAGAAGTATTACTTCGTAGACTAAAGAGGTTTTGCAGCGAAAACGCCATCATCCCGGACATGCAGTTTGGCTTTAGGGAAAAGCACTCCACTTTGCATCTGCTCCTGAAGTTCCAGCATGACATCACCACAGCGCTCAACAACCATTGTGTCACCGTTGGATGCTTTCTGGATGTCGAGAAAGCATTCGACAGCGTATGGACTGAATCCATAAGCTTCGCGTATTACATTTACCCCCGTCACTAATAAAAATTCTTTTTTCTTTTCTTTCTTCCAGAAAATTCTACGTATAAATGGACAACTGCAAATCACAAGTGAAGAACATCAAAGCCGGAGTTGCCCAAAGTTCGAAGCTAGGCCCCTTCCTCTACAGCCTGATGACATCTGACCAACCATTGCCATCTGGATGCAAAAATCTCCTGTATGCTGATGACTCCCTTACGTATGCCGCCTCGATGTCTCCTCTGGTAGCGTTACGAAAAGATGAGCACCACATCAATAGACTCTACGCCTTCTATAAGAAACGGGGCATCCGGATAAACACCTCCAAATCGGAGCTTGTGTGTTTCAGGAGACCCAGTAGAGGTAGTTGCAGCGCAGCCAAGTGTAGAAGTCTGGTTCTGAAACTTCCGGACGGATTTACAATAGCAGCTAAAAAGAACGTGAAGTACCTAGGCATCCACTTCAACGAGTTGTTAACGTTCAACCCACACTTACGAAACGTCCTCAAAAAAGCCAACTGGGCCTTCCACCGACTCCACCCATTGATGAGACGCAGAAACGGACTAAGCCAGAAGACGAAAATACTTATGTACAAGCAACTCCTGCGGCCTGTAATCAGCTATTCCTTCCCAGCCTGGTTCTCCATCTCGAAGACGGCCATGAAGGAACTTCAAATGTTCGAATGAAAGTTACTAAGGATTTGTACCGGACTACATTTTGATCGGCAGTGAATGAGACACCACAGCAACGAGCGTCTTTACACAGAGGCGAGCATCATCCCTCTGGACAGGTACCTACTGCTTCAAGCAAAGAAGCTTGAAGGACTCACTTACAGTCACCCAAATCAACTGTTGAGAAGGATGGCCACTCAGCGCGAAAATCCGAGCCGAGATACCTCAGTACGATGGAAATCCTGGTTGACAACATCACGTGCAACGAGCCAGCAGTTTCGTTCTACGCTCACACAGTGTCAGCATATCACCGCGGCTAAATGCCAACCCATCCCCCCACCAAAACCACAACTTGACAACCGGGACGGAATACCCCGAGGACAACAAAGTCAGCCGATTTTTTGATTTAATAATAAATAATGAAGTTAACTAAGTTAAGTTATCAAACTTTTTTTTTTTTTTTTTAGTTTTGCCTTTTTCCTCGTCGCCAAATTATTATGTCCGAGATAAATGAAATACGCAGAGCAGCGGTTGAACTAAGACTGAATGATTTATTGAATAAATACTAGGATAAAAAGCTTAAACATACTATGACTTATATACTAACTATATACTAACCTACACCTGATAACTTAACTTAGTTATCTTCATTATTTATACATTACACTTTTCCTTTCTTAAGATAATCTCGTTCTTTTGGAATTATTATAATATATTCCAATATAATACATTCGTTATGTAATACATAATTCAATTTGTTTATATCTTTTTAACTAATTAAAATTTCATTTGTTTATTTTTTTCATTTAAATTTCATTTGTTAATTTTTCTTTTTAATTCATTTAAATTTCATTTGCTTATTATTTTTTTTTTTTTTTTTTATTTTGTTTCAATTACATTTTAATTTGAAGATAATACTTAATAATTGCTGTGATAAAATGAGGGTCGCTTTCGTTTTCTTTTTGACCTACGCACAGTTATTTTTGGATTTGACAGCGTTTCCTCTTCATCACAACTTAGATTTTCGTCATCAGACGAAATTAATAAAGGATTTTCAGAATCGTTAGATGTTGGATTTTCATGTTTTTTGTAAAAGTAGTAAGCTACTGGCTTTTCAAATTTAACTTTCTTACTTGTTATTTTACGAAGTTGTGTTCCGTGACAAACAATATTTCGATTATCAAATGTTATTAAATATCTGACCTTTCCAATATTTTCTTTAATAATTGCTGGTGTTTTAAATTTGTTGTTATTTACATATCTTACATACCAAACTTTATCTCCTATTTTAAAATATTGATCAGGAGAAGCTCTAACATTTTTACTTAAATTATTTTTAGCTTTAGTTTTTTTGTTATTTTCGAAGAAATTTTTCTTTTTATTCTTATCTTCCTCCACCATTTCATATTTTTTTTTAAATGTTAGCATGCTTATTGGTGTATTAATTGGTTGTTTAAAAATCATTTGACATTGGGTTAATTTAGTTACAGAAGAGGGCGTGTTGCGATACTTAAAAAGGAAATCATCAACTTTATGTTGTGCACTCAATCGTTTGGTTCTATTATCTAATAAATACTTTTTCAGTGCACTTTTCACGGTTTGCACCGCCCTCTCTGCCAAACCATTACTCTGTGGATGGTATGGGGGAGATTTAAGAACTTTAACGTTATTAGCCTGACAAAAATCAGTAAAGAATTTGGAGTTATAAGGCGGACCATTGTCACTAACTAGCTCAATCGGAAGCCCAAAAGTCGCAAAATTTGTTCGTAATACATTAACAAGCGTGTCGGCTCTAGTGTTAGGCATTATACGCACGTCAATCCATTTCGAATATGAGTCAACAAGTACCAGATAATTTGTCTGTTCTAAATAAAAAAAATCTACATGGATTCTTTGGTAAACCAAGTTGTACCTGGCCACGGAGACAACTTAACTTTACTGGGCTTATTCGATGCGAAATCGCATACTTCGCAATCACTTACGAACTTTTCGATATCTGTATCGATACCAATCCACCAAACCGCGGATCTAGCCAAGGATTTCATTCTGACAATTCCTACATGTCCAGAATGTAAAACATCTAACACTCGACCACGCTTAGACTCTGGAATAATAATTCTGTTTCCGTAAAATAGACAACCGTCCTCTACCGATAAGACTGATTGTTTTTGAAAGAACTTTTTCAGTTCAGAAAGCGGTGGACTTTGCCATATACCATTCACTACACTGTGATAAACCTCACTTAAAATAAGGTCATCTTTAACCCCCTTTGCTATCTCATCTTTCGAAATATTGACTGCATTTTCTACGGAGAAGAAATTTATACGATTATCATCTATATCGGTTTTCGTTTCCATAGGTAATCGGCTAAGACCGTCAGCATTACCGATGCTGTTGCCCTTCTTATAAACGACTTTATAATTATACATAGAAAGTTCTATGGCCCAACGTTGCAGCCTCTGGGCAGCTACGGGAGATGAACCCTTCTTATAACCTAAGATCTCTCTTAACGGCTGATGGTCAGTATATAAAGTAAATTCTAAGCCATAAAAATATTTATGGAACTTACGCACCGCAAACATGATGGCTAAAGCTTCTTTATGGAGCTGAGAATAGCCCTTCTCAGCTGCTGACAGCGTACTTGAAACAAATAGTACTGGTTTTTCTTCACCATCAACTATATGTGATAACACGGCACCACAACCATAGCCGCTGGCATCACAAGTTACAATAATAGGTTTCGAAGGATCGTAGTGAACAAGTAAACTGTCTTTAACTAACCACTCCTTACTTTCATTAAAAATACTATCACATTCGTTTGACCACACAAAAGAAATTTCCTTTCGAAGTAATTTATAAAGGCAACTCAGCCTGGCTGAAAGGTTAGGTATAAATTTTGAGTAGTGGTTTAATAACCCTAAATATGAACGAAGCTGTGATAAATCTTTTGGAGCGGGTGCATTTCTAATTGCTTCCACCTTCTTGCAATTGGGTTGGATCCCTTTAGCAGAGATTGTATGACCCAAATACTCTACCTCGGATTTAAAGAATTTACACTTCTGAAATTTGACTTTGACACCATAATATACCAAACGTTCCAAGACAGCAAACAAGTTTGCCTTACATTCATCGAATGATGCACCTCCTATTAGTATATCATCTAAATAGCACTTTGTTTTGGACAATTCTTTTAATATTTGGTCCATAACCTGTTGAAAAATGCTAGGGGCAGAACTAACACCAAATGGTAACCTAGTATACTGAAATAAACCTTTTAAGGTATTCACCGTCAAATACTTTTGAGAATCTTCGGCAACCGCAAGCTGCTGATATGCGCCTGCAAGGTCCAATACACAAAAACAACTACAAGAATGAAGATCTGTTAAAAGATCGTCGATTCTTGGCAACGGGTATTTGTTAACTTCAATCACTCTATTGATAGTTACCTTGCAGTCCATACATAAGCGGATGCTGCCATCTGATTTGGGCACTACTACGACAGGTGAGGCATACGAAGAATAATTAACTGGTTTCAAAATTTTATTTTGGCACAAACGATCGATTTCTTTTTCAACAATTTCTCTCAAGCCATATGGAACCGTATAGGCTTTAACAAAAATGGGACTCGTGTTTGGTTGAATAGTAATATCGGCACTAAAATGTTTAATTGGAAGAGTATAATCTGTATTGAAAACACAGCTATATTTTTGATAGATTTCCTTTGTGCATAACTCAACAGGCCCACTAACTTCACTAATGTTATTAATTGAGAAACTGAATCGCCATTCACTGAACAAAACATCAATCCAATTTCTTCCCATTAAGGAAGTGAATTGTTTACTAGCTTCGATAACCAAAATTGGAAGTTTTAAATTCCCATCATTTATTTTATCAGCATGCGAAACATTTACATGCAAAACACCAATAACTTTTATTTTTGAACCGGTGACAACATAAAGCTGGTCTTGTACATTCAGCAGAGGAACATCAGAAAAATATTTAAGATAATCTAAATAAGAAAACACTGTTTGAGCTGCTCCCGAATCAATTTCCATTTTGATCTTATAATTATCAACCTGCATAATTTTATATAAAGGATCAGATTTAATTTTGAAAATACTGTAAATTGTTTTTAAATCTAAATTATTAGAATACTTTGAACACAATGAATCTTCACTGTCATTGCCAATTTGATTTACCCTACTTCTGCTCTTGGTTCTCCCTCGTTGTCTGCTCCTCCCTGTTCGTCTTTTAAAGCAATTATTAGCGTAGTGGCCTGTCACACCACAGTTAAAACACTGCCCTCTCTCCTTTCCATGTTGCTTTCGCTCTAAGCTACTTCGATTTGGCTGTTGAATTGGTCGATTTGATCGCCCATGCTGCTGCAGTGGTTTAGCTTGACTACGGTAATTAGACCTTATATTTTATAATCCTTAAATTTAAGACAAAGTATAAGATTAGGCCCCCTATGTGCCAATAAATGTATAGTATCATCGTATCTAACTAGTTATAAGTCAAATTGTAAATATTATTTTGTTCAATAAACATATACAGGGTGTCCCATTAACAATGGTCCAAACTGAAATTGGTGATAGGCCAGGTGATGAACTATCAGAATTTGGTAACTTTTCCATACCGAATCATAGCGGTTCTCGAGTAACGGCTATTTTTTGAAATTTGAAAAGAATCTAACTTTGAACCAGAGTTTTGCTCACCCTGTCCATAATTGATTTTTATTTTTTACAAATTTTGCATTAAAAAATTCACTTATAGTTTCACTAACTTTACTGAGTAAAATATTTTTGATTGGCATCACCATTTGCCTACAAATCATTAGTTAATATTGAACTTTGCCAAAATTAATTTTTGACCTCAATCTTCTGATGAGCCCCCTGAATAAAATTCGTATGGCTCAATACAGGTTTTATATTTCAAAAATTGCCTATTTTTCTGTAGTTTCAAAAAAGGTATTAAACTTGCCAAAGCTATTTTTAAATAGACAGTTATAACCGTTTGAACCCAATCAAACAGGTTCAAAATCAAACAAAAATAAAACATTTTTGTTCAAATATTTCGATAAAATTAGAATTTCACTTCAAATATAACTCCGAAAGAGCTGAATTTTGGTGGTTCTTAAATAAATACATTAAATTTTGACAAGGACTTTTAATTTTCTGTGGTGAAAGAGTATAAATCCAGTATATTTGAAAATTTTACGAAAACCATCAGGTTTTTTAAGAAGTGTCTTTGGAAAACATGTAGCTTATAAAATTCTACAGAAAAAAGATTAACTTCTTTTTTTCGTTGGAGCAAGAGATTTTGAGAAAACGGGGACAAAATGTGATTTTATACTTTGATGTGGTATTTTCCACACCGTTGCATTTGCGCACATTTGTCTCAAAATTTATTGGTCTTACGGAAAAATGTATCCTAATGGATTTTTTAGAATGCTATAAGCTACAAGTTTTCCAAAGACACTTCTTAAAAAAGCCGATGGTTTTCGAAAAATTTTCAAAAATACTGGATTTATATGCTTTCACCACAGAAAATAGAAGGTCCTTGTCCAAATTAAAGGTATTTATTTAAAACATCAAAACGAAGATCTCCACCAAAATTCAGCTCTTTCGGAGTTGTATTTGAAGTGAAATTCTAATTTTATCGAAATATTTGAACAAAAATGTTTTATTTTTTTTTGATTTTGAACCTGTTTGATTGCGTTCAAACGGTTATAACTGTCTATTTAAACATAACTTTGGCAAGTTTAATACCTTTTTTGAAACTACAGAAAAATAGGCAATTTTTGAAATATAAAACCTGTATTGAGCCATACGAATTTTATTCAGGGAGCTCATCAGAAGATTGAAGTCAAAAATTAATTTTGGCAAAGTTCAATATTAACTAATGATTTGTAGGCAAATGGTGATGCCAATCAAAAATATTTTACTCAGTAAAGTTAGTGAAACTATAAGTGAATTTTTTAATGCAAAATTTGTAAAAAACAAAAATCAATTATGGACAGGGTGAGCAAAAATCTGGTTCAAAGTTAGATTCTTTTCAAATTTCAAAAAATAGCCGTTACTCGAGAACCGCTATGATTCGGTATGGAAAAGTTACCAAATTCTGATAGTTCATCACCTGGCCTATCACCCATTTGAGTTTGGACCATTGTTAATGGGACACCCTGTATATATATATATATCGAAAACATTTCCATTGGAATCAAGTTTGTGACATTGCTGTGACCATGGGGCTTGGCAAACCAAGAGTTTGATTCTTTAAGTCTTAAAGCGCTGCAAGATACTAGATATTTAATATGTAAATCAAGTGGTAGAAGATGCAGAAAAACACTCAAGGCATCAGTCGGGCAGGATCTTATAGCCCCTGTCGTGCCAATGCTAGCAGTTCCTTCCTAAGTCTATCGATGTTATATTTTTTGTTAAGTGCAGGCCACCATACAATCGAACCGTATGTGAGGATCGGTCGTACCACGGCTGTGGTATCATCTTCGACTGAAGCCCCCACTTTTTACCAAAAGTTTTACTACAGGCATAGAATGCTATGCAGGCCTTCTTGACCCTTTCTTCAATGTTCAACTTACAATTTAATTTGGGGTCGAGAATAACACCTAAATATTTAGCTTTAGAGGAGAGTGAGAGTGTTTGGCCGTTGAGTCGGGGTAGAGTGAAGGGGTGTATCTTAGTCTTGGTAGTAAATAGCATCAGTTCAGTTTTGCTTTGGTTAACTCCTAGTCCACAGCTCGTGGCCCAGTTGCTTACCTTCCTTAAAGCCATTTCCGTGATCTCACTTAACACAGAAGTAAACTTCCCTGACACTAATATCACCAAATCATCAGCATATCCCACCGCCTTTACTCCACATTTTTCCAACTTAACAACAATTTTATTCATGACTAAAAGACATGGAAGAGGGGACAGAACCCCACCCTGGGGTGTACCTCTACTTACATGTTTGGTCGAGTTTGTATTACCTAACGTAGCTTGAATCCGTCTGTCTCTGAGCATGGATATTATCCATTCCCTTATGTAGTCTTCTACACCAAAATCAACTAAAGACTCTAGAATGGATTCAGTAAGCGCGTTGTTGAAAGCCCCTTCAACATCTAAGAAAGTGGCAAGAGTTAATTCTTTGTAGTTTATAGTTTTCTTAATAGTGCGCACTACCTCATGCAGGGCTGTTTCAGTGGATTTGCCTTTAAGGTATGCGTGTTGAGAGTTTTCAAGTGGACATCTATCCAGGATGTCTCTAATATGGATGTCGAGGATGCGCTCTAAGGTTTTAAGCACAAAAGAGGTTAGACTAATTGGACGGAAATCCTTCGCAGATTCATGCGTCTACCGACTTTCGGGATAAAAACCACTCTTGCATGTCTCCAGGACTCGGGAACATAGTTAAGAGATAAACATCCTTTAAAAATTGTTTCCAGCCAGGAAACTGCTATCTCTTGCAGTTTCTGGAGCATAATTGGCAGTATGCCGTCCAGGCCTGGAGACTTATACGGTGAGAATGTATTAATTGCCCAAGCTATTTTTTCTGAGCTCGAGCTCAGAGCTTTAAGTGCTGCTTGGCTATCTGATATAATGGCAATGTTTTGTTTATTGTAATTCCTTTCGGGATTTTGACCTGCGCATATTCGCTTGTACTTCAGCTTGAAAAATGCTAGAGGACTGTGCCATCGGTATGGAAAGTTGTGTTCTTGGCCCAAAAATTCCCACACCAGTCCCTTCTGTCGTTCTCGATCCATCAGTGTACCACTTGATGGCATTTGCATTGAAAGTGTAGTTCACTGTTTCGCCTACCCAGTCTTTCTTGTAACTTAGCTTCGTTTGAAAGTTTTTCACGAAGTTATATTTTTTAATCATACCATCTCTTGGAATGTCAATAAAGTTTGTTATTGAGGACTTCGGAATATAGTCTCTTTCCCTTCGGCTGATGCATTTTCCAGTCCCCGTTCCCTCCTTTGCAAATCTCATAATGGCTCCCTTTGCAGCACTTACAATTACCACGTGAAGAGGGGATAGATGGAGGATAACCTCCATAGCTACTGTAGGGCATGTTCTCATTGCTCCAGTTATACATAATCATGCGAGCCTTTGTAATTTTTCTAGAGCTTTCCTAGTTGTTACTAATTCGGTTCGTTTGTGCCAAGCAACCGCACCATAGGTAATGATGGGTCTTACCATCATGGTGTACATCCATCTGAGGATGTTAGGCTTGCAGCCCCAAGATTTTCCTGCAAGTCTCTTGCATATCATAAGGGCCTTTTGGCTTTCCCGACGTTAATTTCTACATGCTTGTTCCAGAGGAGTTTACTATCTAGTGTAATTCCTAGGTATTTTACATCCCTCTTCGTTTCAATTACTTCACCAGCTAACCGGATAGGTTTCATGCGGGGTAGAAGTCTTTTCTTGGTAAATGGTACAATCGTAGTTTTTGTGGGGTTAATATTAAGTCCTACAGATAGACACCATTTTTTTGTAATTGTTAGTCCTCTTTGGATTATATAACATAGAGTTTCTTCAAATTTCCCAAGGACTGTGATAACGATGTCATCGGCGAAGCCTATGACTTGTATGCCTTGGGACGTAAGATTTTCTAACAGTTCATCCACTACAAGGCTCCACAGCAAAGGTGATAGTACCCCTCCCTGAGGACAACCTCTTGTGGTAACGACACTCTGTATGTTCGTTCCTGCTAGTGCCTCTGCTGTTCTAGTACCTAACATTTCCCTAATCCATCTGGTTATGGTGATGGGAACACACTTCCTAACAAGGGCTATATTTACAGAATCGTGGGGGGTGTTATCATATGCTCCTTCTATATCCAGGAAGGCAGCTAATGCCGTTTCCTTTGCATCTAAAGCTTTTTGTAAGGTATGAGTAAGTTCGAATAGGTCGGTTTCTGTAGATCTACCCGCTCTATAGAAGTTGTCTATTATTTTCTCTAAAGTTTTCAGTACAAAGGATGTAAAGCTTATTGGCCTGAAAGACTTTGGATGGGTTGTGTCTTTTTTCCCAATTTTAGGAATAAAGATTACTTTAGCTCTCCTCCATAGTCTTGGTATATACCCAAAAGCAATACTACTTCGAAGAATACTAATCAGGTAGGGCATAAGATCATCCTTACCCTTTCGGAAAAGGGCTGGGAAGATACCATCTGCCCCTGGTGACTTAAAAGGTTGAAAGGTACTAATCGCCTACTCAATCCATAGGTTTGAGAGGTATTCTCTCTAGTGAGTTTTCTATCAGTGGTAGGCAGCCTGGAAAGTGCGTATTAAATAGCACAGTGGCCCTCTGCTCAAATCTCAAATCTTTTCGGTGAAGCTCCCATCATTATAGCGAAGTGCTAATGATGTCATTGTCTTTTCCTTTAAAAGAGCTTTGTGTAGTCTTGCCGCAGCAGGGGTTGAGGAAATACCCTCACAGAAAGACGTAAAACTATTTCTTTTGGCTTTTCGTATTTCTTTATTGTATTTTGTCAATTCTGTGGTATAATTATCCCATTCCTCGGTTCTTTTTGCTTCATTGAAAGGCTTCCTAACCTTGGATCTTAATTTTGACAGATTTGAGTTCCACCATTGAGTGTCTTTCTGTTTTTTAATAGGTTTTAGAGGACAACTGAGTTCATAAGCCTCCTGTATAGCCCCACTAAACTCTTTAACTATAAATTCTAATTCAAGGTGACTATTTGTCGTACTTACTGGACCTATTTCTTCCAGATTTGACTTAAGAACGTTTTTTTATAGGTCCCAGTTTGTTTTCTTAGGGTTCCTTCCGGATGTATTCTCCATGAGAAGGCCTTCTAAGGTAAACACAATTATTCTGTGATCAGACATTGAGGGCTCATTTGATACTCTCCAATCCCCTATAAGACGGCCTACGTTCGGTGATCCGAAAGTAATGTCTAAAACTTCTTTTCTAGTTCTAGTAACAAAAGCAGGGGTTTTCCCTACATTAAATATTTCTAGATTTTTTACCAACATAAAGTCTAAAAGGTACTCACCCCTCTGATTTATGACAGTGCTGCCCCATATAGTGTGTTGGTCATTGGCGTCACAACCTACCAACAAGGACAGCTTTTTCCGGCTGCAGTAGTCCACTAGCCTTTGTGCTTCCATTGGTGGAATGTTGGCCTCATCACCGGCGAAGTAGGCTGCTGCTACAACCATTGTCTGCTTGATTCCCTCAATATTTATTTGGGCCTGTATTGGGACCAAGTCCCTCGTCATAAAATCTGAAAGACATATAAAATTTATATTATTTCTCATTTTTATGCAAGCTCTGAGCGAGTCATCCCTCGTGTTCCATATTAACTTAGAGTCGCTACTTGTCAACCCTCTTACCTGACCCCCGTAGATCCAGGGTTCTTGGATCAGTGCTAACCCCAAGTTGTCCACAGTAAACTTCCTGGCTAAGATAGCTGATGCCGCCTTTGCGTGGTGAATGTTCACTTGGGCTAGCTTGGTACTGATCCCGCATCTAGTCATTTTGGTGTCTTTTAGCAGATGGGGGAGACTGCCCCGTCATCTGCCAGAAGGTGTTCTTCTTCCTCTTCGGTGGGAAGCACTTCGTCGTGGTCCAGTCGACTTGGAGAGAGGTCTATGCCCTCTATCTCTTTGTCTGTTGGACCCAGGCTCGTGTTTGCCAGTGACATTGCCTGGCTGCCGGAGATCAAGTGTTCATCCGTTGTGGGCATAGCGATAGGTGTTTGTATGGGTGGTATGTGGGTGAGTGTGGGGGATGGTGTGTTAAGGATTTGGAAAGTGGGTGGACAGAAGGTGGAGGCATTGGTGGTTTCGGCTGACGTGGTGTTGGTTTCACCCTCTGGTTTAAAAAAGGAGCTTGGGACTGCTTTCTTCCGCCCAAAAACCGCTACTTTGCCGAATTTGTAGTGGAGCTGATGTTTTGCGTTGATGATGGTCTCAACTTACTTGGTGTCGATGCTGATCACAAGCAGTTGACCCTTACCTTCAACCTGGCTCTTCACTACTCTCCAGGCTTGGACATTCAGTCCTTCATTTTGTGCTTGAACAAGTGCCAAGGATTTCTTGTCATCTTGCCCCTTACTTCTTGGCAAGAACATCGTGATGGTATGCATCTTGGGGATTTTGTCACCCATGCACGTAGTCAGCTCCATGCCCTTCCAAGTGCTCAGCTACCGAGCCTTGCGGAATCTTTTATATTTTCAATTGGCTGACAGAATTCTCTCCAGCCTTGTTGCTTGGCTGATGCGAGAGCTCGCTTGTAAACCTTGAGACAGTCTTTATAGTGTTGATAAAACTTATTTTTGTGGCAGATATTAAAGATTTTTCTAGCATTTTCCTTAGTTTAGATAGGTCTTCATTCCACCAAAGGGGAAGTGTTTAACGGCTATATTTTATTGGACAGGAGACCTTAAAAGCAGTGCTCATTGATGTCTCAAAGGATTTCACCTTTGATTCAAGATCTATCACCGAGTCTGGACTTAGGTTCGGTATATTGCCCAGTTTAGATTTTACAACTTGACTGAATTTCTTCCAGTCTATTCTTTTGGGATTTCTATAATGGGATTTATTTTCGGTTTTGAAATAAATGCTGAAGACTATCCATCTATGGTCCAAAAAAGATTTCAGAAGGGATACCCTCCAGTTTTCTACTATTAGATTCATTTTGTTATTTACGATCGTAACATCCAGTACGTCCTCCAAGCCTTCATGATTATCCGAGCTCGGAAATACAAAGGTGGGAGTGCTACCTCTTTTGCAGACCGTCAGGTTATTTTCAATACTTACTTTTACTTTTGATGGCGCTCACAGCCCAGGATGTGCTTCGGCCTCAACTAACAAGCTCCACCCAGCTCTGTCCCTAGCTAGCCGCTTCCAGTTGCGCACACCGAGTGCTTTGATGATGTCGTCATTCACTTGATTGCGCCACCTGTTACAGGTTCTTCCTCTGCTGCGTTCCCCATCGGGGTTGGATTCGAAGACTCGTCGGGCAGGTGCGTTGCTGTCCATACGCTCTACGTGCCCCAGCCATCTCAGCCGCTGTATTTTCAGCTTTTTGACCAGGTCAACGTTGCTGTATAGCCCGTATAGCTCGTCGTTGAATCTTCTCCTCCATACTCCTTCGATACACACCGGACCGAAAATCACACGAAGAATCTTCCTCTCAAAGCACCCTAGCAGATTTTTATCCGAATCTTTCAGTGTCCATGCTTCTGACCCATAAAGCAGGACCAGGATGATTAGGGTTTGTATAAAGTCTCCTTGGTTCTCTGAGAGAGGGCCTTACTACTTAAATGCCTTCTTAGACCGAAGAAACAGCGGTTGGCAAGAGTAATTCTTCGCTTGATCTCTGCACTGATGTCATTCTGCGATGTAATAGTGGAGCCCAGGTAGACAAAGTCCTTGACAACTTCGAAGTTATATCTGTCCATCGTAATATTTTGCCCGAGTCGACGATGTTGAGATTCCTCTCTCGATGACAGCATATACTTCGTCTTGTCCTCATTAACCGCCAATCCCATTCTAGCCGTCTCCGATTCAATGCTCGCAAATGCCCCTGCCACAGCTCGCTTCGTTCTGCCGACAATGTCTATGTCATCCGCATACGCAAGCAATTGAACGGACTTTTGATAGATTGTACCGCTGGTGTTGACATGTGCGTTGCGTACAATGTCTTCAAGAACGATGTTGAATAGGTTGCATGATAACGCGTCGCCTTGCCTCAATCCTTTCTCAACATCAAAGGAATCGGTGGTGTTCTTACCAATTTTGACGGAGCAGCGAGATTTCTCCATCGTCATCCTGCACAAGCGGACGAGTTTGGCAGGGATGCCGAGACTCGACATGGCTCTGTATAATTTGTCCCTTTTCACGCTATCATACGCGACTTTAAAATCGATAAAAAGGTGGTGTGTATCGATCTGGAGTCTGTCGGAGTGTGAACATTTGATCGACGGTTGACTTGCCTGGCCTAAAACCGCATTGATAAGGCCGATCAGATCGTTGAAAAAAGGTTTTAAGCGGTCACACAGGATCGCCGACAAGATTTTATAAGCGACGTTTAGGAGACTAATTCCTATGTAGTTGGTACATTTTAGAACATCTCCCTTTTTATGGATGGGGCACACTATACCGAGGTTCCATTCATCGGGCATACTTTCCTCCGACCATATTTTGCAGATGAGCTGGTGTATGCTCCTAGCCAATTCATCTCCCGCTGATTTAAATAGTTCGGCTTGTAAGCCATCCGCACCAGCAGCCTTGTACGACTTAGTTTGGATATCGCCAGCCGCATTTCCGTTAGGTCGGGTGGACGGAACTCTTGGCCATCATCGTCCAAGTTGAATGGAGCGTTCTGCCTATTAGCGGCATCTTGGCTATCTTCGCCATTAAGCAGTCTAGAGAAGTGTTCTTTCCAGATCCTCAGCACTGATTGTGTGTCTACTGCCATATTCCCACTCTCATCTCGGCAGGCTTCCGTTCTAGCATTGAATCCTTGGGTGGATCGCTTCACCCTCTGATAAAATTATCGAACAGCTCCCCTACCGCTACAACCCGCAATAGACTCTACCGCCCGCTTCTCGTGCTCTCTTTTTTTCCTCCTGAGAAGTCGGCGTTCCTCTTTTCGTTTCAGCCCGTAGAGCTCCCGGGCCACTCTCTCAGCAGCTCTTGTTCGAGTCTGCAGCATTGCCTGGTAGGCCTCGTCCTTAGCTGCATGCGCTAGCCGGCACTCTTCATCGAACCAGGGGTTTCGTTGTATTCGCCTAGTGAAACCCAGCACATCAGAGGCGGCACTTCTGATGGCTTGTTGGCAGCGTTCCCACTGGTCTTCTGCACTTGATGCTGGTGGCGGACCTCCTGAGAGATTAAGAGTTACGTGGTCTGCAAAAGTTCCGGCAGTCTCTTGCGATTTAGGCTTCTCGACATCGAATCTTTTCACAGCATGTTCTCTGCGTTGTCGCGCCATGGATATCCGCATACGTAGTCTAGCTACCAGGCCTCGTGAGTGAAAGGTGGATGGTCACTCGGAGCACTTCTTTCCCTCCCATACTCCTTTCAGGACGCCTTGACAGCTCGCGTACTCCTACTTTTATGGAACTATCCCTTGCTTAAATTCTGTCGTTTATTTACACTATTCCATATTCATTTCTAAGGGTTTCACAATCCTCCAACTTAGCCCTCATAAACTAGCAGTTCAAAATATTATTTTTAGCATTTTACCATAATTTTATTCAAAGTTAGAAATTTCAAAAATAAACATATTCAAAATTTTAATAATCTCTATCGTGACAATTCGTAAAATTGCAACAACATTTTTAAGTAATGTTAAGCATTAAATCGCATATAGGGTTTAGATTAACGGTTTTCGTTTTATCTTATTTTTAATTTGTAAGTACTATTTTATTGCATGTAAGATTCAAATCGCATTTTATCTTAGTTTAAATTTCTAAATACCGTTTTATTTTATGCTAGTTTGAATTTATCACTATTGTTATATATTTAGCTTAGTTTTAATTTCCATTTATTATGTATTTTATCCTATCGAATTTTTAAATATCTATTCTAATGTAGCTTAGTTTTAAATTGTAAATTCTTTAATTTTTTTGCACCTTTTTAAATTTACGATTTCTTTCAAATGCATGGTAGATTTAGGATTTTGATTTTATAATTGTTTTTTTTTTTTTTTTTTTTTTATAAAAACTGTCAAAATTTGTTAGCGTTAGTTTGGCCTATATGATAAAGAGAGATGAAATGATTTTTAAATTGGAGACTTACCGCTTACGGGGAAATTGTGTACAATGTCTCCTGGATCTAATTCTGTTGGTTTTTTGTTCTTTGGTTGCTCTTTGTTGTTACCACAATGTCCGCCAAACTCACACTCACAAATACATTAAATTTTCTTTATATTTTCCTTTTTTTTGATTTCTACCTTTTTGCTATTTCTTTTCCTTGATCACCATGCACTTTCTTTTTTTTTCTTATTTTTTTTTTCCACTATCAATTATATTTTCTATTTCTATTATTTCTTTTTTGTTTTTTATTTACATGTTTAATTCAATGCTATTTTTCTCATAATTATTTTTTTTTTTTACTTCTCTTACTCCCTTTCCCCCGTCACTATAATCCCCTTTCCCAACACAGTTTCCCCCCCGCGTTCGACCACCTCTTCCCGTATGCTCCACGTGCACGCGCCTTGGGGTTCTGGTCGACCGATCGCTGCTTTATACCCCGATTGATTGGAGTGTTGATTTTAGAGATTCCTCTTCAAATTTGCGTTTTGTGGGTGATGATGACGATATTTATTGATGGAACGATACCATTTATGGAGATGAATTCCCAAATTCAAACCAGCTGAGTAGAGATGCTGGGGCAATTGGATTTCTCCTATAAGTGCCGTTAGTAATTTCTTCCCAATCGCTGACAGGCGCACGTGGCCTTCATACAAGGATGTAATTGGATGTGTATGATCGTGCCGTCAGCCACGCCTGACTAAACAAATTTTCTGTCAGATAAGACAATTTAAACACTAGAACATTTCATAAATTTACCTGACTGAACAGAGGAATTTGCCTCACAAATGAATTCTTGTGGGCTAAGACTTTGTCGACTTCGTATGTAAACCACCTTTTCTTCATAGACCGATTTAATTAGGTAGGTAATTTTTATTTAATTGTATTAAGTACTCGGAAAAACTCCTACTCGCCGCGTGGTCTAACCAAGAAAAGAAAAAGTCAATCGGGATTAAAAGGAAGTACAAATTGTTCGAATATAATTGATAAGTTGGCGCTTACCACTTCCTATTCGAATTATCTTTCTTTTAAAATTTCGAAAACTTATGAAGTCCTTTTTTTTTTTTTTCTTATAAGGGGTACGAAGATATTTTAAGATTCGTAACAATCCTTCTTTGTTTCAAAAACTTTTGAAGAAACAAAAAGGATCCGAATCGGGTGTTATTGTCGGATGTCCTTCGCATGAAATCTACCTATGAATTTGCCTTTTAAATCTTCCAAGTCATAGAGGCAATTCCATACTCTATTTCTAACTCTGCACTTTAGGAATTTTGGCATAAATTTTGCACTTTCTTGCTTCGAAAATGAACTTTGAACAAAATTGCGTCGAAAAACCTCTTGGCCTTCAACAAATCGTACATTTGTGGCTCTACGATTGTATGTGTTTTCAGCCTTCAGATGAGCTTTATCTAAATTTTCTTTGATTTGAGTTCTTATAAGATGGATTCGATCCGCAGGTGGAATGGTTCTTATTTCCGGGTCAGTTAAGGCCTTTAGCTTCCTATGTATGGGATATTCGCAGCCACTTGAAATCATATTTTGGCCGAATAACGCAAGATAAGCGAGCTCTTAATCGACGTATGATAATCGCTTCGAAGGGTTGCAGCTCTGATCGATACATATTTATATATGAGTGTTTTTTATAATACAAATTCTATATACTACTGAAATACATCAGCCAAGTAGAAGACTTAGCATTATTTAATTGGACTTGTTGAATTATTGATTCAATATAGCTTTTAACGGCCTTTAGTCCATAAAAATTGGCGTTTCGTCCCGGCGTTCTCACTTGGACTCTTCAGTTGACAGTGAGGGCCTTGTCAAGACGCAATTTTTATTAAGTTCAGTCCAGCTTACATCAATTTTACAGCGAAAATCGAATGTGAACTATATCCAACCCAATTAGAATTTCTAATCAAGAATTGTTGGAAATTTTGTTACCTGTGGCCTGGCATTGTTAACATATGAGTGTTTTTTATAATACAAATTCTATATACTACTGAAATACATCAGCCAAGTAGAAGACTTAGCATTATTTAATTGGACTTGTTGAATTATTGATTCAATATAGCTTTTAACGGCCTTTAGTCCATAAAATTTGGCGTTTCGTCCCGGCGTTCTCACTTGGACTCTTCAGTTGACAGTGAGGGCCTTGTCAAGACGCAATTTTTATTAAGTTCAGTCCAGCTTACATCAATTTTACAGCGAAAATCGAATGTGAACTATATCCAACCCAATTAGAATTTCTAATCAAGAATTATTGGAAATTTTGTTACCCGTGGCCTGGCATTGTTAACATATGAGTGTTTTTTATAATACAAATTCTATATACTACTGAAATACATCAGCCAAGTAGAAGACTTAGCATTATTTAATTGGACTTGTTGAATTATTGATTCAATATAGCTTTTAACGGCCTTTAGTCCATAAAAATTGGCGTTTCGTCCCGGCGTTCTCACTTGGACTCTTCAGTTGACAGTGAGGGCCTTGTCAAGACGCAATTTTTATTAAGTTCAGTCCAGCTTACATCAATTTTACAGCGAAAATCGAATGTGAACTATATCCAACCCAATTAGAATTTCTAATCAAGAATTGTTGGAAATTTTGTTACCCGTGGCCTGGCATTGTTAACATATGAGTGTTTTTTATAATACAAATTCTATATACTACTGAAATACATCAGCCAAGTAGAAGACTTAGCATTATTTAATTGGACTTGTTGAATTATTGATTCAATATAGCTTTTAACGGCCTTTAGTCCATAAAAATTGGCGTTTCGTCCCGGCGTTCTCACTTGGACTCTTCAGTTGACAGTGAGGGCCTTGTCAAGACGCAATTTTTATTAAGTTCAGTCCAGCTTACATCAATTTTACAGCGAAAATCGAATGTGAACTATATCCAACCCAATTAGAATTTCTAATCAAGAATTGTTGGAAATTTTGTTACCCGTGGCCTGGCATTGTTAACATATGAGTGTTTTTTATAATACAAATTCTATATACTACTGTAAGCTGGACTGAACTTAATAAAAATTGCGTCTTGACAAGGCCCTCACTGTCAACTGAAGAGTCCAAGTGAGAACACCGGGACGAAACGCCAATTTTTATGGACTAAAGGCCGTTAAAAGCTATATTGAATCAATAATTCAACAAGTCCAATTAAATAATGCTAAGTCTTCTACTTGGCTGATGTATTTCAGTAGTATATAGAATTTGTATTATAAAAAAAACTCATATGTTAACAATGCCAGGCCACGGGTAACAAAATTTCCAACAATTCTTGATTAGAAATTCTAATTGGGTTGGATATAGTTCACATTCGATTTTCGCTGTAAAATTGATGTAAGCTGGACTGAACTTAATAAAAATTGCATCTTGACAAGGCCCTCACTGTCAACTGAAGAGTCCAAGTGAGAACGCCGGGACGAAACGCCAATTTTTATGGACTAAAGGCCGTTAAAAGCTATATTGAATCAATAATTCAACAAGTCCAATTAAATAATGCTAAGTCTTCTACTTGGCTGATGTATTTCAGTAGTATATAGAATTTGTATTATAAAAAACACTCATATGTTAACAATGCCAGGCCACGGGTAACAAAATTTCCAACAATTCTTGATTAGAAATTCTAATTGGGTTGGATATAGTTCACATTCGATTTTCGCTGTAAAATTGATGTAAGCTGGACTGAACTTAATAAAAATTGCGTCTTGACAAGGCCCTCACTGTCAACTGAAGAGTCCAAGTGAGAACGCCGGGACGAAACGCCAATTTTTATGGACTAAAGGCCGTTAAAAGCTATATTGAATCGATACATATTTATCCCACTCTGAGTGCTTCTCTCCTACAAATATTCGAATTTTTGAAATTATTTCTCGATTAACACGTTCTGAACTGTTCGCTTGAGGTGAGTAAAGCGCTGTTTTAATATGGTTTATTTTATACGTGGTGATACATTTGGAAAACTCTTTTGAGACAAACTGTTTGCCATTATCACTATGTATATATTCCGGGGTTCCGAATGCATGGAAAATGTCCTCCTGTAGAAATTTACAAATGGCTGTTGCTGAAGCCTTTCGCAAAGGTTTTAAGAACACAAACTTTGTAAGATGGTCAATTGCAATGAATATCGCAGTGTTACCTAACTTAGTCCTCGGATATGGTCCAAGAAAATGAACATATAACCTTTGCATTGCTCTTTCTGTTATAATTTGATTGCCCATTTTCGGTCGGAGAGTTGAGTTGGCTGGTTTAACTTCCTTGCAAACGACACATGTACTAATAAAAGCTTTTGACCATGTCAGGCCAATAATATTTTTGTCTTATGCGAAAGAGCGTTTTTTCCAGGCCACCATGAGATCCTGGTACCGAACAGTGTTCATTCGCTATGACTTCCTGCCACAATTTTTTGGGTAACCACAATCTCCACAGACTTTCCTCTTCATCTATTGAACCTGTCCTAAACTTAACTCTCTTATAAATATAGCCCTCTGAAACAAAAATATCAGGAAGACAATCTTGATTTTCTTCTATGTCCCTTTGCAATTGGACATAATCTGGTGACGCAAAGCATTTGGCTTTGAGATCTACATCTGACTCCCTAATAATTGGTGTTATTTCACACATATCCAGGCGCGAAAGTGCGTCTGGCACAACGTTTAAAGAACCTTTGCGATGTTCCATTGCAAAATCAAACGCCTGCAGTTTCAAGCTCCATCTAGCAAGTCTGCCACTTAGGTCCTTTTGTGACATAAGCCACTTGAGGCTGGAATGATCTGTGATAATTTTAAAGGGTAGACCTTCAATGTATGGCCTGAATTTGTTAACACAAACGATAGCTGCCATGCACTCTTGTTCTGAAACCGTATAATTTCTTTGTGCTTTATTCAACTTCTGCGAGACATACGCAATGGGATGTTCATGCCCCTCATCATCCAATTGGTACAAAACCCCACCTACACCTAGACTTGAGGCATCGCACTGGACCACAAACGACTTGGTGAAATCTGGCTCTGCGAGCACTGGAGCAGTAGTCAGAGCTTGTTTAAGCTTTTGAATAGCATCTTCTGCTTCCTTGGTTAAGGTGAATTCTTTACCTTTACGAAGGCAATCTGTGAGAGGTGCTGACAAGGTCGCAAATTTAGATATAAATTGGCGATATCATCCGGTCATGCCAACAAATCTACGAATTTGTCGAGCTGTTTTGGGCAACGGCAAATTAGTAATGGCATCCAATTTTGAAGGATCTGTCTTTCGACAGCCCTGGCCGATGATGTAACCCAAATACTGAATTTCCTTTTGGCAAAATTTGCTTTTTTCCATATTTATAGTTAGATTAGCGTTTTAAAGGCAGATGGATAAATCTCGTAAGACAGAGATATGTTCACCAAATGTTTTTGTACAAACAAGGAGATCGTCCAGATAGATAAGAATGTTATCTCGAAATTTGGTTGGAATCACTTTATCCAATAAGCGAACGAGTCTTTGCGAAGCATTACAGAGCCCGAATGGCATTACTGTAAACTCGAGTAACGGCATGCCAGGGACTGCAAAAGCTGTCTTTTCTCTGGAAGTCTTTTCGAGAGGAATCTGGTGAAAGCTTGCTGAAGATCGATTTTGCTTATAAAATGTGTATTTTTGACCCTGCTTAACAAACCACCGATATGTTGGAGCGGATACGCATCCTTTTTAGTGACGCCGCTGAGCTTTCGAAAATGTATACAGAGTCTAATTGTGCCATCAGGTTTGCGTACCACTACAATTGGAGAGCTCCATGGGCTGTTGCTCTCGACAACTATACCTAAAGAACGTAGGCGTTCAATTTCCGCATACACTTCCGCTTCACGAGGAGGTGACAGAGGGTAATATTTCGATTTGATGGGAACAGCATCCCCCGTGTCAATAAAGTGTTCCTCCAAGTGTGTTTTTCCAAGTCCTGACTTGGCAAAAGAAGGAAACTCATCGATGGTCTTAAGCAAAATTTTCATTTGTTCATCTGTCAACTCAATGGTGTTCTCGTCTCTCAAGCTTTTCTCAATTGAAGATATCTCAGGAACAACAACTTGAGGAATAATGCCAAAGGATTTCCAAAAGTTGCTGCCTAGATAAGCCTGCTGTTGAAGAGTCGGCACAATGTAAAAATCGATCACTTTCATGATGTCATTGAATTTAACCGGAATTTGGCAAAAGCGGTGAATTCTTTGTTTAGTGCCATCAGCTGTGCTAATCGAAGATCTAATCGGTTTACTTATAATTGAGTTTCTCTCGAGAAGCTCTAAGCTATCTTTGCCGAGTACACTGACTGATGCCCCTGAATCGAGTAAGGCATAAACCTTTTCTTTTCCTATCTTGATGTTCAAGTACGGTCTCGAGTCATTGACATCATCTATAATGGTTGACTCTAAGGCTTTCCTTTTAGATTTTCTAGTCTCATATTGCATTCTACAATTCAAAATTTTTTTGGGTAAGGTCTCATTATTATTTGTCTTTCAAGTATTCTTTTTCTTGCGTTTCGATATTGCTGCATTCTCTCGTGAAGAGACAGTTTCGAAAAATATTGTGGTTTTTCTTCAGATTCGATTTGACTTGATTGATTTGAAAGAGTGGTTTTAAATTAATTTTTTGAATTTATAAGTTTTGAATCCTTAAATTGCCTATGACTATCTAAGGATTCGAAAGTATGTTTTATTGGCTCGGGGTTGGAGGTGTGGAACAAGAGTCCCCGGCTACCATCTCGCGGGTTTAACGAATGTTTTCGGCAGTTTGGAATTGTAACATTCTTCTCTCCGCATCGAAAGCAGAATAAATTGCGTTTTCCTGATGGACATTCGTAAAATGAATGACCTATTTGGTCGCAGTTCCAACATTTGAATTTGCTTGTGTCTAATGGTTGCCGAGATGAACCAAATCTATTTGATATGGCGGCTATATTTGGGTCTTCAAACTTATCTTCGATAACCCTACTTACAACTTCTTCAATTTCATTTACTCTCTTATTGCCCTGGAACCTATCAGACGCTTGATGGTCGACAAACTTTTCAGCCTGCCTATCTACATCTCGTAACCTTTCTAAGGTATCGACTTTGGTTGGGAACAAAAGAGTTCCTATATTATTCTTGGAATTTTTCTTCATCAAGTCTATCATCTTTGCATCACTAAGAGGTTCGGGTAGACGAGCATTTGCTTGTACAAGAGCAGAGTAGAAATCGTCAAAAGTTTCCTTATAAGCTTGCCGTCGAGAAAAAATTTTAAGAATTTTTTCATGGTTGTTTTCAACCTTACTGTACTCTTTAATGATAGCATGTTTTAAGTTTTCATACGTAGCTGAAGGATTTTTTCTCATGTACAACCAGTAAAATGTGTCCGCTTTACCTTTTAAAAGGAGATGAAAATTGGCGAGAACATGATTCCAGCTACAAGGAGAACCTTCCTTCAAAGTTTCGACTTTGAAGAGAAAATCATGGACATCTTCAGTACCATCAAACGAAATTTTCCATTTTTCCACTTTGCAATTTGAATTTGTGAGTGGCATATTCATTTGCAATGGCTGGGTATTTTCAGGTGGGAGAACTCTGTTTTGAGTTGAAAAAGACGACTTATTTAAAAATTGCTCAAAAGCACTAGAAGGTCTTATCGGATTTTCGCGAACTTCTTGTTGACTCTCAGTAGAGCCGTTCCTACTATCTATGCGTTCTATCAATGAAAGTTTAATTTCTCTCATCTCTTTAATAAATTCCTTTTGGTTTGCTTCAAGTACAAGCTTAAATGCGGTAGTTAAAGCTTCAATACCTGTGGTGCTTGCTTGAATAGCAACAACTGGTACTTGAGCATTCTGATTTTCGACCCTAGGAGGTGACTCTTGGTGAATATTTTGAGGAATTGGTTCTCGATTGTTTTGCCCATTCGCGTTGGCGTTATCTACATCACCAATATGATGTTCTTGCTCGTTTTGAGGAAGGTTACCATCTACCCTATTGGCTTCAGTCACATTCCGTGAACCTAGAGGATCGTTAAATTGATCAACGTTTAAATTGTTATTGTCACGTTGCGGTGTTCTATTGATTAAAGGTCTTGATTCTATATTATCTTCATTTGGATTGCGATTTTGAAGATTCAAGGAGTTTCTACCTGTACTAGGAGCTCCACGACCTCTAGAATTATTTAATCTACCTCTTTGTCGATTGTTATGTTGGTTTGCTCCGTTCATTTTGATTCTACTTTATAATGTCTATTCCTAATTTATACTTATGAGATTACTTTATCTTTCTTCCTTTACTGTTTGTCTTTCATTCATTGATTCGGGGTAAGTGTGGTTGATTGCTAATATAATATAATGCCCTAGCTGTTACTTGGCTTTTGAATTTTTTTTTTTTTTGATTTATTTGGATAAGTGTACTGTATCAGACGGACTATGCTGAAAGCATAATTACGAAACTTGGCTAAATGAGAAAGGATAATTTAGTAGCAACAATGACCCAGTCATTGGACATTACTAAGAAAATATATATATTAAACTATTCACATGCAATAACTTTTCCTCCGCGGAAGAAGTTAGACAATGTGAAGTGAAAGTGTGAGTCAATTGTTCAGAAATTTCATTGGGCGAAACGCGGACAAGACTAAACCTGTAAACTGGGACTATACCAATGAAAAACTGAAAGATTTAACTACACTCAGACTTTTAACAAGCTTCACGTTGGGCGCCATTTCTTTGCTGCGATGTTCTTAACGTGGCACTGTCATAGAAGCCTTACTGGGCATGCTTGCATGTGCGTGGCTAGGTGTGCCGGATTGGGGTGATTCTTTCTCCCTGACAGCCCCTCGCATGTAAAGAAATCTTTCATCATGCCAAGGTTTGATATGTATGGACTGCGGACGGACACCAAGCCTCGTGAGTGAAAGGTGGATGGTCACTCGGAGCACTTCTTTCCCTCCCATACTCCTTTCAGGACGCCTTGACAGCTCACGTACTCCTACTTTTATGGAACTATCCCTTGCTTAAATTCTGTCGTTTATTTACACTATTCCATATTCATTTCTAAGGGTTTCACAATCCTCCAACTTACCCTTCATAAACTAGCAGTTCAAAACATTATGTTTAGCATTTTACCATAATTTTATTCAAAGTAAGAAATTTCAAAAATAAACATATTCAAAATTTAAATAATCTCTATCGTGACAATTCGTAAAATTGCAACAAAATTTTTAAGTAATGTTAAGCATTAAATCGCATATAGTAGTTTAGATTAACGGTTTTCGTTTTAAGATTCAAATCGCATTTAATCTTAGTTTAAATTTCTAAATACCGTTTTATTTTATGCTAGTTTGAATTTATCACTATTGTTATATATTTAGCTTAGTTTTAATTTCCATTTATTATTTATTTTATCCTATCGAATTTTTAAATATCTATTCTATTGTAGCTTAGTTTTAAATTGTAAATTCTTTAATTTTTTGCACCTTTTTAAATTTACGATTTCTTTCAAATGCATGGTAGATTTAGGATTTTAATTTTATAATTGTTTTTTTTTTTTTTTTTTTTTTTTATAAAAACTGTCAAAATTTGTTAGCGTTAGTTTGGCCTATATGATAAAGAGAGATGAAATGAATTTTAAATTGGAGACCGCTTACGGGGAAATTGTGCACAATGTCTCCTGGATCCAATTCTGTTGGTTTTTTGTTCTTTGGTTCCTCTTTGTTGTTACCACAATGTCCGCCAAACTCACACTCACAAATACATTAAATTTTCTTTATATTTTCTTTTTTTTTTGGATTTCTACCTTTTTGCTATTTCTTTTCCTTGATCACCATGCACTTTCTTTTTTTTTTTTTTCTTATTTTTTTTTTTTTCCACTATCAATTATATTTTCTATTTCTATTATTTCTATTTTTTTTTTTCATTTACATGTTTAATTCAATGCTTAATTAAATAATATTTTTGAGCGACGAGAAATCAGATAACAATTAAACAAATAACAAATTGAGTCGACACCTTAACTGATTTCACAATATTTACTTTAACACATAAAACAATAACAAAATTATTAGACGCGTTAAAGGAGTACCTTGAATGCATTTCAGAATGTAGTCATTCCATCATCAGCATCACGACTAAATCGTAAACTTGATGCATATGAAAGTTTTTATATACAGAGAGACCCACATGCGATGAATTTAGACAACGGAAATATTGAATCGCATTTGTTCTCTCTTATTATAATGATTATAATATGCAATACACAACATTTGCTGCTTTTGGATTTAGTCGTGATGCTGATGATGGAATGACTACATTCTGAAATGCACTCAAGGTACTCCTTTAACGCGTCTAATAATTTTGTTATTGTTTTATGTGTTAAAGTAAATATTGTGAAATCAGTTAAAGTGTCGACTCAATTTGTTATTTGTTTAATTAATTCAATGCTATTTTTCTCATAATTATTTTTTTTTAACTTCTCCCACTCCCTTTCCCCCGTCACTATAATCCCCTTTCCCAACACAGATTTCGCCCCGCGTTCGACCACCTCTTCCCGTATGCTCGACGTGCACGTGCCTTGGGGTTCTGGTCGACCGATCGCTGCTTAATACCCCGATTGACTGGAGTGTTGATTTTAGAGATTCCTCTTCAAATTTGCGTTTTGTGGGTGATGATGACGATATTTATTGATGGAACGATACCGTTAATGGAGATGAATTCCCAAATTCAAACCAGCTGAGTGAGATGCTGGGGCAATTGGATTTCTCCTATTAGTGCCGTTAGCAATTTCTTGCAATTTCTTCCCAATCGCTGACAGGCGCACGTGGCCTTCATACAAGGATGTAATTGGATGTGTATGATCGTGCCGTCAGCCACGCCTGGCCTGACTAAACAAATTTTCTGTCAGATAAGAAAATTTAAACACTAGAACATTTTATAAATTTACCTGACTGAACAGAGGAATTTGCCTCACAAATGAATTCTTGTGGGCTAAGACTTTGTCGACTTCGTATGTAAACCACCTTTTCTTCATTTCTATTTAATTGTATTAGGAACTCGGAAAAACTCCTACTTGCCGCGTGGTCTAACCAAGAAAAGAAAAGGTCAATCGGGTTTAAAAGGAAGTACAAATTGTTCGAATATAATTGATAAGTTGGCAAGTTGACCACTTCCTATTCGAATTATCTTTCTTTCAAAATTTCGAAAACGTATGAAGTTAGAATTCCACGCGGAAACAGGGTGTCGCATTAGTACCTATTCCTTTTTTTTTTTTTTTTTTTCTTATAAGGGGTACGAAGATATTTTAAGATTCGTAACCAAGTCCCCTTGTATATATTGAGGTGTGGGAAGTAGGTGCTTGAGATGATGACATTTCGCCCCGCCGCAAAGTCTGCCAGCCTGTGTCCGTTGCCGGAAGTTTCGTCGTGTAGGCTGTGTCCTCCGACTATCGAACCAAAGATGCCCTCCTTTCCGAATCTTGCGTTGAAGTCACCAAGAATGATGTTCACGTCGTACTTTAGGCACATATCATACGTTGTCTGAAGGAGATCGTAGAATGCTTCTTTGGTTGAGTCCTCTCTCCCTTCATGGGGGGCATGTACACAGATCAGAGAAATGTTCTTAAATTTGCCCTTGATGCGGATTGTGACCAGGCGCTCGCTTACAATTCGGAAGCCCAAGACTTCTTGCCTAAGTCTTCCCCTTATCACAAAACCACAACCAAAGAGCCGCTGACCCTGTTCCTTCAAGCACCCGCCGTAGTAGATGTCACACGTTTTCAGTCTCCGTATGCCCTCTCCATCCCATCGCACTTCCTGGATGGCTGTTACGTCAGCTTTTAGCCTGTCCAGGTTCTCCACTAATTGTTCGGCTGCACGTGTTCTGTATAAGGACAGGACGTTCCACGTGCAGATCCGAAATTCATTGTCCTTGTTTCGTTTGCTGGGGTCGTCAACTTTAAAATCATCCATATCCGAGGCTTGTTGTTGTTTGGGAACAACTTTTTTTTACGTGGTAGGGAAGTTACCCCGACGCACAACCCCCGACCCGGAGGACCAGACCCTTCGTATAACTCCAAGGGTAGGGAGCCGGATAAACCGCTCCTTATAGGCCTGAGCTACAAATATGTCGTAGTAGCCCATATAAGGTGTTCACTAAGTAGTTCAACCTAACTGGAACTGTAGACGCCACCCTTGATTCCATCTAGAGAATTCGTCCGCTGCCACCTCGATGAAAGGAGAAGTTGTGAGAAATCTGTTGTTTTTACACCGCCTACATCAACTCTTGAATTTCTGTCATAGTGTTCGTTATAAAATCACTCTATGCCTTCTGTTTTTCGCTATCGATGTTAGGTTTTTATAACATCGCTGGCTACTGGATTTTTAGTGATTGGATATGTGTGTATGATATGAGTGAAAATAGTTGGAGAACCTGTGAGCTCTGTTAAACATATGTTAAGACCATTAAGAAGACAAAGTGTTGTATATGCGTAGGAGAAACGTATAAGCTATAAGTTTTAATTGATATTGGGTAGAATTATTTAAAATCTATACAAAATCATAAACTCTTAAGGATACCCTACACTTTCTCCAAGGCTGTTAAGGATTGTTTTTTTTTTGGAGTAAAGGTTTTTTTTTGTAAAATAAAAAAAAAAAAATATGTATAGAAAAAGAGGAAAAAAAAATGAGAAAGTTAAAAAAGAAAAAAAGAAAAAAAAAAAAGAGATTGGTGCTCACACCAGGAGTCGCGCCGAAAGGGTCGGTGTGATGGGTCCGGTGTCTTCACCCATTGCACCAACAGAGACCTTAAAGTAGGTAGAGAAAATAAAACTATTTTTGGTGGTATTTTAATCTTGTAAAACAAACAAACAAAAAAATCGATATAATTTTCAAGGACAAATCCATTTGAGAGAGAGTTTGAAATTAGAAAATGTGTGTAGCGAAAAACTTACACTTATACATGCAAAATAAATATTGAAAATAGGTCAAAATAATTGGATTTTAACTAGATTATTTTTTTTATAAAACACCTATTTTTAAAAAATTCTGAAATTGAATTTGACGTATAAATTGTATTTTTGTGGTCCAAAAATTTCGTCCATGATGGTTTTTTTTTGAGTGTATGTGTGAAGAAATCTCTCAGCCTTGCGAAGGGTATAAATACTTGCGTCGAAACCAAAATCTTTCTTTTTGTGTTCTTTTTTCCGATCCTCTAAGACGTGATAGTGCCGAGCAAAAATATTAAAATTATTAAGTCATTTTTCAAGTTTTTTTTTACAAGTTTTTTTTTAGTGAAAGAAAAAATTATTTATATATAAAAAATTATTTTGGAATAATTAAGGTGAGATTTTTTAATTCTACCAAGAACCTCTGTCCTTTTCTTATACCTCATTATGTCTACCTACCAGGTGCTCAAGGTGGAGAGATTATAAAAATCTAGAAGCAGGAGTGATCAAGTTCCCAGAACAGAACTAATTATTGTCTGAGCACTAGAACAAAGTTTGAGTTTTTTTTTTATGATCCGTACTCCTTATATACCTACGTCATGTGCTTGAAAAAAGTCTTTGTGTTCTTTTTAACCAGGTGCTCCAGGAGCCCAAAATCGATTGATTTAGAAGCAAATCCAATCCATTGTATCAGACTATTAAGGTCCCAAAAAAAAATCCACTGGTCTGTGAAAAAAAGTGCTAGTGCTTCGCTTGCCGGCCTACACGGCATCGGGCTCCTACGACTCATCAAAAGATTCAAGGAGCTACAAAAAAAAAAAAACACCATCGATAAACCAAACCCACTATCGTCAAAATCTCCATCTTGGCACCTTTATTCTTTTTTTTACCAACCCATGTGATCTACATAAAAAAAAGAAGATCTACAAAAAAAACATCACGCATACAAACAACAAGAAAAACATCCAGAACCATCCATATAATCAAAACCATTCATACAATCAAACCCATCCATACAATCGAAACCATCCGTACAATCAAAATCATCCATACAATCAAAATCATCCATGCACCAAAAATACATCCTAGAAGAATCCAGGAAAACATTTTTAAAATAACCTGCAATCCAGAAAAAACCAGAAAATATCCCCAACATAAATTCATACATATGCCGATACACCATATCATCATCATACAATTTAAAAAAAAAATCTAAGTACATTTTTTTTTATTATTCTGTTATAAACCTTAAGTTGTTTTTTTATAATATATTTGATTATTGTTTCTAAAACAAAACAATTATTATAGCTATAATTTCTTTTAAAGTTCTTTCTTTCTTTTCAAAAACAAAAACTATATTTTTTTTTTCATTATTAAAATTTATTGCAATTTGACCTTGTAAATTCAATTCGTTCAAATTTTTGTTTATTTTTATCAAGTTTAAATCTAGCAAAAAAAAAAAGTTACAAAGTAACAAAAACAACAACAACATTCAATCCTGCGATGCTGTGCACACCATCAGGAGGAATTGAGCAACTATAAACTATAATAACAACAGCGAACAACAAAAAATACAACAATTTAAAAATCAAGTATGCAAATAATGCAATTTATGCGGTGAGTCATTTTTATTAAATATTACATTATATTACATAATTTGAACGAACGAATATTTGATTTATTTTTAATTATTATTTAAACTATTATTAATTAAATGAAAGAATTTTGAATAAAAGGAAAACACGAAAGAAAAGAAAGGAAAAGCTTAAGTCGGGAAAAGAAAGAAACAAAAAAGGAAACCTACTTAACTAAGATTTATATCATTTTTGTTGGTGATATTATCTGCTTTTTACACACGTAAAATACAAATTCTGATTTAAATATTTTTTTTTATTATTCTGTTATAAACCTTAAGTTGTTTTTTTATAATATATTTGATTATTGTTTCTAAAACAAAACAATTATTATAGCTATAATTTCTTTTAAAGTTCGTTTTTATATTTCGCTTTGAAGATATATCTACCTGTTTAGGTGAATTATTATAGGTTTAGTATAGTTTTTAATTTTTGTTAAATAAAATTTTTAGTATAAAACTATATCTTTTGCAATTGACGAACATCTTTTCTATTTGATTTTAAATAATGGGTTTCTTTCTAATCCTCTCGGTTGAAGATACGTTTATATCTTTTGCTATGGGAATTTAAACGTTTGAATTAAATCTAATGAAAGTTTTAATTTTCGATTTTTGAGTTATATTAAAAACCATGGTAATGGTTTAGGTTTGTAGTTTTTGGTGGATGTGGCTCTGACGAAAATGAGCTACGACGATGACGAAGACGATGCAATGAAAACATAAAATTGTTTTTTGGTTTCTTTTGGGGTTACTATAAAAAATAGAGGGTTTAGTAACCAGGATGTGTCGCATGGTTCTGCTCATTGAACTTAGCCTTGTGATATTGGGGCGGGATAACCTCAGAGGGCAATACTATCTTCACCCTCCTTACTCTAATAGGGACAACAAACGGTATCATCACTACACCAAAGGCAATGACAGCTTCGCGAATTTTTCTTTGTACAATTTTAACGGCATGATTAAACGTAACGGCCGTCTAGTTTCCTGCTCAAGAATCCCCCCACCGACGAGCTTACCTTCGGCTATGCAAGCATGCCGCGCAGTGGGAAGACTAGATACCCATCCACTTTTGCTACAGGACAGTTTTAGAGTCCCTGTACGCTCTAAGGCCTTCTGATAGTGTACCGAGTGGGTGGTTTCAGGGGTTTGGAATTTTTTTGTTCTCATCCCTCACTCGACAACATCTCGAGAGTACGTTACAGGTGGCGCCCAACGTGGGGCCAGATTTTTTTTTTTTTGAGTAAAAACTTTGAAAATGTTACTATAACCTTTTATCGATTTTTTTAGAGGCGTCGCGTCGGTTCAATGGATTTTGTATGAGCTTTTATTTCATTTTCCTTTAGTTATTTGTTTTTCATTCTTAATTCTTTCTTTTCTTTAGTTTTACAACAGGATAATAATTTCGAGAACCTGACCAGTAATTGGGTGAAATCCTCAATTAGTCTGCTGCATGTATCGATTATTTCCTTGTTAATTTTATTAAATACATTTTGTAAATTCAGTAGTAAATATAGTTTTTTTGCTCGCGGATTGAGTAAGGATAAGATGTCCAGTAAATGGGTGAGATCCCCGTTAGTCTGTTGCTTCGGACTTCTTTCTCTTTCTGTATAGATTTTAACTTTTTTAATTTAAAATTAGATTCACATTTTTTTTTTTGCTTTTCTCTCTTTAACTTCTTCTGATTTTTTTTTTTTGTTTGTATTTTTATTTTTTGACCGATAGCGTGGCTATAAAAGCCTGACTAGTTCGCTGCAAAAAAAAAAAATTAAACAAATTTTTATTCTTTTTCTCAAATCTTGTAAATTTCATATTTTAACATAAAAGCACTACATTTTTCAACTCGTCACGTCTACTCAGAAAAAGAATTTGAAGATACTGTTTCCTTGTGTGAGTGAGTACAACAGTCGTCTTCGTCATTAATTTAGCTCGGGTTTATGTGAACGCAGAGTCACATCCACCTACATCATGAATATTGAGTACAAAGGTACAGTTTTGATATTGTTTTATTTCAACTAAAATTTCTAGTTGAAAATAACATTTTGAAAATATTTCAAAAATATATTTTTTACTTTGGATTTTTTTTTTCTTTTATTTACATACAATTCTTTTTTTGAATCTTATTATAGTTTTCATTTATTGTTTTTTTTTTTTTTTTTCTTGATTTGCTTTTTGATTTCTTTTGATATTTATTTTGTTTTGCCTATTTTGATATTTGGAAATTTGTTAAGTTTTATTCTTTTAAGACCAAAAAGATAATAATAGGTAGTATCTTTTTCTTTAAACTTACATTTTTTTTTCTTACTGATTATAACATTCGATTCTCATGTGGATTTAATTAATTTTAGATAATTTTCAATTTGAAAGTGTTAGTGGGAAATTTATTTTTTTTCATTAAGCTTTTCGTACCTTCTTTATATTTTTTTTATATAATAAAAGTTTTGACGTCAGGTCTTTTGTTTTGATTTTTATACCTACAAGATCTTTTTTACAATTATCACTTTTCTATATTTTTATTTTTTTTATTAGAATTTTCCAATTTGAATTTATTTTTTGGAAAAGTTTGGTTTTTCTTTCCAATTTAATCTTGGTCTATTGGTTTACTCTCAAATTAAAAATTATTTTTTTTTTCGAAAGTTGGTTTTTCTTTTCGAACATATTTTTTTTGTTTAATCTGGGTGTATAAATTGAAATGTGCGAAGAGGCAACTTGAGTTTTGGAAACAAATTATTAAAGTTTTTAGTAAAGGTTTTTTTTTTTTTTTTTAATTTGTATCTTAACATGTCTAATTCAAAGCGAGATTTACCTCAAAGAAAAGGTACATATTATGGTAGAGGTAGAAACTCAAATTCATCGAATCATTCAATGAATTTTCAAAATGAAAGTTTACAGCTCAATGCTTTGAATGGCTTAAACACAAGCGGAACTAGTGCAGGGGCTACTGCGAATGTTCCAACTGATGAAGTCAGGGCTCAGAGTATTACTGGCACAATTCCCAAAGTTCCAAAAAATACTCAAAATCGTAATGTTGAGCCTAATAAAAAAAAAAAACAGATAGAATCTGAACTCGATGTTGATGTCTCTGAAGTGGAGTTCTCAAAATACGTCCAAGAAATAGTTTCTGCAATGGTAGGCTTAGGTAGGGCGGACGACATGAAAGTTTTACAGCGAGAGATGGAAAGAAGTACGGCGGCTATGCGACAAGAACTTATTGACACCATTCGTAAAGAATTTTCGGCAACAAAACCTGTTCATGTTACCCAGTCTCCAAACGAATATATGTTACGGCGGCTTCCAGAATCTCAACCTGTTTCAATTCCTCCATCTCACCAACCTCAACACCAACATGAAGCATCGTCTGCTTTTGTCCCAAATTTTAGTAATGGTACAGCAGACGATTTCCTAACACAATTGAATAATATCCGAATTAGTGACCCTTCGCCAGCTTCAGCCAGACCTCCTCCTTATGAAACTGGTGAAACCAATAATCCCCCTAATGTTAACTCAGTAACTACAAGATCAAGAATACACACATGCCATAAGTGGGGACTAAAAAAGTATGATAGCTCAAACATGACAGTTGATGAGTTTTTACTTAGGATAGAGCGAGTGAAGCGGAGTTATGATGCGTCCTGGCAAGAAATTGTTAATCTCTTCCATCAATTTGTCACCGGTCAAGCTGAAGACTGGTTTTGGGTTTTCATAAAAGCTCATCCTTCAGCTGACTGGTATACTTTACGTTTAGCGCTTGTTGATCAGTTTCGCACTCTTGAAACAGATGTTGAACTATCAAGAAAAATGTATGATAGGCGTCAAGGTCAATATGAGAAATTTGACGATTTTTATATGGACATCTATAAGATGAACACCAGGCTTAATATACCCAAACCAGACTTTGAGCTGATTTCATTGATCAAACAGAATATCCGTAGACGAATGGGTGAATTGTTATTAACATACCAAACGACAAGTCTTCAACAGATGGTCTACATTTGTAGAAAAATCGAAAAATATATATATGACCAGGATAATTTGAAAAACAAGACACAGACGGTTCCTCAATTTCGTAAAGCGGTAAACGAAGTTGACCTTGAGGAAGCACATTCTTTAACTGTAGTTGATAATTCTGTTGAGGCATTACAGTTAAAAAGGGACACTAGTTCATATACTTGTTGGAACTGTAAGAGGGTCGGTCACAGTTACATAGAATGTCCTGCTATTCAAAGGTCTCTTTTCTGTTTCAGATTCGGAAAAGAGGATACCACATCTCCCAAATGTCCTAACGCGAAATGTCCGGGAAACTTCAGGAAGAGCAATCTGAGCCCCGGAACAAATTGCTCTTTGAACAAAAATCGGGATTAAAAACAAATGACCTTTTTTTAGTACAACAAAAACAAATTATAAATAATCCACAAAATGTATCTCATGTGTCATCTCAAATTGAAAATGATCCAAGTTTACAGCTTAATGAAGATCTTTCGATTAAAATTTTAAAAAGACAAATAGTAAATAATCCTGATAATCCACAAACACCTATGCAAACAATAAATAAAGAGTATCCACCTAGAAAGTCATTTCATGAACGCCTTGTAGCTTATAACCTAGCTAAAGAAAAAATTTTCGGATCTAAGTCCCACCCAGTCTCTAAACGTATCTTAAGGATTCGTGAAAAAGTTAAATACAAAAAGCTACATTATAGAGCTATAGAAGCAACCACTCTTTGCTTAAATGGAGATCCTCGTCCTTACGCGGAAGTGACCATTTGTGGTGACACCTTGTTGGGGTTGCTTGATAGCGGGGCCAACATTAGCTGTTTGGGACAGGGTGGACAAGAGTTGTTAAAGAGATGGGGTGTTTCACTTCAAAAGTGTTCAGCAATAGTAAAAACCGCGGATGGAAACGGTCAGGTTATAGAAGGGAAGTCTACAATTTCGATTACGTATACGGGTATAAGTAAGGATATACAAGTTTTTGTAGTTCCTTCCTTGAAACAGAAATTGTATTTAGGTATAGATTTCTGGATCGCCTTTAATATAGCACCACAGGTTATACCTCAAGTTATATCTGAAATCACAGAAGAAAAACTAGATAAGATCAATCTACATAATTGTTTTGAACCACACGAGTTGACAGAAGATCAGTCAAGACGGCTTCAAGCTGCAATAAGGATGTTCCCATCGTTTGGTGTAGGACGTACAACTTTAGAAGAGCATGTCATCGACACTGGGGATGCCCTGCCCATAAAGCAGAGGCATTGTCCCGTTTCCCCGGCAATTCAAGATTTAATGTACGAAGAACTAGATCGTATAATGAAGATGGGTATCATTCAAGTGAGTAACAGTGCATGGAGCTCTCCTGTAGTCCTAGTACGTAAACCTGGCAAAAATCGACTGTGCCTGGACTACAGGAAGGTGAATGCTGTCTCCAAGAATGATGCCTATCCTCTTCATCCGATAGAGGGTCTTCTATCTCGTGTTGAAGATGCTGTTTATATTTCGAGCATAGATCTCAAGGATGCTTTTCTTCAAATCCCACTTGAAAAATCTTCAAGAGAAAAAACGGCCTTCACGGTGCCTGGTAAACCCTTAATGGAGTTTGTAGTTATGCCACCTGGTTTAAGCGGTGGTGTTCAACGCATGTGTCGGCTCATGGATAAGGTTATGACTCCAGAGTTAAAACTAAATGTATATCTTTACGTAGATGATTTGCTTGTGATTTCTCGTACCTTCGACGAACACGTCAAAATCTTGATGCAACTTGCCAGTAGGTTGAATGTAGCTGGACTTACAATAAATTTTGAAAAGTCAAAGTTCTGTTACAAAGAATTGAAATTCTTAGGATATGTTGTGAGTAATGGTTGTCTCAAAACAGATAAAAATAAGGTCACTGCAGTCAGAGACTTTCCGGTTCCGACCACACCACGTTTTTGGGTATGTCAGGGTGGTATAGAAGGTTTATTCGTGATTATGCTACTCTGGCTACCCCAATAACAAATACACTGAAAAAAGGGGTTAAGTTTGAATTTGGTGAGGAAGCTATTAATGCTTTTAATTTGATTAAGGACAAGTTAACAACATCGCCTGTTTTAGTTTATCCGAATTTCCAAAAGCCTTTCATAATCCTCTGTGACGCCGGGAATAGGATGTGTACTTTGTTAGCTGGACGAAGAAGGAGTAGAGCGTCCAATCTACTACTACTCCCACAAACTGAATGGTGCACAACGGAACTATAGCGTCACAGAACGAGAATGCTTAGCAGCGGTGATGGGGGTGGAAAAGTTCCGACAATATGTAGAAGGCTATAGGTTTAAGATCATAACTGATCATGCCAGTCTAAAATGGCTGATGGGACAGCAGAATTTGAGTGGTAGGTTGGCCCGATGGAGCTTAAAACTTCAGGGATATGATTTTGAAATCGAGCATCGAAAAGGTTCACTGCATGTGGTGCCTGATGCTCTATCTAGGGTCCATTCATCGGATGCATTGAGCCTAGAAGCTCTTTCAATTGATCCTTCCGATGTACTGCACTTAGATCTTACAGATTCCGCTTTCAAATCGGACGAATATCTGAAGATCATCGCCACCATCGAAAACCAAAAACAACAACTACCTGACCTTCTTGTTTCGGACGGTTTCGTTTACAAGAAAGTCAACCATAGTACAGGTAACCCACTAGAGGATGACTTAACATGGAAGTTGTGGGTACCATCGGTGCTGACCGACCAGCTCATTTCTCTAGCTCATCAGCCAGCTAAAGCTGCGCATGGGGGAATAGCCAAGACTCTATACCGTCTCAAAAATAGGTTCTATTGGCCAAATATGGCATCACAAGTCAAGTTATTTATAAACAGCTGTGAAACGTGTAAGACTTCAAAACCTGCTAACCAGATACTTCGTGAACAAATGGGAAAACCATTCACTGTAGACTATCCTTTTCAGCATGTGTATGTAGATTTCCTTGGTCCATATCCACGTTCCAAGAAAGGAAACATCCACATAATTATAGCGCTGGACCAACTAACGAAATTTGTTATAATTAAATCGTTGCGAAAAGCCACTTCAGACGTTGCGATTAAGTTTTTGCATGAGGAAGTATTTTGTTTGTTTGGCGTACCAGAATCCTTAATGACGGACAACGGGAAACAATTTACAAGCACTTCTTTTACAAATTTCTTGAATTCACTAAGTGTACAACATATTAAAACAGCTTCATATGCACCCCAAGCTAATGCGAGTGAAAGGGTTAACCGCTCCATTCTTACAGCCATACGATCATATTTGAAACAAGACCAGAGAGATTGGGATAACCATCTTTCAGCAATTGGATGTGCGTTGCGTACATCGGTACATTCGGCAATTGGAGTATCTCCGTATGAGGCTTTGTTCGGCCAGAAAATGATTGAGCATGGGACTGATTTTAAACTTTTGCGAAAGCTCGGAAAAATTAATAGTTCGGAATTGAACTTTATTCCAAAAAGTTCTAAAATTAATATGTTACACGCAAATATTAAGTATGTACTCGACAAAGCTCACTCCCAGTATGAACACAGATATAATACTAGAAGCAAAATAGCTGACTTAAAAATAGGGGATGTTGTGTACAAGAGGAATTTTATCTTGAGCGATGCTTCGAAGAAACGAAGTGCAAAACTGTGTCCTAAATTTCTGAAGGCTAAGATTGTAAGAATTGTAGGTAACCACTTATATGAACTCGAAAACGAGAAAGGACAATTGTTAGGAGTGTTTCACTCGAAGGATCTCAAAAAGTAGGAAATAAAGTTAACCAGCTAGTCAGTCTGAACACCAGACTCATTATCCTCAGGCGTGGGTTGTTTTCTTTACACAAATACAATTGCAGATTTCTTTTCATTTTCATTTGTAAGCTTTGCAGCATACAAAATGAAAAAGTTTTGTGAGAAATCTGTTGTCTTTACACCGCCTACTTCAACTCTTGAATTTCTGTCATAGTGTTCGTTATAAAATCACTCTATGACTTCTGTTTTTCGCTATCGATGTTAGGTTTTTATAACATCGCTGGCTACTGGATTTTTAGTGATTGTATATGTGTGTATGATATGAGTGAAAATAGTTGGAAAACCTGTGAGCTCTGTTAAACAAATGTTAAGACCATTAAGAAGACAAAGTGTTGTATATGCGTAGGAGAAACGTATAAGCTATAAGTTTTAATTGATATTGGGTAGAATTATTTAAAATCTATACAAAATCATAAACTCTTAAGGATACCCTACACTTTCTCCAAGGCTGTTAAGGATTGTTTTTTTTTGGAGTAAAGGTTTTTTTTTATAAAATAAAAAAAAAAATATGTATAGAAAAAGAGGAAAAAAAATGACAAAGTTAAAAAAGAAAAAAAAAAAATTGATGCTCACACCAGGAGTCGAGCCGAAAGGGTCGGTGTGATGGGTCCGGTGTCTTCACCCATTGCACCAACAGAGACCTTAAAGTAGGTAGAGAAAATAAAACTATTTTTGGTGGTATTTTAATCTTGTAAAACAAACAAACAAAAAAACCGATATAATTTTCAAGGACAAATCCATTTGAGAGAGAGTTTGAAATTAGAAAATGTGTGTAGCGAAAAACTTACACTTATACATGCAAAATAAATATTGAAAATAGGTCAAAATAATTGGATTTTAACTAGATTATTTTTTTTATAAAACACCTATTTTTAAAAAATTCTGAAATTGAATTTGACGTATAAATTGTATTTTTGTGGTCAAAATCCATTGGGGAAACAACAATCGGAAGTCCAAAAATTTCGTCCATGATGGTTTTTTTTTGAGTGTATGTGTGAAGAAATCTCTCAGCCTTGCGAAGGGTATAAATACTTGCGTCGAAACCAAAATCTTTCTTTTTGTGTTTTTTTTTCCGATCCTCTAAGACGTGATAGTGCCGAGCAAAAATATTAAAATTATTAAGTCATTTTTCAAGTTTTTTTTTACAAGTTTTTTTTTAGTGAAAGAAAAAATTATTTATATATAAAAAATTATTTTGGAATAATTAAGGTGAGATTTTTTAATTCTACCAAGAACCTCTGTCCTTTTCTTATACCTCATTATGTCTACCTACCAGGTGCTCAAGGTGGAGAGATTATAAAAATCTAGAAGCAGGAGTGATCAAGTTCCCAGAACAGAACTAATTATTGTCTGAGCACTAGAACAAAGTTTGAGTTTTTTTTTTATGATCCGTACTCCTTATATACCTACGTCATGTGCTTGAAAAAAAGTCTTTGTGTTCTTTTTAACCAGGTGCTCCAGGAGCCCAAAATCGATTGATTTAGAAGCAAATCCAATCCATTGTATCAGACTATTAAGGTCCCAAAAAAAAATCCACTGGTCTGTGAAAAAAAGTGCTAGTGCTTCGCTTGCCACTATCGTCAAAATCTCCATCTTGGCACCTTTATTCTTTTTTTTACCAACCCATGTGATCTACATAAAAAAAAAGAAGATCTACAAAAAAAACATCACGCATACAAACAACAAGAAAAACATCCAGAACCATCCATATAATCAAAACCATTCATACAATCAAACCCATCCATACAATCAAAACCATCCGTACAATCAAAATCATCCATACAATCAAAATCATCCATGCACCAAAAATACATCCTAGAAGAATCCAGGAAAACATTTTTAAAATAACCTGCAATCCAGAAAAAACCAGAAAATATCCCCAACATAAATTCATACATATGCCGATACACCATATCATCATCATACAATTTAAAAAAAAAAAGCTAAGTACATTTTTTTTTATTATTCTGTTATAAACCTTAAGTTGTTTTTTTATAATATATTTGATTATTGTTTCTAAAACAAAACAATTATTATAGCTATAATTTCTTTTAAAGTTCTTTCTTTCTTTTCAAAAACAAAAACTATATTTTTTTTTTTCATTATTAAAATTTATTGCAATTTGACCTTGTAAATTCAATTCGTTCAAATTTTTGTTTATTTTTATCAAGTTTAAATCTAGCAAAAAAAAAAATTTACAAAGTAACAAAAACAACAACAACATTCAATCCTGCGATGCTGTGCACACCATCAGGAGGAATTGAGCAACTATAAACTATAATAACAACAGCGAACAACAAAAAATACAACATTTTAAAAATCAAGTATGCAAATAATGCAATTTATGCGGTGAGTCATTTTTATTAAATATTACATTATATTACATAATTTGAACGAACGAATATTTGATTTATTTTTAATTATTATTTAAACTATTATTAATTAAATGAAAGAATTTTGAATAAAAGGAAAACACGAAAGAAAAGAAAGGAAAAGCTTAAGTCGGGAAAAGAAAGAAACAAAAAAGGAAACCTACTTAACTAAGATTTATATCATTTTTGTTGGTGATATTATCTGCTTTTTACACACGTAAAATACAAATTCTGATTTAAATATTTTTTTTTATTATTCTGTTATAAACCTTAAGTTGTTTTTTTATAATATATTTGATTATTGTTTCTAAAACAAAACAATTATTATAGCTATAATTTCTTTTAAAGTTCGTTTTTATATTTCGCTTTGAAGATATATCTACCTGTTTAGGTGAATTATTATAGGTTTAGTATAGTTTTTAATTTTTGTTAAATAAAATTTTTAGTATAAAACTATATCTTTTGCAATTGACGAACATCTTTTCTATTTGATTTTAAATAATGGGTTTCTTTCTAATCCTCTCGGTTGAAGATACGTTTATATCTTTTTCTATGGGAATTTAAACGTTTGAATTAAATCTAATGAAAGTTTTAATTTTCGATTTTTGAGTTATATTAAAAACCATGGTAATGGTTTAGGTTTGTAGTTTTTGGTGGATGTGGCTCTGACGAAAATGAGCTACGACGATGACGAAGACGATGCAATGAAAACATAAAATTGTTTTTTGGTTTCTTTTGGGGTTACTATAAAAAATAGAGGGTTTAGTAACCAGGATGTGTCGCATGGTTCTGCTCATTGAACTTAGCCTTGTGATATTGGGGCGGGATAACCTCAGAGGGCAATACTATCTTCACCCTCCTTACTCTAATAGGGACAACAAACGGTATCATCACTACACCAAAGGCAATGACAGCTTCGCGAATTTTTCTTTGTACAATTTTAACGGCATGATTAAACGTAACGGCCGTCTAGTTTCCTGCTCAAGAATCCCCCCACCGACGAGCTAACCTTCGGCTATGCAAGCATGCCGCGCAGTGGGAAGACTAGATACCCATCCACTTTTGCTACAGGACAGTTTTAGAGTCCCTGTACGCTCTAAGGCCTTCTGATAGTGTACCGAGTGGGTGGTTTCAGGGGTTTGGAATTTTTTTGTTCTCATCCCTCACTCGACAACATCTCGAGAGTACGTTACAGGTGGCGCCCAACGTGGGGCCAGATTTTTTTTTTTTGAGTAAAAACTTTGAAAATGTTACTATAACCTTTTATCGATTTTTTTAGAGGCGTCGCGTCGGTTCAATGGATTTTGTATGAGCTTTTATTTCATTTTCCTTTAGTTATTTGTTTTTCATTCTTAATTCTTTCTTTTCTTTAGTTTTACAACAGGATAATAATTTCGAGAACCTGACCAGTAATTGGGTGAAATCCTCAATTAGTCTGCTGCATGTATCGATTATTTCCTTGTTAATTTTATTAAATACATTTTGTAAATTCAGTAGTAAATATAGTTTTTTTGCTCGCGGATTGAGTAAGGATAAGATGTCCAGTAAATGGGTGAGATCCCCGTTAGTCTGTTGCTTCGGACTTCTTTCTCTTTCTGTATAGATTTTAACTTTTTTAATTTAAAATTAGATTCAGATTTTTTTTTTTGCTTTTCTCTCTTTAACTTCTTCTGATTTTTTTTTTTTGTTTGTATTTTTATTTTTTGACCGATAGCGTGGCTATAAAAGCCTGACTAGTTCGCTGCAAAAAAAAAAAATTAAACAAATTTTTATTCTTTTTCTCAAATCTTGTAAATTTCATATTTTAACATAAAAGCACTACATTTTTCAACTCGTCACGTCTACTCAGAAAAAGAATTTGAAGATACTGTTTCCTTGTGTGAGTGAGTACAACAGTCGTCTTCGTCATTAATTTAGCTCGGGTTTATGTGAACGCAGAGTCACATCCACCTACATCATGAATATTGAGTACAAAGGTACAGTTTTGATATTGTTTTATTTCAACTAAAATTTCTAGTTGAAAATAACATTTTGAAAATATTTCAAAAATATATTTTTTACTTTGGATTTTTTTTTTCTTTTATTTACATACAATTCTTTTTTTGAATCTTATTATAGTTTTCATTTATTGTTTTTTTTTTTTTTTTTTCTTGATTTGCTTTTTGATTTCTTTTGATATTTATTTTGTTTTGCCTATTTTGATATTTGGAAATTTGTTAAGTTTTATTCTTTTAAGACCAAAAAGATAATAATAGGTAGTATCTTTTTCTTTAAACTTACATTTTTTTTTCTTACTGATTATAACATTCGATTCTCATGTGGATTTAATTAATTTTAGATAATTTTCAATTTGAAAGTGTTAGTGGGAAATTTATTTTTTTTCATTAAGCTTTTCGTACCTTCTTTATATTTTTTTTATATAATAAAAGTTTTGACGTCAGGTCTTTTGTTTTGATTTTTATACCTACAAGATCTTTTTTACAATTATCACTTTTCTATATTTTTATTTTTTTTATTAGAATTTTCCAATTTGAATTTATTTTTTGGAAAATTTTGGTTTTTCTTTCCAATTTAATCTTGGTCTATTGGTTTACTCTCAAATTAAAAATTATTTTTTTTTTCGAAAGTTGGTTTTTCTTTTCGAACATTTTTTTTTTGTTTAATCTGGGTGTATAAATTGAAATGTGCGAAGAGGCAACTTGAGTTTTGGAAACAAATTATTAAAGTTTTTAGTAAAGGTTTTTTTTTTTTTTTTTTAATTTGTATCTTAACATGTCTAATTCAAAGCGAGATTTACCTCAAAGAAAAGGTACATATTATGGTAGAGATAGAAACTCAAATTCATCGAATCATTCAATGAATTTTCAAAATGAAAGTTTACAGCTCAATGCTTTGAATGGCTTAAACACAAGCGGAACTAGTGCAGGGGCTACTGCGAATGTTCCAACTGATGAAGTCAGGGCTCAGAGTATTACTGGCACAATTCCCAAAGTTCCAAAAAATACTCAAAATCGTAATGTTGAGCCTAATAAAAAAAAAAAACAGATAGAATCTGAACTCGATGTTGATGTCTCTGAAGTGGAGTTCTCAAAATACGTCCAAGAAATAGTTTCTGCAATGGTAGGCTTAGGTAGGGCGGACGACATGAAAGTTTTACAGCGAGAGATGGAAAGAAGTACGGCGGCTATGCGACAAGAACTTATTGACACCATTCGTAAAGAATTTTCGGCAACAAAACCTGTTCATGTTACCCAGTCTCCAAACGAATATATGTTACGGCGGCTTCCAGAATCTCAACCTGTTTCAATTCCTCCATCTCACCAACCTCAACACCAACATGAAGCATCGTCTGCTTTTGTCCCAAATTTTAGTAATGGTACAGCAGACGATTTCCTAACACAATTGAATAATATCCGAATTAGTGACCCTTCGCCAGCTTCAGCCAGACCTCCTCCTTATGAAACTGGTGAAACCAATAATCCCCCTAATGTTAACTCAGTAACTACAAGATCAAGAATACACACATGCCATAAGTGGGGACTAAAAAAGTATGATAGCTCAAACATGACAGTTGATGAGTTTTTACTTAGGATAGAGCGAGTGAAGCGGAGTTATGATGCGTCCTGGCAAGAAATTGTTAATCTCTTCCATCAATTTGTCACCGGTCAAGCTGAAGACTGGTTTTGGGTTTTCATAAAAGCTCATCCTTCAGCTGACTGGTATACTTTACGTTTAGCGCTTGTTGATCAGTTTCGCACTCTTGAAACAGATGTTGAACTATCAAGAAAAATGTATGATAGGCGTCAAGGTCAATATGAGAAATTTGACAATTTTTATATGGACATCTATAAGATGAACACCAGGCTTAATATACCCAAACCAGACTTTGAGCTGATTTCATTGATCAAACAGAATATCCGTAGACGAATGGGTGAATTGTTATTAACATACCAAACGACAAGTCTTCAACAGATGGTCTACATTTGTAGAAAAATCGAAAAATATATATATGACCAGGATAATTTGAAAAACAAGACACAGACGGTTCCTCAATTTCGTAAAGCGGTAAACGAAGTTGACCTTGAGGAAGCACATTCTTTAACTGTAGTTGATAATTCTGTTGAGGCATTACAGTTAAAAAGGGACACTAGTTCATATACTTGTTGGAACTGTAAGAGGGTCGGTCACAGTTACATAGAATGTCCTGCTATTCAAAGGTCTCTTTTCTGTTTCAGATTCGGAAAAGAGGATACCACATCTCCCAAATGTCCTAACGCGAAATGTCCGGGAAACTTCAGGAAGAGCAATCTGAGCCCCGGAACAAATTGCTCTTTGAACAAAAATCGGGATTAAAAACAAATGACCTTTTTTTAGTACAACAAAAACAAATTATAAATAATCCACAAAATGTATCTCATGTGTCATCTCAAATTGAAAATGATCCAAGTTTACAGCTTAATGAAGATCTTTCGATTAAAATTTTAAAAAGACAAATAGTAAATAATCCTGATAATCCACAAACACCTATGCAAACAATAAATAAAGAGTATCCACCTAGAAAGTCATTTCATGAACGCCTTGTAGCTTATAACCTAGCTAAAGAAAAAATTTTCGGATCTAAGTCCCACCCAGTCTCTAAACGTATCTTAAGGATTCGTGAAAAAGTTAAATACAAAAAGCTACATTATAGAGCTATAGAAGCAACCACTCTTTGCTTAAATGGAGATCCTCGTCCTTACGCGGAAGTGACCATTTGTGGTGACACCTTGTTGGGGTTGCTTGATAGCGGGGCCAACATTAGCTGTTTGGGACAGGGTGGACAAGAGTTGTTAAAGAGATGGGGTGTTTCACTTCAAAAGTGTTCAGCAATAGTAAAAACCGCGGATGGAAACGGTCAGGTTATAGAAGGGAAGTCTACAATTTCGATTACGTATACGGGTATAAGTAAGGATATACAAGTTTTTGTAGTTCCTTCCTTGAAACAGAAATTGTATTTAGGTATAGATTTCTGGATCGCCTTTAATATAGCACCACAGGTTATACCTCAAGTTATATCTGAAATCACAGAAGAAAAACTAGATAAGATCAATCTACATAATTGTTTTGAACCACACGAGTTGACAGAAGATCAGTCAAGACGGCTTCAAGCTGCAATAAAGATGTTCCCATCGTTTGGTGTAGGACGTACAACTTTAGAAGAGCATGTCATCGACACTGGGGATGCCCTGCCCATAAAGCAGAGGCATTGTCCCGTTTCCCCGGCAATTCAAGATTTAATGTACGAAGAACTAGATCGTATAATAAAGATGGGTATCATTCAAGTGAGTAACAGTGCATGGAGCTCTCCTGTAGTCCTAGTACGTAAACCTGGCAAAAATCGACTGTGCCTGGACTAAAGGAAGGTGAATGCTGTCTCCAAGAATGATGCCTATCCTCTTCATCCGATAGAGGGTCTTCTATCTCGTGTTGAAGATGCTGTTTATATTTCGAGCATAGATCTCAAGGATGCTTTTCTTCAAATCCCACTTGAAAAATCTTCAAGAGAAAAAACGGCCTTCACGGTGCCTGGTAAACCCTTAATGGAGTTTGTAGTTATGCCACCTGGTTTAAGCGGTGGTGTTCAACGCATGTGTCGGCTCATGGATAAGGTTATGACTCCAGAGTTAAAACTAAATGTATATCCTTACGTAGATGATTTGCTTGTGATTTCTCGTACCTTCGACGAACACGTCAAAATCTTGATGCAACTTGCCAGTAGGTTGAATGTAGCTGGACTTACAATAAATGTTGAAAAGTCAAAGTTCTGTTACAAAGAATTGAAATTCTTAGGATATGTTGTGAGTAATGGTTGTCTCAAAACAGATAAAAATAAGGTCACTGCAGTCAGAGACTTTCCGGTTCCGACCACACCACGTTTTTGGGTATGTCAGGGTGGTATAGAAGGTTTATTCGTGATTATGCTACTCTGGCTACCCCAATAACAAATACACTGAAAAAAGGGGTTAAGTTTGAATTTGGTGAGGAAGCTATTAATGCTTTTAATTTGATTAAGGACAAGTTAACAACATCGCCTGTTTTAGTTTATCCGAATTTCCAAAAGCCTTTCATAATCCTCTGTGACGCCGGGAATAGGATGTGTACTTTGTTAGCTGGACGAAGAAGGAGTAGAGCGTCCAATCTACTACTACTCCCACAAACTGAATGGTGCACAACGGAACTATAGCGTCACAGAACGAGAATGCTTAGCAGCGGTGATGGGGGTGGAAAAGTTCCGACAATATGTAGAAGGCTATAGGTTTAAGATCATAACTGATCATGCCAGTCTAAAATGGCTGATGGGACAGCAGAATTTGAGTGGTAGGTTGGCCCGATGGAGCTTAAAACTTCAGGGATATGATTTTGAAATCGAGCATCGAAAAGGTTCACTGCATGTGGTGCCTGATGCTCTATCTAGGGTCCATTCATCGGATGCATTGAGCCTAGAAGCTCTTTCAATTGATCCTTCCGATGTACTGCACTTAGATCTTACAGATTCCGCTTTCAAATCGGACGAATATCTGAAGATCATCGCCACCATCGAAAACCAAAAACAACAACTACCTGACCTTCTTGTTTCGGACGGTTTCGTTTACAAGAAAGTCAACCATAGTACAGGTAACCCACTAGAGGATGACTTAACATGGAAGTTGTGGGTACCATCGGTGCTGACCGACCAGCTCATTTCTCTAGCTCATCAGCCAGCTAAAGCTGCGCATGGGGGAATAGCCAAGACTCTATACCGTCTCAAAAATAGGTTCTATTGGCCAAATATGGCATCACAAGTCAAGTTATTTATAAACAGCTGTGAAACGTGTAAGACTTCAAAACCTGCTAACCAGATACTTCGTGAACAAATGGGAAAACCATTCACTGTAGACTATCCTTTTCAGCATGTGTATGTAGATTTCCTTGGTCCATATCCACGTTCCAAGAAAGGAAACATCCACATAATTATAGCGCTGGACCAACTAACGAAATTTGTTATAATTAAATCGTTGCGAAAAGCCACTTCAGACGTTGCGATTAAGTTTTTGCATGAGGAAGTATTTTGTTTGTTTGGCGTACCAGAATCCTTAATGACGGACAACGGGAAACAATTTACAAGCACTTCATTTACAAATTTCTTGAATTCACTAAGTGTACAACATATTAAAACAGCTTCATATGCACCCCAAGCTAATGCGAGTGAAAGGGTTAACCGCTCCATTCTTACAGCCATACGATCATATTTGAAACAAGACCAGAGAGATTGGGATAACCATCTTTCAGCAATTGGATGTGCGTTGCGTACATCGGTACATTCGGCAATTGGAGTATCTCCGTATGAGGCTTTGTTTGGCCAGAAAATGATTGAGCATGGGACTGATTTTAAACTTTTGCGAAAGCTCGGAAAAATTAATAGTTCGGAATTGAACTTTATTCCAAAAAGTTCTAAAATTAATATGTTACACGCAAATATTAAGGATGTACTCGACAAAGCTCACTCCCAGTATGAACACAGATATAATACTAGAAGCAAAACAGCTGACTTAAAAATAGGGGATGTTGTGTACAAGAGGAATTTTATCTTGAGCGATGCTTCGAAGAAACGAAGTGCAAAACTGTGTCCTAAATTTCTGAAGGCTAAGATTGTAAGAATTGTAGGTAACCACTTATATGAACTCGAAAACGAGAAAGGACAATTGTTAGGAGTGTTTCACTCGAAGGATCTCAAAAAGTAGGAAATAAAGTTAACCAGCTAGTCAGTCTGAACACCAGACTCATTATCCTCAGGCGTGGGTTGTTTTCTTTACACAAATACAATTGCAGATTTCTTTTCATTTTCATTTGTAAGCTTTGCAGCATACAAAATGAAAAAGTTTTGTGAGAAATCTGTTGTCTTTACACCGCCTACTTCAACTCTTGAATTTCTGTCATAGTGTTCGTTATAAAATCACTCTATGCCTTCTGTTTTTCGCTATCGATAATAGGTTTTTATAACATCGCTGGCTACTGGATTTTTAGTGATTGTATATGTGTGTATGATATGAGTGAAAATAGTTGGAAAACCTGTGAGCTCTGTTAAACAAATGTTAAGACCATTAAGAAGACAAAGTGTTGTATATGCGTAGGAGAAACGTATAAGCTATAAGTTTTAATTGATATTGGGTAGAATTATTTAAAATCTATACAAAATCATAAACTCTTAAGGATACCCTACACTTTCTCCAAGGCTGTTAAGGATTGTTTTTTTTTGGAGTAAAGGTTTTTTTTTATAAAATAAAAAAAAAATATGTATAGAAAAAGAGGAAAAAAAATGACAAAGTTAAAAAAGAAAAAAAAATAGATTGGTGCTCACACCAGGAGTCGAGCCGAAAGGGTCGGCGTGATGGGTCCGGTGTCTTCACCCATTGCACCAACAGAGACCTTAAAGTAGGTAGAGAAAATAAAACTATTTTTGGTGGTATTTTAATCTTGTAAAACAAACAAACAAAAAAACCGATATAATTTTCAAGGACAAATCCATTTGAGAGAGAGTTTGAAATTAGAAAATGTGTGTAGCGAAAAACTTACACTTATACATGCAAAATAAATATTGAAAATAGGTCAAAATAATTGGATTTTAACTAGATTATTTTTTTTATAAAACACCTATTTTTAAAAAATTCTGAAATTGAATTTGACGTATAAATTGTATTTTTGTGGTCAAAATCCATTGGGGAAACAACAATCGGAAGTCCAAAAATTTCGTCCATGATGGTTTTTTTTTGAGTGTATGTGTGAAGAAATCTCTCAGCCTTGCGAAGGGTATAAATACTTGCGTCGAAACCAAAATCTTTCTTTTTGTGTTTTTTTTTTCCGATCCTCTAAGACGTGATAGTGCCGAGCAAAAATATTAAAATTATTAAGTCATTTTTCAAGTTTTTTTTTACAAGTTTTTTTTTAGTGAAAGAAAAAATTATTTATATATAAAAAATTATTTTGGAATAATTAAGGTGAGATTTTTTAATTCTACCAAGAACCTCTGTCCTTTCCTTATACCTCATTATGTCTACCTACCAGGTGCTCAAGGTGGAGAGATTATAAAAATCTAGAAGCAGGAGTGATCAAGTTCCCAGAACAGAACTAATTATTGTCTGGGCACTAGAACAAACATTTCAAGGTGAGTTTTTTTTTATGATCCGTACTCCTTATATACCTACGTCATGTGCTTGAAAAAAAGTCTTTGTGTTCTTTTTAACCAGGTGCTCCAGGAGCCCAAAATCGATTGATTTAGAAGCAAATCCAATCCATTGTATCAGACTATAAAGGTCCCAAAAAAAAAAAAAAAAATCCACTGGTCTGTGAAAAAAAGTGCTAGTGCTTCGCTTGCCGGCCTACACGGCATCGGGCTCCAACGACTCATCAAAAGATTCAAGGAGCTACAAAAAAAAAAAAAAACACCATCGATAAACCAAACACACTATCGTCAAAATCTCCATCTTGGCACCTTTATTCTTTTTTTTACCAACCCATGTGATCTACATAAAAAAAAGAAGAGCTACAAAAAAAACATCACGCATACAAACAACAAGAAAAACATCCAGAACCATCCATATAATCAAAACCATCCATACAATCAAACCCATCCATACAATCGAAACCATCCGTACAATCAAAATCATCCATAGCCATACATTCATAATCATCCATACAATCAAAATCATCCATGCACCAAAAATACATCCTAGAAGAATCCAGGAAAACATTTTTAAAATAACCTGCAATCCAGAAAAAACCAGAAAATATCCCCAACATAAATTCGTGCATATGCCGATACACCATATCATCATCATACAATTTCTTTTCAAAAACAAAAACTATATTTTTTTTTTCATTATTAAAATTTATTGCAATTTGACCTTGTAAATTCAATTCGTTTAAATTTTTGTTTATTTTTATCAAGTTTAAATCTAGCAAAAAAAAAAGTTACAAAGTAACAAAAACAACAACAACATTCAATCCTGCGATGCTGTGCACACCATCAGGAGGAATTGAGCAACTATAAACTATAATAACAACAGCGAACAACAAAAAATACAACAATTTAAAAATCAAGTATGCAAATAATGCAATTTATGCGGTGAGTCATTTTTATTAAATATTACATTATATTACATAATTTGAACGAACGAATATTTGATTTATTTTTAATTATTATTTAAACTATTATTAATTAAATGAAAGAATTTTGAATAAAAGGAAAACACGAAAGAAAAGAAAGGAAAAGCTTAAGTCGGGAAAAGAAAGAAACAAAAAAGGAAACCTACTTAACTAAGATTTATATCATTTTTGTTGGTGATATTATCTGCTTTTTACACACGTAAAATACAAATTCTGATTTAAATATTTTTTTTTATTATTCTGTTATAAACCTTAAGTTGTTTTTTTTATAATATATTTGATTATTGTTTCTAAAACAAAACAATTATTATAGCTATAATTTCTTTTAAAGTTCGTTTTTATATTTCGCTTTGAAGATATATCTACCTGTTTAGGTGAATTATTATAGGTTTATTATTATAGGTTTTTGTTAAATAAAATTTTTAGTATAAAACTATATCTTTTGCAATTGACGAACATCTTTTCTATTTGATTTTCTAATCCTCTCGGTTGAAGATACGTTTATATCTTTTTCTATGGGAATTTAAACGTTTGAATTAAATCTAATGAAAGTTTTAATTTTCGATTTTTGAGTTATATTAAAAACCATGGTAATGGTTTAGGTTTGTAGTTTTTTGGTGGATGTGGCTCTGACGAGAATGAGCTACGACGATGACGATGCAATTAAAACATAAAATTGTTTTTTGGTTTCTTTTGGGGTTACTATAAAAAATAGAGGGTTTAGTAACCAGGATGTGTCGCATGGTTCTGCTCATTGAACTTAGCCTTGTGATATTGGGGCGGGATAACCTCAGAGGGCAATACTATCTTCACCCTCCTTACTCTAATAGGGACAACAAACGGTATCATCACTACACCAAAGGCAATGACAGCTTCGCGAATTTTTCTTTGTACAATTTTAACGGCATGATTAAACGTAACGGCCGTCTAGTTTCCTGCTCAAGAATCCCCCCACCGACGAGCTAACCTTCGGCTATGCAAGCATGCCGCACAGTGGGAAGACTAGATACCCATCCACTTTTGCTACAGGACAGTTTTAGAGTCCCTGTACGCTCTAAGGCCTTCTGATAGTGTACCGAGTGGGTGGTTTCAGGGGTTTAGAATTTTTTTGTTCTCATCCCTCACTCGACAACATCTCGAGAGTACGTTACAAAGTGCCTTAGTGGGAACACTTCTCCCCCCCTCTCTCGTTGGCTCTCCCCAAAAGCTTTCCACGGGGATTTAAAACCCGTCTCCAGCTGAGGTACTAGACACCCGATGTTCACCACGTAGAGGTGAGAGTAGGAGTTGGTAGACAGAGGTGGGTTTTGAGGAAATCCTGTGGACGCTTGTGTCCTCTTGAATGTACATTACTACCCTTTTTTCAATAATAAAATCAAAAAGAGACTCACCTCGTTCATTGATCTCTGAACTACCCCATAGGGTATGTCGTGCATTACCAATCACAAGGTTAGTCCCTTTGGCTTTAGCTTCATTTGTAAGGGATCTTGGAGGCCTCTTACTCTGAGTCCATTCACCCATGGTTCTTGAATGACCGCTACGTCGACGTTTTCCTCCCTCAGGAAAACCCGCAGATTATCCGAGGCACATTTAGAGTGCTTCAGATTAATCTGTACGACTCGCAGCGCGTTTTTAATTTTGTGAGCAGCCTGCACAGTCAGGGCCCAGCGGCTCGCTAGGGACAACGACATCACCAACAACTTCGTCGATCTCGACTTTGTCATCAGCTTTGTCGGGGTCTTCTCCCTGACTATGCAAGATTTTAATGCGGATCAAACGTATGCCAAACTTCAACTTGAAATCGGCCTTCTCGAGAGCTCCCCGGCTTTCTTCGCTGATCCTCAGAAGATAAGATCCGCTGTTCTTCTGCGATTCCTCTGCCTTAATGACAGCCCAGTCATGCACAGGAACCAGCGGATTTAGCCTCTAAAGTCCGCGGATCAGCTCTTGTCCGCTCGGCTTGATGCCCTTGAGGGGCAACCAAATTCGAGCCATTGGTTGTCTAGGGATATCCTTAGCTGGGATAAGCTTGAGCTTCAAGCCCTCCCAGTCATTGCTGATCTTAGCAACGCTTTTACTAAGGAAATCCCTAGAGAACCCGTCCTCACACTTAATAACCCTATATCCCTTGAGCTCCTCACTAGAGTCGAAACCAGGATAGGGACCCTCACTTGCCGATAAAGTGTATAAAAACACCATCTCTGAGAGCTTGGCCTCGATGAGGTTCCACACAGCCAACAGACCTTTGTTGTTTGTGGAGAGCTCATCCACAACCGATACCTGGAGATCGTTTCTGACAACTTCCGGAGCATGTGGTTGCGCTGCTCTGAAAGGTGGCCTTTGTCCACTCCTACTAGGGTTGTCTAGCCCACTCTTCTTCTGCGGTTGTTTGGTCTCTTCTTGAGACCTATTCCGCTTGAGGGCGTTTCCTTGTATAGCCAGAAGACCGCTGTAATCTTCAACGATCTTCTGGTACATTATTTTGTCAGCGGCGTCCCTCTCATGGACCGTTTCAGCTTCCTCATTCTTGGATATCTTGTCAAGAAAGTAGGTAGCTCTCTTGAACTGGGCCTTGAGAAGGGCGCTCGCTGATTGTCTTTTGGTTTTGCGGTATTTATTGGTGGGTTTGGATGGTACAGGGGTACTATGTCTAGCACTGCCTGTGCTTCCTGAAGGTCCGGGTGGCCCATGAGTACCGAGACTTCCGGTGCTCACTGAGCTACCCTTAAGGGTTTCTTGGCTAGATGCCAAGATTTCATCCTCTGTGTCGGCGGATGGTTCTACGTCTGTATTGTCAACATCGTCCATAGTGTAAAGCAAACAAAATTGATTCCCACGAGTAGGTCGGAAAGAAAATGTCAGCCCCGGCAGAGCCGATATACCGGGGTACGGCAAAGAATATGACAGACCCTGCCAAGGCGTCCAAAAGAGCTCGTTAGAGACTGGTTTACCCCCCAGCCTTCCATTTCTTCGGCACGGATTATGAAAACGCTCACACCACCACTGAAAATTAGGGACCCCGTATCTATGGTCAAATCGCATTGCTGCGTGTTGGACTATTGAGAAGTAAAGGAACACTACAACAATTCGACCTGACCTTACCTGCTCCCCACCTTGACATCGCACAAGACTAGCTGTGGTGATCATTACCGCCCGGCACCCACTACGAGGGTTTGATACGAGGATTTTTGCCGAGCTATGACATGTAAACAAAAAATAAAAATGGAAAAATATTTGAAGTAAGTGTTTTATTATCTTTTATCGGGGTCTGGATCTTATTTTTTTTTCACAGTGTTGACAACATTTACGAATCAAAATGGTCACCTGGTGTTGAGAATTAAAACTATTTCTTGGATCTTGAAATAGATCCAGATAGAAAGCAGGATCCCAAATTGTTTTTGTATTACGTGTTAAAGTTAATCCAGATCTAGATCCAGATGCTGATAAAAGATAATAAAACACAGCTAATAACTGAACTGCAACACCCTATAATTTAAAACTATCTCAATTAATGAAATTAATTTTGTATAACGTATTGTTTTGTTTTGTTTTTGTATTACAAATTGTTTTTGTATTACGTGTAAAAGTTAAACCAGCTCTAGATCCAGATCCCGATAAAAGATAATAAAACACAGTTAATAAGTGAACTGCAACACCCTATAATTTAAAACATAAAACTATCTTAATTAATGATCATTAACTTTAATAAAACGAAGTGTTAGAATCCGCTATACATACATTCCCCTCACAATCATGCGACTAAGCTTAACTTAATCCGTTTATCTCTTATACATACAAACATACATACATAATGGGTAATGCATGCATTGCTGATTTCTTTTTTTGGTCTTTCACTTGTTCTAATCATCTCGTCTTGTGCAGTAAACTTCGTTTGAGCTCAAGACTAGAAAATTATTAAAATAAAATTATAAGTGTTTTATAACGTGGTTTAAATCAAGGTTTTTTTCCTTTTATTTCAAAATTCCATTTTCAATCTAAAAAATATTAGATTGACAAAACATTGGCGACCGTGACAGGACACGTGTTCAAGTCTTTAAGAAAACTTAATAATTTTTTGATTTATCTATTAATATAATTCTATATTCACAATCAATTACAGCTTTTGATAATGTCACTGACTGAGAAAGATGCCACCATAATCGCGCATAAAACCAAACGCTCGTCGGTTCTTGGTTGTTTGACAAAATTAAAATCGATAGTTTCAAGTTCCACCGCCCATACGATGGCTTGCTCAGAGCTGGAAATTAGACTCGGAATGCTTGAAGATTACTATAAAAAGTTTGACGAGTACCAAACCGCAATTGAAATTCTAGATGTGACCGAGATAAACGTTGATAAGCGTTCGACTTTTGAAGAAAGCTATTATTCTATTAAAGACTCAAATCCTTATGTTAATTAACGCGAAAAAACCTCGTGCACTGCTCAGTAGTCATAATGAAACTCTTAATATGTCTTCCGTACAAAGAAAAGCCGCGAAGTTGCCTAAAATACCATTAACTAAGTTTTCGGAAAATTATACAGAATGGCCTTCATTTTATTCAATGTCCATGACATTGGTCGATTCAGATGAGGAGCTCACCCGAATTGAGAAGTTTCAACACTTGCGTTCATGTCTAACCAAGTCTGCACTTCTCTCCATTGAAACTATGGAGCTTTCAGAGGATAATTATTCTGCAGCCCTTGAATTATTAAAGACAAGATTTAGTAATTAAAGATTAGTTTTTTCAGGCACACGTGTGGCAGTTATTTGAAATTAAACCGGTGAACTGAGCATCCTCTCAGATCCTAAAAGAAGTGAGTGATTCAGTCAACTCCCACTTGCGTGCCTTGGAGTCATTGGGTGCGAAGGAGCAACTCGCCGATGGAATCTTGACGTTCTTGATTGGGAACAAACTCGATACACAAACTCAAGCAAAGTGGGAAGAAGAATCTCAACTAGAGGTAAATCCGACTTGGGATGATATGTCAACATTTCTCAACAAGTCATGCCAAATACTGGAGAATATGGAGTGTGGAATCCAACAGAGCTCTAATAATAAAAGGGTAAATTACAATCAAAATTCAAGACAACATCAAAAATCAAACAAGGTACTTATTGCATCAAATTCACCAAATGTTAATTGTATATTTTGTAAATCGGGTGGTCATAACATATATAATTGTATAAAACGCAAGAAGTTTAAATTTATGCTTAAATTGCTTAAGAACTGGTCATTCTACTAGGTTTTGTGGGTCAAAATGCTGTTAGGAATACAATCGTCGTCATAATTCTTTGTTGCATTTGGAACAAGATCCCACGAGGAATTCTGATGCCATGCATCGTACAAATGAACCATCATTACCTTCTTCTTCCCAACAGTCTGGTAGATCCCATCAATCTCGTTTTTGGCCAGATAGCAACAATATCGTACTTGCTTTTTCCTCTAAGCCAAATCAATCTTCCAATGAAGATGCTAATAATTTTGTTTTCCTCGCTACTGCTGTTGTTTTAGTTCGAGATAAGTTCAACATGTTAGTTCCAGCCAGAGCTTTGTTGGATTCAGCATCGCAGCTGCATTTTCTAACTTCGCGTTTTGCTCATATATTAGCTTTAAAACAAACCTCGATTGACAAGTCAATAAGCGGAATCAATTCTTTCAGGCTGTCATTAATCGAAAAATTAACATTACATTGAAATCACATATAAATGAGTATTTGAAATCCTTCGATTGTTTCATACTTCCATCTATAACTGAGAATCAACCTAACAGAAATTTTAATTCAAATGCGTTCACTATACCTAATAACATTGAATTAGCCGATCCATTTTTTTATAAGGCTCAAGAAATCTATATTCTCATCGGAGCTTCGCTATTTTTTGAACATCTTTCGATTGAACATATCCGTTTAGGAGAGAGTAAACCACTTCTACAGAAGACCCGACAATCCAAACTCTCCGGAAATTTTAATAATGTTTCTTCAAATAGCTTTTGCCTAACCGTTACTAAAAATGATTGCGCAAATAACGTTAATGATTCATCGCTCAATCAAATAGCCAAAGGTTTCTGGGAAATGGAATCACATTAATGCACCAGTCAAACTCAAACTCCAGAAGAAGTAGATTGCGAAAACGATTTTTCGCAAACCTTCACTCGCTTGCCTTCGGGACAGGGGACAGTATTCAGTAAGGCTTCCTTTCAAGGATGAAGCAAATCGCCTAGGCTCTTCTTATGAAGTTTGCAAAAAGAATTTTATTTAACTGAATCCAACAAAAAAGCTGTACGCTGAGTTCATATCAGAATATAAGCAGCTTAATCATCTACGCTTAGCACCTGCTGATATATTACACAAAAATCACTATTTTCTTCCGCACCACTGCGTGCTTAAGCCAGAGAGTACCACTACAAAGCTGCGGGTTGTTTTCAACGGTGCCTTAAAAACATCCACGGGTACTTCTTTAAACGACATTCTGATGAATGGACCAACTATTCAAAATGATTAATTCAGCACACTCTTAAATTTACAGCTGACATTGCAAAAATGTATCGTTGTGTACAAATTCAGGAACCAGATGAACATTTCCAATGCATTCTTTGGCGAGATAAGGACTCTGGAGAACTCGTGATTTATAATCTCACCACCGTCACTACAAAGCTTGCCTCCTTCCTTTCCCTTCGTAGTCTTCATCAGCTTGCACATGATGAGCAGGAAAGCTTTCCACTTGGCTCTCAGGAAGTCAAAACTAAGTTTTACGTTAATGACTTATTAACAGGGGCAGATACCTTAGAGGACCTACTTAAAATTAAAACGGAAGTGTCTGAAATACTATTAAAGGGTGGTTTTCACCTAAGAAAATGGTGCTCAAATTCAGAAGAGCTTTTAGCGGGAATTCCATTGTCAGAAAGGGAAGAGTTTCTTCAAATAATTAATGGAAGCGTCACAAAGGCTTTAGGACTTATTTGGAACCCTAAAGCTGATGAGTTTTCGTTCTCTACTAATCGTCCAGACTTGTCAAAACGAATAACTAAGCGAACAGTATTATCATGGATTGCACAACTTTATGATCCCCTAGGATTTATAGGGCCAATAATTGTGCAGGCAAAACTATTCATCCAATGCATTTGGAAAGAAAACCTCGATTGGAACGAAACGCAGTGGAAACAATTCTGTGATGAGATTTCATTCATCAACAATATAAAATTGTCACGATATATCTTATCACCAAAGGCAAACCTACAGATTCATGGTTTCGCTGATGCCAGCACTAATGCATATGGAGCCTGCATCTACGTTAGAAGTTTCGACGATAATGGAAGAGCGAAGACTAGTTTACTCTGCTCGAAATCTCGTGTGGCTCCTATAAACATCGTATCAGTTCAAAGTCTTGAATTGGCAGCGGCATTATTGCTAGCTGAGCTTGTAGATCGTGTTCTAAAAACGATGACACTTAACTTTAAAGAGATTTTTTGCTGGACTGATTCCTCGATTGTGTAAGCATAGATCTCATCGCCAGCCTGCACTTGGAATAACTTTGTTGCAAATCATGTAGCCAAAATTTAAAACTTGTCTAGCAGCTATAACTGGAGGCATGTTCGGATAAATCAAAACCCTGCAGATGTCTTTTCGCGTGGTATTTCACCTTGAATGATGAATGAATAGAATAGAATAGAAAATTTGGGGGATATTGCACTGCAACCTTGAGATCTATTTATTTCACCTTCAAATCTCATACATTTAATCTTTGGTTTTATGGGCCTTGCTTCCTTAAGGAAAGTTCTGAACGCTGGCCTGTGTTAGAGACGTGTTCAAATGAAAATTTACCTGAACGTCGTTCTGTAAAATCTTGTTTGTCAACAACTAAAAATCTTATTGACATGGCTGAAGAATGTTTGTATCTCAATATCTTCGTTAGGCTTCGTTTAACCTTCGCTTATATTAAACGTTTCATAGAAAACTCTACCTTTTATAAACCATACCGAAATAACTTGCCACTTTCTGCATTCGATTTAGATTCTGGTTTAAAACTTTTAATAAAGCATTTCCAGAAGTCTACAAGCGACTTAAAAACCAAAGGCATTTGCACAAGGATAGCATCCTGAAAACTTTGTATCCATTTTCAGATGATAGAGGCCTATTGCGTATTAGTAAAAGGGTTTCACAGTCTTTTCTTTCTTATGATGCAAAACATCAAATAATTCTACAAAGGACCAAAAATTTACCAAATAATTAAATGATTATTATCACGTAGAAAATTATCACGCAGGTTCCCAAGCTATGATCTGCCTTCTTCGAGAACGTTTCTGGCCTATGGAAGGAAGACACACTATTCGAATGGTACTCAGAAAATGCACTCGCTGTTTTAAAGCTCGACCGGCAGTTTGTCATGGGAGATTTACCATATCTGAGAGTTCAACCTACAAGACCATTTCTTCATAGTGGCATCGACTTTTGCAAAAACATATGTTTGATTATTTGTCTGCATGGTTACAAAGGCAGTTCATTTGGAATTAGCTGTCGATCTTTCCACTACCGCATTTTTATCAGCTTTAAGATGATTCGTATCAAGGAGGGGAAAACCACGTATGATTTTTTCATACAACGCAACCAATTTTGTTGGTGCAAACTCTAAATTGCAAGAGTTATTTGATAATCAACAGCAACACTTTGACCCTGTCCGTAAAGAATGTTTAAATAATGGAATAGATTGGAAATTCATTCCTCCACAGTCTCCCCACTTTGGTGGCCTTTGGGAGGCAGCTGTTAAAATAGCCAAGTTTTATTTACGTCGCATAGTAGGCTATGCGAGCTTAAATTATGATGACCTTCATACTGTTTTATGCCAAATAGAGGCAATTATTAACTCTCGCCTTTTGAGTCCCATTTCAGATGATCTCGCTGATTTGAATGCCCTCACTCCTGGTCATTTTCTTGTTGGAATATCTCTGACCTCAATACCAGAACCAGATAACACTGCTGAAAAACCTGGCCGACTTAAATCCTGGCAGCTACGACAGTCAATGCAACAACACTTCTGGAACCGATGGAGCAGAGAGTATCTGCATACACTTCAAGAAAGACATTAATGGAGCACTCCTGTCAAAAATATCTCAATTGGAACATTGGACATAATCAAGGACGACAATCTACTACCTTTAAGGTGGCCAATGGGTAGAGTTGTAGAAGTCTTTAAGGGTTCTGATGGATATGTTCGAGGCGTTAACTTAAAAACTCAAAATGGAATTGTCAAAAGGGCCATTTCTAAAATATGTATATTACCTATGCCAAATAAAGAAGAAGACTCCGTTTAAGAAATCAAAGGTATTGAAATCTAATGCTTTCAAGGCGGGAGTATATTTAGTTTTCAACTTATTAATATAAAAAATTAATATGAAATTAATAAAAAATAAAATATATTGTATTAATAACTGAACTGCAACACCCTTTAATTTAAAACATAAAACTATCTTAATTAATGATCATTAACTTTAATAAAACAATCATGCGACTAAGCTTAACTTAATCCGTTTATCTCTAATACATACAAACATACATACATAATGGGTAATGCATGCATTGCGGATTTCTTTTTTTGGTCTTTCACTTGTTCTAATCATCTCGTCTTGTGCAGTAAACTTCGTTTGAGCTCAAGACTAGAAAATTATTTTAATAAAATTATAAGTTTTTTATAACGTGGTTTAAATCAAGTTTTTTTTCCTTTTATTTTAATATTCCGTATTCAATCTAAAAAATATTAGATTGACAAAACAGCAACCATATATAATTCAAATTTGTAGCGGACTGTCCTGATTAAATTCAATTTTTTTTTAAATAATTTATGTCTCCATACCAGTAGGAGATAGATAAAAATCTTAAATTAGTAAGATTCTTAGAATGTTATTATCTATCCACCAAAAAGATTTCAAAACTCTAGCATTCTAATTAACGAAATTAGAAAAAAGACATAAAAGGACATTTTTCTTTTATCTGCTACAATAATATAGATTATCAAAAAATCTAAACTTGTTGCACTATAAAATATATTAGCCTATCAATACAAATTTTAACTTTTACACTACCTCCCACCACTTAGTTAATCAATGATCTCAGCGCTGCACATGTGGCGTTACATTTTTTCGTTTCACAAAAATTTAACCTTGAAATTTCACTCTCAGCACGTCCAAAGAAGTTTCACTTCAAAAATCGCGTTTTCGGGGACGTCTGTCTGGGTTCTGGGGCCAGCTAGACGTTGGAGTTGATGGCGTCGAGTTGTATTACATTTGAAATGGTTTCCCACCCGATTTCAATTTTCAGAAAAGTTGTACTTTTGATGCACTTTTATGTGGTAAGGGGGCCACTAAATGCTGGCAGACGAACGTATTCGTTATCACCTTTACCAGGACTACCTATACTATTAAAATCTTTTGGTTTCCTTTCACGACCAAAATCTGCTGCCAGTTCTCGATCTAATAGACATCCTATTAAAGCTGTTGGTCTTTCACTTGTTCTAATCATCTCGTCTTGTGCAGTAAACTTCGTTTGAGCTCAAGACTAGAAAATTATTTTAATAAAATTATAAGTTTTTTATAACGTGGTTTAAATCAAGGTTTTTTTCCTTTTATTTCAATATTCCGTATTCAATCTAAAAAATATTAGATTGACAAAACAGCAACCATATATAATTCAAATTTGTAGCGGACTGTCCTGATTAAATTCAATTTTTTGAAATTAGCCTATTTTGAGAAATTTTTTTTAAATAATTTATGTCTCCATACCAGTAGGAGATAGATAAAGATCTTAAACTAGTAAGATTCTTAGAATGTCATTATCTATCCACCAAAAACTCTAGCATTCTAATTAACGAAATTAGAAAAAAGACATAAAACGACATTTTTCTTTTATCTGCTACAATAATATAGCAGCTATAACTGGAGGTATATTCGGATAAATCAAAACCCTTCAGATGTCTTTTCGCGTGGTATTTCACCTTGAATGATGAATGAATAAATAGAAAATTTGGGGGATATTGCACTGCGACCTTGAGATCTATTTATTTCACCTTCAAATCTCATACATTTGATCTTTGGTTTTATGGGCCTTGCTTCCTTAAGGAAAGTTCTGAACGCTGGCCTGTGTTAGAGACGTGTTCAAATGAAAATTTACCTGAACGTCGTTCTGTAAAATCTTGTTTGTCAACAACTAAAAATCTTATTGACATGGCTGAAGAATGTATGTATCTCAATATCTTCGTTAGGCTTCGTTTAACCTTCGCTTTTATTAAACGTTTCATAGAAAACTCTACCTTTCATAAACCATACCGAAATAACTTGCCACTTTCTGCATTCGATTTAGATTCTAGTTTAAAACTTTTAATAAAGCATTTCCAGAAGACTACAAGCGACTTAAAAACCAAAGGCAATTGCACAAGGATAGCATCCTGAAAACTTTGTATCCATTTTCAGATGATAGAGGCCTATTGCGTATTAGTAAAAGGGTTTCACAGATTGACAAAACAGCAACCATATATAATTCAAATTTGTAGCGGACTGTCCTGATTAAATTTAATTTTTTGAAATTAACCTATTTTGAGAAATTTTTTTTAAATAATTTATGTCTCCATACCAGTAGGAGATAGATAAAGATCTTAAACTAGTAAGATTCTTAGAATGTCATTATCTATCCACCAAAAACTCTAGCATTCTAATTAACGAAATTAGAAAAAAGACATAAGACGACATTTTTCTTTTATCTGCTACAATAATATAGATTATCAAAAAATCTAAACTTGTTGCACTATAAAATATATAAGCCTATCAATACAAATTTTAACTTTTACTCTACCTCCCACCACTTAGTTAATCAATGATCTCAGCGTTGCACATGTGGCGTTACATTTTTTCGGTTCACAAAAATTCAACCTTGAAATTTCACTCTCAGCACGCCCAAAGAAGTTTCACTCCAAAATCGCGTTTTCGGTGACGTATGTCTGGGTTTTGGGGCCAGCTAGACGTTGGAGTTGATGGTGTCGAGTTGTATTACATTTGAAATGGTTTCCCATCCGATTTCAATTTTCAGAAAAGTTGTACTTTTGATGCACTTTTACGTGGTAAGGGGGCCACTAAATGCTGGCAGACGAACGTATTCGTTATCACCTTTACCAGGACTACCTATACTATTAAAATCTTTTGGTTTCCTTTCACGAGCAAAATCTGCTGCCAGTTCTCGATCTAATAGACATCCTATGTATAAAAAAAATGGGCACGACTGGATCGCACAAACTTGCTCTCTTAGCTAACAACTTGAACGTAGCTTAAAATTGACAATGTGAATAAATAGAATGGTTCTATAACTTATGATGTCATTAAAAAAATTTTAAAAACAATTTAAAATATAAATGATTACTATGAATTATTATAAATTAGTTATTTTATTAGCTAAAACAGATAGAGTTAAAAAAAGTATGCCATCTGATTTGCTTAATAAATACGAATTTATGAAAAAAAAAATTTTAAATCGTTAGAGCGGTTTTTTTTTAATTTTTTATATATAAAAAATCTTGAACCGTTTTTAAAATAAAATTTGGTATGCCAACTTTGAGTATTTAATAAATTACCTTTTTTCACAAAATTAAAAAAAAATTATTAGCCCGTTTTCGGAATATTGAATTTTCAAAAAAAATTCAATAATTTTTAAAAATCCAAATATAATTTTTTCGAAAATTTTTATATGCCCAATTGCTAAAATTGTAAGCGAACTTTTGTACAAACATTTTGGTTGTAATCGGTTCAGTAGTTAACGAGAATTTTGAAAACCAAAAAATCGGTTGTATGACAGGTACCGTTAATAACCGTTATAAAAAAAACAAAATTCAAATTAGATTTTCATTTTTTTTTATTCTTGTTTTTAAGTTAAAACATAAATTAAAGTAAAAGTTAGGTTACATCCTAATTAAAATCAGCTGTGACTGTTCATTGACCTGTTGGCAGATTCTTGTTTGAAAAGAAAAAAAAAATCTTTTGATAACAAATAGAATTCAATGTTAAAAAAAAAACATTTTAGATTGTTTTTTCCTTTGATTGTTCTGTTTGTTGTAAGAGTTACATTATTAATTAGGTTAGTTTTAGGTACTTTTCTTAGTTAATAAGTTTATTTGAATAAACAGATATTATTTTTGGATTTCAAATGAAATATTTTGGTGTTCTCTTTTCCACATTTCCTCGCTTTCGCTCGTTGCCATTTTTTCGGGAAGATCGTTCATCATCACGCAGGTTCCCAAGCTATGATCTGCCTTCTTCGAGAACGTTTCTGGCCTATGGGAGGAAGACACACTATTCGAAAGGTACTCAGAAAATGCACTCGCTGTTTTAAAGCTCGACCGGCAGTTTGTCAACAAATCATGGGAGTTTTACCGTATCAAAGAGTTCAACCTACAGGACCATTTCTTCATAGTAGCATCGACTTTTGCGGCCCATTTTATACCAAGTCAGGAATTCGAGGAAGAGGACCTACAAAAACATATGTTTGTTTATTTGTCTGCATGGTTACAAAGGCCGTTCATTTGGAATTAGCTGTCGATCTTTCAACTACCGCATTTTTATCAGCTTTAAGATGATTCATATCAAGGAGGGTGTTTCAAGTTTTTATAGCCGTAATGAAATAAAAGAAATTCCAATTCTTTGGCGGCTTAAAAATTCTGAAATTTTTATTGTTTATTTATTATAGTTACAAATAAATTTTTTTATTATATTATTACCTTGGTTACAATTCAATTTTTTAAAAAGAAAAAAAGTAAATGCACGATTTGGTGCAAACGCAATATAAAGTTTTCAATAAAAAAAATTTTACTTTTATGTGCACTCTGCAACAGGAAAAAAGGCAATGAAAAAAGAACAAAATGGTGGTGTTAAGTTTCACCCATGGTGCATGTGGTTGCAATTATTTTGCAGGGTTGGTAAAGAGTTTTTTGTTGCGCATTATTTGCGGGAAGATGGCGTTAACATACCGCCCCAGTAAGCTGACTGCAATCCGCATCTGCCTCACTCCCTTGCTCTCTTCCAGTAACGTCCATGACTGCTAATTTGGCGGCAGGTCGCTCATATAGACCACCTTTAGTTTGAACTTTTGCTCGACGTACCTGCCCGTCTTTTGCAGTCACCACATCTACAACACGTCCTCTTGGCCAACAGTTTCTTGGCAGGTCATTGTCCACAATGACAACTAAATCACCCTTAGTGATTGGTTTAACTTTGCTGAACCATTTCAATCTTCGATTAAGTGTTGGTAAGAAGGCCTTCACCCACTTCTTCCAAAAAAGTTCGGCCAGCATTTGTGATTGTTTCCAGCTCTTTCTGAAGTCAAAATATTGCGAATCACAATGTGGTTTTGATGCGTTCGAGGTACCAAGAAGAAAGTGGTTCGGATTAAGCGCTTCATCATCAGCGGAATCCAACGATACGAATGTTAACGGTCTCGAGTTTATAACGTGTTAAACCTCAATGAGTGCGCATCGCAAGCTTTCATCTCCGATTTTTGTGGAGGGAAGTATTTGTTAAAGCACGGTTTATTGATCGTACCAGCCTCTCCCATGCGCCACGCGTGTGGGGAGCTGACGGTGGGTTAAATCTCCACTTCAATTCTGCTGTCATGAACTCATTAGCAACCTGTCCCAAGTCAACTTTTTTCAACTCTTCTCGTAGCACTTTTTCCGCACCACGGAAATTAGTGCCATTGTCACTGTATATTTCCAGGGGTGTCCCACGACGTGAAATGAAATTTCTTAAACACACGATGAAAGAATCTGTAGTCAGACTATGAGCAACCTCTATATACACCGCTCGAATTGTGAGGCACGTGAATAGTGCACCCCAGCTTTTCTCGTTCCGCCTTCCTACGGTAACAGTGATTGGACCAAAAAAGTCCACCCCAACAAATGAAAAAGGTTTGCAAAAGGCCCCTAGCCTCGCTCTTGGCAAATTAGCCATTTTTGGAACTCTTGGGCAAGCTCTTTGGATTTAACAAACTTGACAGTCTTTTCTTACTTTCTTAAGCAACACTCTCGGCTTTGAAATGTAAAATTTCTGCCGTACTTCATTCAGGATCGTCTCGTGGTTCAAATGATGGTATTCGCAATGGTAAGCATCAACTATCAAGAAAGTAATACAACTCGAATTTGGTAGAATGATAGGTGTTCTGCAGTCCATTGTCACAGTCGACAAAGGCAATCCGGCCCTGCATTTTCAGTACTCCATTTTCATCTAAAAAGGGCGATAGTTTTCTAAGTGGGCTTCTTTTAGACATTAGTGGTGGCGCCTTTTCATTATGTTTCTTGAAAATATTTATTTCTTCTAGATATATTTCGGATTGAGATTGTCGATAGAGAAGCACTTGAGACTTTTTGATTGCTGCCGACGAAATAACAACTTGTCTTATTGGGTCTATTATATTTTCAGAGTCCCACTTCTCAATATTTAGCTTTAATTGGTCAATGAAACTTATTCCTTCTTTATTTCCAAGTTTGCGCATTTTAACATGAAGCTTTAATTTTTCGATATACATGAAGACATACGCCAGAGAGTGCCATAATTTTCTCCAGGTTCCAAATCGATTTACATCAATTAATTTAACTGCAGTTTTGACTTCGTTTATTTGTAGCAGATGAGGTCGAAATTCATTCTTGTCAGCTACTTGGATTGTTGGCATCTGCGGCCATTCACTTGGGCTTTCATGAAGAAAGGCGGGTCCTCTAAACCACTCGTCTGATGCATCCCAGTTGGGATCGGAGATCCATTTCGTTGCCTTATCTGCCACATTTAAGTTTGAAGGAATCCATTTCCAATCCATAATGTTCGTTGATGCCAGAATCTCACCTACTCGGTACATCACAAACTGCTGGAAATATCGAGGGTCAGTACGAATCCAAGAAAGCACAGTCTTTGAGTCAGACCATAGAATCCTTTGACTAATTGAAAAACTATGTGCATTACAAATAGAATTCATAAGCCGTACTCCGAGAACAGCAGCCTGAAGTTCGAGTCTAGGAATCGACAATGGACGTCGGGGAGCTACTTTGGTTTTCGCACTCACAATGATTGTTTCGATTTGATTACCATGCGCAATTCGAAAATAAGAGACTGCACCATAAGCGTTCTCGCTGGCGTCAACAAATGTGTGTAGTTGGATGGAAGTTTCTGTTTGGGTTAAGTTGAACGAATAGCATCTTGGAATCTGCAGTTAAGTTACTCTAGGCAATAGCATCTGCCATCGAAGCCACCTTTCGTATAATGATATAGGGAGCTCCTCATCCCAGTCTAACTCGATCCTCCAAATATCTTGCAAAAGAACTTTTACGAACACCAGATAGTGGGATAGAAATCCCATCGGATCGAAAATCGACATCAAAATTTTTAGTACCTCACGCTTCGTTGGTACTTTTTTCTCAGAAAGTACTTTTCGATTAAGGCTATTAAAATTCAATACGTATGTAAAGGTATCAGTAGAAGTGTTCCAATGCATGCCCAAAACTTTTTCCGTTACCGCCATGTCTGTGTCATTCATCCCAAAAGCTTTGCTAGAATTTGACCTCTCACCATCTTCTTGCAGCGCCTTGAGAACAGTTGGTGAATTGGACATCCAGTTGCGTATATTAAACCCTGCATTTGCATGGATAAATTTCACATCTTTCGCAAGTTGAATAGCTTCATCTATGGTGTCAGTGCTATCAATGAAATCATCTACATAATGATGCTGCAATATTGCCTCAACTGCTCTTGGCTTACTACTCGTAAAACTCATAGCATTCTGATTCTTTACGTAGTGAGCAATACAAGGAGAGCACGTTGCACCAAATGTCAGCGCCTGCATCTCGTACACACTAGGTTTGCCTTTATTCAGTTCATCTCTCCACAAAAAACGCTGTACTGACCGGGCTGATTTACGCACCCGCACTTGGTGAAACATCTCAGCTATGTCACCGCAGACTGCAAATCTTCCACAACGAAAACCATAAAGTACAGATGTGATTGGGACTAACTGGTCTGGTCCTTTAAGAAGAAAGTCGTTGAGAGACACACCATCGCATTTAGCAGCTGCGTCTCATACGAGTCTTACCTTTGCAGGCTTATTTGGATTCCTAACAATAAAAATTGGCAAATACCAGACGTGGCCATTTACACCTAACTCCTCTGCAGACAACTTTTTAGCATACCCTTTCACCACCAAATTAGAAATTTGCTCATTTAAATTTTCACTCAACTGAACATCCCTTTGAATTTTGCGATCAAGTAGTTGAAAGCGACGGAATGCCATATGATAGCTGTCAGGCAAAGAAAATTTATCAAACTTCCAAAGGAGGCCAGTTTCAAATTGTTTTCCGACACGAACACAACTATCTTCAAGAATTTTGATGGCCCTTTTTTCTTCAGTTGATATCATTTGTTGTGTTGGAATACGAATGCCAATGTTTTCGATCGAAAAGAATTTTTCAACAAGTTGGTGCAGCTCTGCATCGCTTTGGGTTTGATGAATATTCAAAATAAATTTCAAATTCGCACGCTCATTTGTATTTTCTCTTTCAGGTCCATGTACACACCATCCTAAGCGGGTTTTTGTTGCCATCGGCTCAGACCAGTTACCTTCAAACACCTTTAATGGAATCCCTAGCTTCTAATTGTCCATTCCGATAAGGATTCTTGGTTGTGCTCACTGGTACGAAGGAATAGGCAAACCGTTCATATACGGATACCGATTTTTGAGCATTTGACTTGAGACTGACTGCATTGGTAAACCCAAACCTTACACCGTTCGAGCGTTTCGATGAGTATACCTATGGCTCCCTTCACTGCACCCTGAAATGCCTAAAGTGACTATTCTCGAGTTCTTTTCAACACGCGTAGTTTCGGATGTCCACTTTAGACAAAGCCCTTCGGACCTACTAGGAAGATTAAGGTCATCAGCAAGTTCTTCATCTAGCAATGTCAAGGAGGAACCCCCATCTAGGAATGCAAAAGTGTCGACCGATTTATTATTCCCGTACAGTGTCACTGGTATAATACTAAATAGAACCTTTGTCATATACCTATTATCTTTTTGATCGGAATGGCATCCCAAAGTAGAGTAACCAGATTGTTGCCTACTTGAACCTGCTCTCACATCAGAAGCACCTACGTTGTTATGCAAGAGCTGGTTATGTCTCAGTGCACATCCGTCTATACCACAGACTGTTGACATCTTGCATCGAGAATGAGGATGCTTTGTCAGACATGTATGACACAAGTTGTGTTTTCTAACAATATTCCACCTGTCAGAACGTCCAGCCTGTTTAAATTGGTTACAGGCCACGAGCTCATGGTTACTGCTACAAAGATAACACTTCCTAGGCCCACTATTGGTATGATAGTTACTTACAGGAAAGTCAGCCACGTCGTGGGTGCATAAATGATTATTACGTCTATCTCGTTTTTCAACAGTTTGTCGCACGGTTGGTGTTGTGACTGAACAAGCAGCTTCTGCAATTTCACTTAACCATTTGGAGAACTCCGGTAAAGTTGGTTGTTGCAACTCCTTGGCAAACAAAGCCGAGTTCAATAGAAGGTGTGGAGTGAGTTTGTCAACAAATTCTTTAAGAAGTGTCGGATTGTTTAAGTGAGCTGTCATCTGCGAGGCTTCCATCGTGGCACATACATTTTGAATTGCAAGCGCATATTCTATAAGCGTTTCCATTTTATCGGCTTTTGGAGGTGCTTGGTTTTTAGCTTTGGCAATCATGGCGTGAAGTGTGTGCTCTGGTCTACCGGATCGCATACGAAGTGTTCTGATAATTTCAGGTACGATTGTTGGAAGCAAGAGTCGGTTCTTCACCGCTTCGAGAGCACTACCACGCAGACATTTCTGCAAGCGCATTAAATTTTCAGCTTGCGTGTATCCAGCGAGACTGGTGCTGTGCTCAAAGGAGCTAATGAAAATCGGCCACTCTTCTGGATTTCCATAAAACAGGGGTAAATCTTTCGATATCGCCTGTCGAGCTGCTAACTGAGATGGTAAAATTAAATTGACCTGCCTAGATTCAATTTTGGTGGACGGATTATCAGGTTGGTTTGTAATCAGTGCTCCAGATGGTATTTGAGTTTGAGTTTGCGGTGGTTGACTGTTGACTTGTTTAGAGTTGCATGGGTCAGATTGCTTCTGAGATTCAGGGACAGATTTATTAGCTGGTTGTAGTTCATGAGTGGATAAACTCCACCAGCACCAGTTATTGGAGCACGTGTGTTTGCTTGCTCTTCCCACCTTTCAGTTAATTGGCTACGATCTACCGACTTACCTTGATTTTTTTCTTGTTCCTCATCCGAGCTGGTGAACTCCTCAAGAATCTTGTACTTATCTGATAAGTATCGTTGGTTATTCGCTTCACGTAGTTGCTTTTCTTCCTCGAGTCGCTTAATAAGAAGATCTCTTCGTTTTCGGGACTTGGATGCTTTGGACGTTGACTGTTCGTTGGAGTGGGTGGAACTTGGAGGTGGAGATTGGTTTGTAGTGTGGCGACAGGTTTCGCAGATCCAACTCTTGTCATTTACTGTAGATTCCACGTTGACGCATTGGAAGTGGAACCAGGCATCGCACTTGTCACACGCCACCATTTCGGGTATGTCAGGCTGGGGACAAAGCTTGCAATTATATTGTTCCGCTTGCGCATCGGGTTCATTCTCATGCGGCATAATGAGCAAGAATTTTTAAGAATTTTTTCAAGTTTTTATAGCCGTAATGAAATAAAAGAAATTCCAATTCTTTGGCGACTTAAAAATTCTGAATTTTGTATTGTTTATTTATTATAGTTACAAATAAATTATTTTATTATATTATTACCTTGGTTACAATTCAATTTTTTAAAAAGAAAAAAAAGTAAATGCATGATTTGGTGCAAACGCACTATAAAGTTTTCAATAAAAAAAAATTTACTTTTATGTGCACTGTGCACACCCATGGTGCATGTGGTTGCAATTATTTTGCAGGGTTGGTAAAGAGTTTTTTTTGCGCATTATTTGCGGGAAGATGGCGTTAATAGGAGGGGGAAAACAACGTATGATTTTGTCATACAACGCAACCAATTTCGTTGGTGCAAACTCTAAATTGCAAGAGTTAAAAACGTTTTTTGATAATCAACAGCAACACATTGACCCTGTCCGTAAAGAATGTTTAAATAATGGAATAGATTGGAAATTCATTCCTCCACAGTCTCCCCACTTT